>VZSV01000063.1:577654-609868 GCA_013398735.1 Nothocercus julius | reverse complement strand
AAACTGTAGCACATTTAAAGAAGTAACACCACAAGCCTTCTTTCTGGAGGAAAAAAAAAAAAAAAAAAAAAAAAAAAAAAGCAAAGAAGGGGCATTTCCAAAGCGAGGAAGGGGATCTTCTCAAGCTCAGAATCTAACCTAATCTAAACTAATATTTAGTTTATATGAAGTAAAAGGGAGACTGGACAAGCTCTTAGCAAAGACAGACATGGTAGCAACAAAGCTAGAGAAAGTCATGCTGGGAGAGTACTGAGGGGAAGTACCATAGACACTTAGATCTTATTTTCTCTAGATAAATAGTTGTAGCGGCAGTTGAAGAGAGACTACTAGGCCAGTTGGGCAGCTGGTCTGAACCCATAAAACCATTTTTCATGTTCTCGTGTTAAACTATGGGAAGCACATGACCATGGAGGTCTAATTCTCCTTCAGTCTACTCCTTTTTTCTGGGTGCTGTTGCCTGCTGATTCTCAAGGAATCTGTTACTGATACACACACATATTTTCTTACAGCCTCTATAATGCTTAAAGCATTGAAATTATCTGTCATCTTTGGTTTCTACTTTACCTCAAGAAGTTGCATTTAAATCTGTTCTTTTGGATGCAGTCCATAGGTCTGTGTATTCTGGCTATCAATGGGTATATCATAAGCTTTTTATTAAGGAATTCAGAACTTAATTCATCAGAGTATCATTCAGTTTGCAAAGCCACCTGCCACTTCACCAGCCCACCTAGTACGGTGTCTGTTTTGGGAACAGCAGGGTAGCAGTAGGAGCCATATTTCTGCAGCGACTGTAATGATTTTCCAGTGCTCAGTTCCAAGGTTGTACTTCAGATGTGTACTACCATGACAGATAAATATCAACATCTCAAATAAAAATGGAGCTAACAGCTCTGCTAAACACAAAAACTATATTTTCCTATACACAGATCCCCTACACAGCTAGAAAAAACTGACACACCCTTCTGATTTTCCACCCACTGCAATAATCCAGTAGTAGCTTTCTAGCCCTATACAAATTGCAAGGATGCAACAGAGAAATGCCTGATTACAACTGCTACAGCTGCTCAAAGTTGATAGAACATTTAATAGATTATTAATGTATATTGTCTGTTTAATTTTCTGCCCTGCTGGCAATAATATTTAATCAGGTTTTCGTTATATTCTTCGCTACTAATTGAGTTTACAAAACCTTGATAATTATATGCAGCTCACAGAAGAAATTACTCCTGTGCTTTTTTTCTAGTCATCCCTGTTCTTTATGCTATAGATACTTAAAGAACATTGTTCCAAAAGGAAGATACGTTTAATAAAATTTACCATTCCAGCCTATATGTTTCCTCTTAATTCCAATATTTTGAAACAGATTTTATTTATGAGTATTAAAAAAAGTCTTTTTTATTATTTTTTTTATTTTGTCCTATCCACCATGCTTTATTTAGCACCAGATGGGTGATAATTTCAGAACGAGTTCATCACCTCAGTTTTGTCTTTATGAGTGCTCCCCTATTCAGCTACCCCGCTCCCTTTAATTTCTTTAAGAGCACTATTACATTCTAATTCTACAGAGTTTTTGACTGAGCTCATTGCAACCATAAGACCAGGAAAAGCAACAGAAAGCAGTTTACCAGTGTTTGCATTTTTAATGGTTTTAAAGTGCTCACTTCATTAGAAGTATTTTTAAGGATACCAGTAATTCAGTCAGAAATTGCTGTCACTACCTTGTATGACAATGTCCCCTCAGTGCCATCCCAGAGAGAGAGAGAGAAAAAAAAAACAAAAAAAAAATCTTTCCAAGCCAGCATTACTTCCAGCTATACTAATTCCTACACTAAGTGTACTTTCTTTCACTTGTACGTGTCCTTAATATGATTAAAAACTAGCAAATGCAACTAAACGAAACTATCTAATTACAACATTCCCCTTGAATCATCCATCACATGGGAAATCTTCTATTCACATGATTAAGCACTACCTTTACTTACAAGCAGTATGTTCACCATTTTTAATCTTATAGAGCCTTGAATGTACCTAGGATGAACTAGGCAGAACCAGTTTGGTTTAAAGTATACAGTGACTTAAAAAAACCTCAATCCTGCAGGGGTCAGCAATTATTAATGAAGGGTAAATTTCAAAATTAGCCAAAGAATGATTTAAAAGGCATTTGTTCCTGAATGTTCTTCTTCCTCATTCTCAAATAAAATAGATTAAGAAGGAAATTAAATTCCTCAAGAAATAAATTTTGACTGAAGTGAGAAATCACACTAAGAAGCTAATTTAAGAAAGATGAAATTAATTTTGGTGACATTTATTCTATTTAGCAAAAATGGAGACAAAACATATAGTAGCTCTGTTACCATGAGATAAGAGGCTAGTAATTTAAGGCTGGGCATAGCTACAGTCTACAACGATTTAATCCTTCTGGTACAACATCCCTTGTGACCTATCATTAAAGGTTTAGAGTAAAACTGACAATTATTATTAGCTGGTAATTGGATTTTGGAGATTCAGTATAAAGTTAGGATAATTTAAATGACTGTTGACATTGGAAAGATTATGTAAACGCTCTGAATCAGCTGTATTTATCAATTTATTTAGTTCATAAAAAAACTTCAGCATATCACTATCGTCTCCAATGGAATACAAAATGTGCAAGAACACTATTCTTTTTCAAATTAATAAATAAAAGCTAAGAAATAGCAAGAAACTTTGCCTTAGAGGAAAAGGGAAATATAGGCCATATTAGCATCTATCAAAATTTTTAACTGTTAACCTCAATTACCGTAAGTGAAAAGCAAATTTTTATAAACATTTTATTCTTGAAATGAAACTGAATTTGTATCAAAAACACATAGTACACCTAGAGAAAAATAAAAATGGTATTGTATATTATTTTGTTACTTGTATTTTTAATTATCAGTCCTAAATTTCAGAATCGAATAATGGGAATGAAAGCACACCAATCATCATGCATTTGCAGGGTGTTAAAATGCTCTTTTTTCCATATGGCTTGAATATTCTGATTTCTATAATGGTGATAAACATATGCGCGTACCAGTCTTGCCTATAACTTTGTATACTAGGTAGATCTGGATTTTTTGGAGAGAAAAACACATTTCCTGAGCTAGGTTCAAAAACCTGGTAGCACCTAAGGTTCACTTCCATGCATCAGTACACGGTATCTCTGCCAAAAGCATGAAGCAACACCAATGCTTTATCAGCCACCCAGGATTCTTTAATAACCACTTCCCTAAATAGACAGCTTGACATTGTTCTAAAAATGTACTTGCTAATGTCTGATCTTTAAGTAATAACCCCCACCTTCAGTACTTGAAAATTTCTCTTTTTCTTATACGCCCATTCCCAGGACTTGCTCTTGTGTTACTATTCCTGGCACCCTTTGCCTCCCACGTTAACATTACAATAGGCGCAACCTTGAGGGGCTATAAACCATACCCGTGCTCCAAGGAACAAGTATGTGGGCTAAGAAACGCACGCGGCATAAAACTGTCGAGACCTGGGGACCCGCAGCACGCTTTGGAATAGAGCGGAGCACAAGGCCAACGCATGAACTCTCCGTACAAAAACCAGAACAGCTCCTGCAGTGGGCATAAAGCAACAGGACTGGGGGTTGCTCTGTTTTTTATTAAGCAGGGCTGATGGAGTAGATTGCAGTGGATCTCCATTAAAAAGTCAACGCTCAGAGTTACCAAAGGTGTGTAACAGACCACAAAGTCACTTCCTCTTCCAACCACAGCAGAAACTGGTTTTGCAGATACTGCTTCAAGACACTGCTGCTCTCAAACACTGAGACTCATCACCATCTGATTTTGCCAAAATTGCCCAGCTCTCTGTTATTCCTGATATATTCAAAGTCTGCTTTTGTCTGACCGACTATTCACTTACAAGTACAAATTTTTGTTAGTTAACAAGCTATGAATCTTATGCCAACGTAACAAAAATGAGTGCTTAAAACTCAGCTATTAACACCTTGTTTTGGTTTCACAGGGCTTTCAATGGCTTTACCAAATACGCTCCCTGTTCTTTAGCACCATTTATTGGTAATTGTTCCATTAACTACTACTTATAGCTGTTTTGGACAAAAACTGTTTCAGAAAGAATTTAAATATTCTGTCATCTGGGTGAAGTCCATCTGAGATTGTAATCCGTAAAGACAGATATCTTCCTTGGGAGAAAATTCCCAAATAAATCCATTTGCACATTTAACTAGATTATTTTATCTGAATGTCTTTTTTTTTCTTTAATTTTGCATTATAATTATGTCATTAAAGAAGTCAAACTCAAATTTTCACTTAAAAAACAAAAAACAAACAAAACATTGCTAGTTTCCAAAGAATGCCAAAATACGTCATATAGCAAACAAAAGAGCTCTGTGGATCAGGGAGGTTGCACTACTCACTCTGGTGACAAAGAAAGATGTTTCTCCCCAACTGAAGTGTACCTAAAGTGATAAGCAAGAGTAAGGTATGTGTAGTAATGGATCCTACCTGGAGAGAGGAAAACGGCTGTTTCCTAACTAAAACAGAGAGCAGAATCCAGGCAGATCTTTTTTCTTATTCGCGTAGTCTCTGGTAGAAGGGTTTTCATATAGACCATGGACACAGATAAAGTGGCAGCTGAATATCCAAGCTTCCCCCCCCCTCCCTTAAGCAAGTGATGTGCAGGTTTAGAGATAAGGACACCTGGATGTCAGTGTCACTCACTGGCTTATGGCCTTTACTCATTTCATATATTCTGATAAGCAATCACCAAATCACTGTGGTTTTCAGCTACTGTCAAGAGCACCCTAAGACTAAACAAAAGTTCATTAACCCATATCAGTCGCTCAGTGTGACTGCACACAAACTACCTATTCTGTATCATTTAGCCATTAATAACTATGCAGATAGTTAAGAGTGTTTTCTGAATTCAATAAAAGTACTAGCTCCAGATTGAGGGAGGGTAAAAGAAAAAACAACCTGTACTGTGTCTTTTGAAGATAGATATATATTACTCTTACAGCTAGTGCCTTCATCAATCATGGTCAGACCTTCTTCGCTGTGAAATCAGTGATGTCCTTTGCCGATTTATCCTTTAGGAATCTGCTTTAATATTTGGAAAGTTGTTGGTAGCAGCAAAATAAGTGTCTATATCTATGACATGCACAGATCTGTGCACCTTGGGATGAAAGGATGATGAATACAGAGCTGTCATCACACCTTTCATTGCTACACTTTCACCTGCTTTGTGGCACCACCTAGGAGTCAGTAGCTTGGCATTCAATGAGGGAGGTTTGAAATAAATTCATATAAGCTCTATGTACAATTTACAGGCAGAAAGTTATCCATCCAGCTTAACAATCCTGCCTTTTGATTTAGCTTAATTTTCTCACATTTCCAGCACATCCCATTCCTATTTATAACTTATTTCACACATATGGGATTTTCCCACCTGCAGCTTCTATGGCTTCTTCACAGCGCCAAAAAGTTAACAGTGTCATCCTTTCCTTCTTCTCTCCTTCCTCCTGCACAGAAACGTTTACATGTCCTCAAGGGAACTCTGAAATTTGGCACCAACTTTCTTCCCTATTGGTATGAACCTATAACCTCCAGATGGATAAACAGCATTCCCTTTAAAGCAAAACCAAGACACTATTTGATATGGTGACCAACATCAAGCAATATGGATTTATGGCTTTCTCCGTAGGAAAGGATATGTGACCTACGATCCCCTTCAAAACCTCTGTTGGCTTAAGAACATCAGCAGTTCAGGAGTAGAATTGAAGTCTCATAAATCATCATCAGCCTTAAAACCCATTTTGTCCCATCTGAAGTGTGCTAAACATAATTGCAGAAACTAAGAAACACGCACTGGGACCCTAGTAAATCAATCTTGAGAGACCCTTTAAGACTCCTTGAACCTTGTCTCTTATGTTTTATATACTGCAGCTCTGTGTGCAACCTCCACTGCGCACAAGAAATTACACATTTTTAGGGTTATTAAGCACAACATTTTCACAGCAGATCAGCATGAAGTTATTTGGCTGGGGCACAGGTGTTTCTTTAATTACATAACATTTGGAAAATTCACTGCACTCAGTGACCTTCAGATCAAACTCCTACTTGTGCGGTTTGATAGGTTCTCACGAAGTAACAACATAAGGACACAGGTTGTCTCTGGACTAGATTAAGTGTTTTCTCATGTTGCCCTTTATTACACTTTAGTTTCTGTGGGAGTGGCTCACTAATTTCAGGATCCACGAAGCACCACGTATTAGGGCAGATGGTGCCTCCAAGGTGGAAAGCGTTCCCACCATGCCCAAAGACGGTGTTGCGTGAGTCAGACGTATTTCACCCTAACCAAGATGCAGAAAAATGCTACCTGAGCATGCTGGATGACAGTAATATATAACATCTCACATAAATCTATTCATAAGCACCCCAAAAACCCCAGGCCACTGAAGTGTATTTGAAGGAAATGCACTAAAGCCCAAGACAAGCCCACAAAAGCAGAAAATCAAATAGAAATCTTACCAACGGGCAGACCACAAATTAGCTAGGCACAATGACACGGTCCTTAATGAGTTGCTAAGATAATTTTATAGGTTCATGCACAACAAGGCAAGATGTGGCAGAATTCAGGCCTTTCTACCCTTCCCAAAGGTGGTATTTGCTCCTTTTGAACTTCAGCATGTGCAGTTGAGAAGGTCTGCACTTCAGACATTTTCAGCAAGACAGGGCCAGCTAGGGATGAAATCAGAAACAAAATGTCACCATTATGGCTGTGTAAACCTGACAGTAATGGTGACCCTCGGGAAGAAACCTCACATTTTAATGAGAGCTCACAAGAATGAAAAGGTTCAGGCTACAGATGTCACAAAGTAAACTCTTCCTTCTTAGCTCCTAGTTAAAGATCAGCGCTAGAAAAGAAACGCTGAACCCCGACTCGCCACAGCCTGACATATCCTGATGCTCACAGCTGTCCCCCACAATTTGAAATAACTAGGAAAGACATGCATTAACAGCCTATTGCCATACCATTATGCAATAACACCAAAACAAATAGAGCATGACAATGAGAGGAAAGATTTGATGAGCAAAAAAGTTACTGAGCCTTCCTGAGGCAGATACGATGTAAAACTGCACCTTAATTGTCGAAGAGGCAGCAGAAACACGCGCGGCGAACATTCGCCTTGTTTTGCAATAGACAAAACCACGCAATGTCTTTATTAAACAGCATGAAATCTATTTAACGCTTCTCTGGACGCACTAATTAGGTTTTCTATTGTGGGACAGAGTGATACACTACTAAGGGCAAAATACTCCACTTAGTTAAATCCCATGCTACTTGTGCTCATGTGGCTCTGTGTAAGAGAAGTCAGTACATTCTATGAGAGACAGTAATGAGCTTTTCACTACTGCTTCACTCCTAATATCAAAATACATGCACACTTTTTAATATTAGGACCAAAATATTAACTTGGGGGAAATTAACAGTCAACGTGAGCCTCTCTCCAGTTGTTCTCCATTTAAAGGACAAACGCTTCTCCAGCACACAATTCAGCTTTAATTCTGAAAGCCCAAGAAGGACATGCTCAATGTTACATTTCTTTGAACTCATTGCATTCCAGGAGGGTAGATGAGGTAACCCATGCACCTCAGCTTAAAAACACTTGCAGCCTTTTGAAGCTTGCAGCTTGAGTCACTGTCTCTTCCAGGAAGTTTAGAGATAGTAACAAAAGGAAGCTCAAACTGTGCTTAAAGGTTGTTATTATTTTGCCTGCTGAATAAATAGAGAGAAGAAGAGGGAAGCTCAGAAATGCAGAATCTAATATAATTAAATGTTAACTAACCAAATAAAGCCTCCTAAAACACTGTAACAAACAGTGGACCATTGCTGTGCAGAACCAATTGTGTCTTTTTTTTTTTTTCTTCCCCAATTTATAATAAACGAGAATGAAAACTTTTTTTAAAGGTTTATTCCAATAAGGAAGAAGAAGGGCTGGGAAGCTGTAATTTTCATGTATTTTATGAAGTTGGGGCAGCTGCCTTGAAGTGAGGGAACACAACCTCTTACAGAAAGGGTATCTCCTCATCACACAGAATTAACAGAGTTCTGCAAAGTATGTGAGCCTACCTACCCAAAGCAAAATTCAAAATCAATCTCCTTTAAGCATTCAGTCCCTAAGGAGATTAAATGTTCCTTTTCTTCAAACAGGAACAATTAAATTGTAAAGTCATCAGTGCAGCCTATGGTAATGGTACAAACAGTATGACACACTTTCCTGGTGACGCCTTGCAGGCATGCACCTAGCAGAGACTGGGGCTCTTCATTCATATTCCAAGCAGACTGCGCTAGTTTAGAGCTACTGTGTGTTCCTATTATCTCTAAGTGCTCGCTTTTACACACAGCTACAGTGCACTGAGGGGAGAAAAAAAAAAAAAAATCATATTTCTTCCATTTCCTCCCATTTTGCCTGGGAGGGGGCTGTTGGTTTGGGGGTTTCTTTGCTATAAACAAATCAATGGAGCTATTAGCAGATTGATATTACAAAATCTGAGAACAGTAACAATAAATCACTCTGTGTATGGACTATCAATAAGCTCTTTTTACATTCATCTAAATGTTTACATGTAAATAAAAAAAACATACGGGAATCTCAAGACAGATTGCATTGGAAATGCAAACGGTACTGAATATTAGCTACTGTGACTTTGACTCTTAAGATTTATTTTAGCAGTCAGAACTTTAACCTGGAACTCAATAAAATCCATATTATCTTCTCACAACCCTTTCCTGGCATTCACATTTCAAATATGTTCTCAACATGGTCTGAATGTTGGACATGAGCAACAACCCTTTCTGGAAGTCACCCAGTACACTAAAAAAATAGCGGGGGAGGGTGCTGATCTTGCATCCTTCTTCTTCATTCAGATAGGCATCTTTTATAGATCGTGCCCATTTTCACACTGTTTTAAGAGGGACAACCTCACTCATCCTGCTTCCACAAAACTCTGCTTGCAGCAGAGAGGAATAGACTGAACAGGAACATGTTACATGCTAAAGTGAGCCAACGCCAAGCTGAGACACCCTCATCTGTCACTGACAAGGGAAGCAGTGACCCCAGGGTCCTGGAGCTCTTCTCCAGGTGAGCTGGGCACAGCTGGCTGGACCATGGCCACGACGGGGCACCACGTCCCGTCCGGGGCTTCCCTCGTAGCACGCGTACATGCCACCCCAGAACATACTACCAACCATGCTATAACCAGCCCTGCGTGGACCAAGTACCTCCGTTCTTGCAAGTCTATGATTAAGGTGGTCTATGATTAAACCTTTATGCATAAGGGCTTTTACACAGGCAGTTAAGTCACTGCAGACGTAACCGCAAGCTGTCAGATGCTCCGTCTAGCACGTAAATAAATATTTTCAAACATTCACAAAACAGTCTGGAGACTTTCTGCCTGGTCTGTTAGACTCCAACACATTTCTCAGAGACTCCTGGAAGGAAGAGTTAGAACAAGAAACAAGGCCAGCACTGTAACACACCACTCCTTGTCATCACTCTCTCCCTCTCTACATCCTTACCAGATAGAGTCTGTTCAAGAGGAAAAAGGGAATTCTTCCCATTACAAAACTACTATAGGAGTGGTAAGAATGAAGACAGACTCTGAAAGGAGCCAAGAACACACCTCCCACAGTGTCAAAATTGTACCCTTCCATGGGGCATGAAGCAAATGGCCTTGACTGAGCCTCTCAGTGAGAGCCGCAGAACCAATGGCAAAGGAAGCCATCACCGACCACAGCAACAAAAGAAGCTCTCTTGAAAGGAAAATACAAACCAACATTACTACAACATTATTGTATAGGAATAGTGTCCACAGTGTTTGTGGTAACAGTAGTTCCTCTGTGTTTGTGATTATTTTACTAAATTTCAAATTTTACCTCAACTTGTATTTGCATCTGTAACATAAGCCTCATAAATAAGAAGCCTTCTTTGCTTTCTTGGATTGGTGCTTTCCTCATTGTTTCTATTTTTATAAATACAAATAATATAAAAAACATATATATGCTAAACCACAAACACCGAACACTAGTAAGATTTTTTTTATTATTATTCTGCAATTGAAATTTTGTGTTTTAGATATCCTTATCAATGCATCCAAACTGGCCTGTGTAGATCTTTTTTCTCATCATGTCAGCACTGCTCTGTAATTGCTTTAGCAGTTGCAGTTCAAGAGCTGAAGGCATCACTTCTGCTACTTCAAAGCATCACAAGTCAAAAAAATAGATCTGCTGACTGAAAGCTTTGATTTTAATGAAATAACTTTTCCATGAGTATTTGTATGTGTTGGGAAGTTTTCTGTTCCAGGACTTGATTTTTGGCACAAATAAAAGGACTGGAAAAGTAATTACAAAACAGCTTTTCTTTTTTTTTTTCCTCCTCCCCTCCATGACAATTTAAAAAAAAAAAAAAAAAAAAAAAAAAAAAGTACTTGAAATACCAATGAGGGAAAGGAAAAAATAAAAACGAAAAAGAACATGACAGAGGAGAGAGAAAACCTGCTTTCCTAGCAAAGCAGGTTTTTCTGATGACTGGTCCATCTTCCTCAGTATTCAGTAGTAATCCTTCTTCTCTGCTGTGCCCCAGTCTCTGTACTTTGGCCAATCCACGTACCTTTGAAAAGGAAGCAGCTCTAATTTTATCAATTCTTGTTCAGTCTCATGTTTCTCGCCAAACCTCAACTTCCAGAATCATATAGTAACAAGGAACTATCTGCTTTCAGCAGATATGCTTTAGGACTCTTTAGAGTCAACCCAATAGTTCAAAAATTAGTAATTACATAAAGGAAGGTCCAGATGCACTGGGTTTATCTCTGAGGATTTTAAAGCCACAGTTTTCAGGTCTGACTACTATGCTTTGAAGATCAGTATTATAGCAATCCTGTGTCAATCACTCGACTGATAAGTCCTAAGAAACTGCCATTAGATAGTCCAAAATTGTCTTAGTTAAAAGAGAACAATATAGTTAAAATATTAAATACAGACAGCAGAATAGTAAAATGATCCTAAGTTTTTAAATATCCATCTAAATTAAATGGCATGTATATATAAGGAAAAAAAGGTTGGAATCTTTTCTTAAATTTCTTTTTTTCTCCTATCCTTATGCCCAAACAATAAAACTGCAGAGATGTTTCAAAAAGTAAACGTTAAAAAGATGAAGAGATGTTAAAAATATAGTGTAAATTATACACTACACAAGTATTTGATCAGAAAGACTTGCACTTTACAGTAATTTTGGTGTATTATCTAGGCTAATATAATTTAAGCATTTCTTTACATAAAAACAGCAGCTTTTGAGAAGGCATCTCAAAACAGCTGGGCTGGGGCAGGAAGCACCTGCTCAGGAAAGATGCCGCACAGAGATCTTTCATTTGTCTGCAGAAGTTGTCAGAGTGTAAGAGTTTTCCTACCCCCTTCTTGAGGCTCATTAGGAAGTCAAGCCCTTAGGACGGATCCTGTCCACTTTACACCAACGAAAACTCCTGTAAAAAGAACCCTCTGTGTTAAAAAATAGAGCAAGGAACCCAATATAGTATCATCCAGTATCTGTCCCTATCAGTTGTCCATTCAAAACCTCTTTCTCCAACTCTTCTATGAGCATGTAAATTTTTTCACTTGCCTTTTTAATGCCAGTCAGCCTGGAGCAGACTACGCTAGAGCAATTTGTTCTTTAGGGCACAAGAAGGTGGAGGAAAGAAATCTGCATCCAACTTAAAATGTTAGAGGAATTTTGCTCTGGATTCTGTTCAGTCTGTTTTTAAGATCAATTCACTGAGGCAACAAACTGGAGGTGGGGAGGGAGGTGGAGTTTAAAAGCTATAGCTCCATACCAGCAGAAATATCCAAAGTAAACAAGAGGCAAAGGGAAGGAAAGACAAAAGATTCAGCTTGCAGAAAGAATGACTTTTGCTGAACACAGAAGCTCAATTAGCTAATACAGAATAGGGACAGACTTGCCTAATTGAAATATAAGACGCGCTCCATCTCCAGTTCTAGCCAAGCAGCTATGACATAAATCAGGGGCTACGGATAAGGGTGTGCATACATGGTTAGGAGATTTCGCTTGATCCCAGACTCATTCCAGCATGCCTGCTAACAACCCAAATTTGTGTTAACATTTGACATCTTAATACATACCACGTCACCCACACAGAGTCATATGCAACACATCAAAGGACAGGCTGTAAGCAACTGCTGAGAGGCAGCCATTGCCTTAAATCACCTCCTGGCTGGAAGGACGAAGCTAACAGCTAGGCACCGAGCTTGACACCCACATTTCGTGGAGCACATGGTCAGTATTAGGTCTACAGCCCTTTGCTGTTTTCTCACCTGGATCCTTCCTACCTGCTGCGGTTCAGCCTACAAACACACCAAAAAGTTTTCACATGCTCACAAAGTTCTTTAAGGTTTTGTGCTGCAGTGAGGTACCTGTGTAAAGTTATCCTGGATACACTGAGGCCGGCAGCAGTGCTAGCTTCAAGGAATATCAAAAAGTGAGGGAGCAGCAACAATCCCTAAGCATCCATAAAACATTGGCAGGCTACTAAATATAAAGCCAGCCCATAAACTGCCCAGTTGTACACATCTTTATATTTTCCAGAACCAAAGACTCCATTACTTTCACAGTTATGATCAAACACCATCCAATCAATTCATCCACAGAAAGAGAGACACTGTTGGCCTATTACCATTCAGTTCAGGTATCACAAAAACCCTCGCGGAAACCAGTATTCTGTTCAAACCTGAGCACCTCTCCCCGTTGTCTTGGGCACAAAGATGCTTGTACATCCACCCACCACCTTGAATACAAAGTATTTTCGTGTCTATGCAGAGGATTCATGATAGTAAGTACTGCAACTAGGCATGAGGGTTTGCAAGATGCAACTTCTACACTACACATGTGAATTTAACTCTGTCCACATGTACACTGTGCTACAATTCAGTTATATGACAGAACAGTTTCTTAAATGATAAAATATCTTGTATCATTTATTTTTGAACAGTTTTTTTTTTTTTTTTTTTTTTTTTAAACTATTATCCTATAGTCTCATACATACTAATGACAGTGCATATGGCTTGGCTTAAAAGAACTTCTGGTATCTGTGAGCTTAAATATTGGCCTAAAACTGCAACAGGCTTCTTCTTTATTTAAAACATAAATTTTTTGAGTGTCTACAGGAAAAATCACAAATACATAAATTTATGCTTTAGACCAAGTATAAAACATACTGTGGTGGTTACCAGTGCTATCCATCCTGTATGATTTATTCATAAACAATGTAAGACCAGATAATCCATAACACTGCAAACAAATGTGGTCTGGTTTCATTCACATCGTCCATGCAAACAGATGCTTATCATATTTTTCTCAAAATAAAACAGATGTTCCACTGTTGAAACCCCAGGGATACAGGTTTTTTAAAAATACAATTTACAGTAGGCAATAGCTTGGATGTTTACAAGCATTATGTGCATTATTGTGATTTTAATAAAAAAAACAGTGTAAAAATATTCATTCTAATAATCTATCAACTCTATTTTTCCTTGGCTGGCATCTCCACAAGTGGAACATTATTTTAAAGACAATGGTGGATGGCTGTGCACTTCCTAGAAACTATCAAAATGCACAATCTAAAAGAAAGGCTTGAGATTGGTGATTCGCTGGTAAACAGACACATTTTGGAGCAAGGAGTCAAACCAGATAAGAAAAACTTCATTTTGCACTTTTTGTAAAGGTGGCCAAACCATTAAACAAACAATTAGTGTTTGCAGCTCTTTTAAGCTCTCTCAGGGACATGAACTTGAACACAGTCCAGCAGAAGTGACTGAAAATCATTCCTCACTTTTACGGTACCCTTTGCAAACCCCATTTAATAAAATCACATCATTCCGGTTTTGTTCTGAGCAAGCACTTTGTACTAATTTACCAGTCTGAGCTGGATAAAGGCCTTGAAATAGAGAGAAAAGAAGTAATTGTCCTTTGAGACAGCCAAGGCTTTCTAACATGACCACAGCAGATGAAGATGACCTGACAGAGAAAAGGGAAAAAAGCATTTGCTTGATACAGCTTTTCATAACGCTAGCCGCAAGGAAGGGGGAGAAGGGAGCACTAACGCAGCCGGCAGGGCGCGGGGAAGGGGCAGCCCCTAAGGTTTAGTGTTTAACTGTGGTGCTGCTCCTCCCCTCGCGCATATTAGCCATAAAGCTGGTTAATCGGGAGTATAACACCAAAGTGTTTCTGTTCTTTCTAACACAGCCACAGAACAAACCGAGTTTAGCACTTTCTGCATCAAGGGGACTCTTGCATATTTTAGCAATTCTGCAGGAATGGTAAATAGTGAAGTCCCCAGTTTGGTTTGGGTGCCTCACAGAAAACAAGCCATTCTTAAGCTCATGTGCAGACAGGGACAACAGAAGGCAGGCATAGGAAGGTACTCGTGGCACTTTTGTAATAAAGCACTTCCCCAAATAAAACTGGAGGATTTCGCCTGATGCTCCCAGACCCAACAGCAAAAAAACTATTGTGGCAACTGTTGAGGACATGAAAGATGGTGAGGAGCACACAGGTGACAGTGCATGCATCAGATCTACTCGTTCCTGCAGTGCAGAAAACTGCCTCAATCAGCCAGAGGGATGCTACTTGGCTGAAAGAAATAATAATAATACAGCATAATAAATGTTAGTATTAGAAATAAGGTATGGATGCTGTAATAAGAATATACAGAAGATTAATTATCAGGGTCCATATTTGCCCTCAGCTGCATGAACACAGCTCAGAGTTTTTAATGACCACATTAAAATCAATCTTGCTAGCACTTCCATCTGTGCTTCACAAAAAAATATACGGATTGTGTAAGATTTATCATACAATTATAATCAAACATATAAATTGCTTTTGGTTTTCAAGTTCCAAGACTACTCTCTTTAAACACAGGCTTGACATTGTATAACAGAGACAGCTAGAATATATATAAGAAGATATCAAAAAAGAAAACTTCATCCAGCTTGTCAAAATCATCTTCTCAGTGCTACAAAACTCTGACCAGTTTCACATACCCAAGACAGATCACAGAACCAAAAAAATGTAGATAGAGCTGGAAGGGAAGGTGGAACCACCAGCTCAGCTAAATAAAGGCCTTATTGGAATAACCAGAAGTAATAACGCTTTCGACTCAGTTCTACAATGAACTGACAAGCAGAGAATTGATATTAAAGATGATGTACTGTGTTCAGTATTCTTAGTTTTTCTGAATAGCTGAGCCAGCAGGATCCTGAAGGCAACAGTCCTGACTGAAAGCATATCCAGTGGATACTAGAAAATAGGGCATTAGTACTGCCGGTTATGAAAGTAATCAAAGCAACTAATCAAAATTGTGTGCAATGAGTATTATATAAAGTTGCATCACAATGTTGGCAAGATTATGTAAATAAGGAGAAATCTCACTGTTTACAACAAAACAAAAAGCCTTGATACAGTAAGGAGGGGGGTTGATGGACGAGGATAAATAAAAATAGTGATGAGAAAGACGTTTTACAATGAACATGAAACAAGAGCATTATCCTTATATAGTGAACCTACGTGAAAAATGTGCTTAAATAGACAAAATGCTAATTTGATCCTAGCTCTTCTATGTCCCAGCTATGTGCAAACAAAGATACAGCTGGAGACAGAGATATTTATATTTAATATGATCACCAGTAAACCAGGTAATATGCACCACAAACTTTACCAGTATTAAAGCTTTTAGATGTGTTTTGATAGAAGTGTCTATGTAGACCACGATCTTAAGAACAAGTCAAAAGTTCATTCATTTATGGTAATATGACTGACAAAAACTGGTATCATAATTTTCATTACTCTTCGGTTACTCTAATTAAGCTATGGTCTGTTTTGTACAGTTTCTGAAATTGATTCGTAAAAAGGTACTAGTCTGTGCCAGGAAAGCATCTCTATGCAGGAGATGATCTGCACCTGTACTTTGAGCTGTGAGGACTTAGACAAGTTTACACATTTGAAGTGAAAGGACTACACCGCACTTTTTACAAGGCTTTTTAAGTTACTAAGTAAATAACTTTACTTTGAACCTAACTAGTATACAACATTCTAAGATCTTTCATGTCTCTACACAAAGTTACAGTGAAAAAGTTTCATTTGGATAATGGCAACTGAGCACATGCAAAATACAGAAATCAGAAAATGAAGAATAAATGTTTTCTTAATATAGCTTTTCCTACTTGCATGAATTAAATATGATAGAGCCTTTCTTTAGATAAAAAGCAAAACATTAACATCTTATTTAAAATATATTTTGATAGGGAACTCCTTATTCCGTTTATGCTTAAAAAACAAAACGTAAGTTGCACTCGAAGATTTTGAAGCTCTTCTGGCTCAAAGGAAGGCTCCCTTTGCAATGCCATACTTTTGAAATGCTTGGCTAACATTCAGAGGAATGCCACGTTAGATTAGGTAGAACACTACAGACACTTACTGTGCTGCAAAGACTGTAATAAGAATTACGGTAAGAAGCCTCTTGCTTCAATGTATGTGGTCTCGTGGATATTTTTTAACTAGGCGGTTTAGTATAATTTGCAGCTCCCATATACCTAATTTTTAAGGTTACTTTTAAAAAATAATTTCTTAAAACTGTGATTGAAACAACTGTATCTGATGGAAACAAACCTGTCCTTTGGGGAAACAGAGGAACTGAGTTGTTACTGTCTCCTTGCCACTGATGATTACGGCAGCCCGGAAACCAAATCAAGTGTTCACACAAATGCAATCTAAAAATAATAATTACAGAGTTCTCCTGAACACAAGTTTAACAACAAGGTATTTTTAGAAATATAAATACTCATAAGGATTGATCAATGCCTGCTCCTTTAGCTGAAATTGAGAGTGGGCTTGTGTGCACAGTCCCACGTCACTGCAGGCAACCGTGTTCCATCCCGATACCCATCAAGGCAAGGTTCAAATTCACGCTAATTGCTCCTGCCAGAACTCCTCTCTTCTGAAAGCCACCCCCAAACAGGCTGCATATCAACACACGGCGGATGGCCAAACACAAGTTTCTAGCAAGCAATAGCAGGGGCACAGAAAGTAAGGGCAAGTCTTTAGTCACATAAGATTCTATAAGAACACTTTCTGAAAACCAATACAAAGAGCTGAAATTTGGAAGATAATTTTCAGTCCGTAGTAAATCAAATCCAAGCTAGCTTCAGAACTTTCAAACTGTTCCCCTTATGAGTAAGTATTTTCATGCTACATCCTGCATCTCCCTTCCCTTTGTACCCCAGATTCTTTACATCTCCAGGTTAATGAACAGCTTCCACTTTTGCTATTAAAAATACTGACATCTGGAAGAAGTGTAACATGAAAATAATTACCCAGGTCTGTAAATAATTTAATTATGAGTAGCTGACAATCCACATAAAATGGAATCTGAACTACAGTTCCTGTCACCACTTTGTTCTAGGCAAACATCAAAACAAATTTTCATGGATTAAATATCATATTGACACAATGTCTGTTCATGGTACCATAAATGCAAATCACAAATCTGAGTATATTTTAATAATTCTATTAGTATTCTTAAGATACTCTTTAAGATCTATGTTTTAGAAGAACAGGCACATTTCACACTTGAAAATATTGTAAGGATTGAGGAGAACTAGCCAATTATAACTCTTACAACTGGGCACTTGTACGGAATGTATACCTGTCTACAGATGGCGATTTAACGTTTGACATTTTCTCCTTCACATACATCATAAAAAACAGGCACTGAAGGACAAACATACAGCTAAGAAACAAAGTCAGCGTTTTTAGATTGCAATAGCACTATTTAGTGGAAGTTAAAAGCATCTTCTGCTAATTACCCTCTTGTGAGCAATTATTTATCAAACCTCTTCTTGTGTCACCTCTCAAAAATCACGTGTGGTGAGTCACCTTTAAGCTATAGCACAGACCTGCAAGTTTAGATGCATTTCCAGGCTTCAACTGTCCAACGTGGGTTTCGACTTCCCAGTGACAGTGTACACGACACTAGTCACTAAGCAATCACTTACCGTGCAGCTCAATATGCCAGGAAAGGTGGAAGAGAATCGTAAAGGGAAAGACGCATACATATATACAGACCAGATTCTGATGCCTATTGCAGTAGTATATTAGGGAGGTTGCAGAGCAGGGGGGAAAAAGCTGATATAAGACGACTCTTCTATTCTGAGTAGGACAAATGGAATTTTTGACTCAAAGAGCAAAGAGACGAATGAGCAGGCGAGAGATTCTGACGTGCTCCAACCTGCTCTCCTAGGATCCTCCGTACTGGACACCACACCTTAGTTACCCAGAATTATAACATTGCCATTGCTCAGAATAATTTGCTTGGGAAGTAAACTGCAAAGACATTTAAAGGTAGATTTACACTTACTTGTTTGTACCTTTTGTCTCCACTTTAGCAAGTACCTGGTGTTTTTTATGAGATTCCTATACAGTAAAAGATTTCCTTTATCTGCTGTGGATTTCCATATGTACTGGAGAAGTCCAGGCGCTCCTCCAGCATTTTGGCCAACTGAAATCTGATGAACACCACTGAAATGATGAAGATCCTTTCCCTTTCCTCTAGCCTCTTGGATATATATTACCTTGAGCTTAATATAAATTCAACCATAACTTTAAGCATGCTAAAAGCTCTCTCTTTTATGGTTTTGGACAGATATTAAAATTTGTAAGAGAGAACCTAAGTTATGACATTACTATCTGAATTTAAAACTTTCCAAAGTTCAGGAAGCATGTTCATGTAAGCATATCCAGTTTAACATCAGAGCAGGAGCATTTGTAAAATCCAGTTCTCCATTTTGAGCATTTCTAAAGATGGAAGGGGGGGTGGGGGAGGAGTCAATCTTCACTTTGAACATTTGAAATGACCTTTTCCTCTTCAGTGCACCAGCATTATTAATGTTCTTAAAATATTAGCAGCCATGGAGACAGGGTATGCGAATACTACCGAAAACAAGAGACACATATTTTGTATTATGTACTTATATTATGTACTACTTGCACAGTATTTCACAAAGCAGGTAAGTAGTTCCCTTTCACTGTGTGGTGTCCTGCAATTCTTATGTATAATGGGACACAGAAATAACTTTAATTTGTTTGAAAACTTTGTATTCAAAGCACCATGTATTCCTCTATACTGACAATTTTAAATACCTTTTATTTTCTTCCTTTCTTTCTTTCTTCCTTTCTTCCTTTCTTTCTTTCCACAAAATACATGGAAATAGTTTTAGATATATTTTTCTCAGCAGCTGTAAGTACTGAGCAGGACAGAGTTAGTGAATATTAAAGTGAGGTGATGAAAGATTCTTTGGCATCACATGCATACAATACAGTCAGCTTCTGTTATAAACTTGATCGTAAAATAAACTTTAACATAGCATCTCCAAATTCTGATTGAGGTGTAGCCTTTCCAAAAAAATGTTTAAAGCACATGTGGCTGCTATATTTCTGAGGTGATTCTTTTGAAGCAAAAGAATCTAAAGCAATCTGATTTCATCCTAACATTTATTCTCAGTTTAAGATTTGTGTAATAGCCTGAGGAATAGCTTTCTTAACTCCTCAGTAATAAAAAATCAAGAAACAGATATTTTTTTCAATTTCTTTTCATTACATTTTATGTGCACATTTAGATGTATCTGGTAAAATCTGAAATCTGATACCAATGTGAGAGTCCCCAGGGATTCACAAATATAATTTCCATGCCACTCTGAAAACTGGAGACAAAATAGAAAATGTGAGCTGTTATAAATTTGAGCTAATCTCCTCCTGCCATAACCTAAAATGATCCTCAGCAGCCAGGTAATCTTCGGGTATTCGACAGCATAAGAGCTTGTCTATCTGAATCTCAGTCAATATCTTCTAAAATACTTGCACAAGTAAATTTTCTTGCAACATTTAAATTCTGCAGCTGCGTGCTAACCTAGGAGAAAGAAATGCAGCAGCAGCAGGGAGTTCCTGATCTCTACAGGCTTATTTTTAGGGTTAAAAATAAAATCGCTCCAATGTTATACTGAAAGTCAGCAGTGTAAGAGAAGTAATTATCTCCAATAAACTTGCATTACTCTTCTATTTATGCATCCTAAAATATCATTGATTATATATGCATAAAATAATTTAAATCTCATCTGATCTGTATGAAGGCATGGGAAAAAATGTTTAATATCATCAAGGCAATTTTTCATAGGTCTCATTTTTCAGGGTGTTGCAGATCCTAGTTCTTATTAGAACTATTGGATTTTGCTTCCCTGAGAAAGATATTTAAGAAATTTCATCTAAGCACAAAAGACAAAGATGATAATTTCAAATAATTTAATGAAATAAAAAAGTAATTATTGTGTTACCACTATTTTTAACCTAGAAGCTCAGAACTCCAGCTATATTGCTAGAAGTTTTTAAAGCCTCAGTTCATATGTGCTAATTTAAGCTCACATCAGTGGAAAAGGCAAACTGACTGCTTCTTTATATACACAAACTAGGCATCATGTTTTATTTTTTCCCCTGGTATTTGAATAAGAAAATTCCAAGAAATGTGTCAATGATGCACACACTAATGTTTCCAAGTCCGTTAGCTCTGTGTGTATGTGTATGTCTATATATATATATAGACATACACATATATATGCATGTATGTGCACACACATATATATGTATATACACACACATATCTATAATGAAATAGCAGCACTGTAAATTCTACTCCCTCCCCCTTGCCCCCCCCAAGCCTGTGTTGGCCTTTAATCCCCAGCTGCTGGAATTAAGCCATTCCTTTTCTGAGGTATCTGTGTGAGCTTGTAGCCTTTCTTTGAAGAAAACCTTGAAAAGTGACTTATAATCTCAAAAAGAAAGCTAATGGAAAGCAACCTACGTAAGAACTTCTTGAGGGGGTGCAGGAGAGGGTATTCTTGTTCAAAAATTTTAAGGGTTATTTCCCAAATTTTTAGAATATTCGTCAGCATGGTTGAGCCCATGGAATTGGAAATACTGATCTAAGCCTGGAATGACACAAAGACTTGTGTTATTCTTAGAAGAGACATCCTCCAGATAAACCATACAGATCTCTTCATCACAGTGTCATTATATTTGAGATGGTGTCTGGATCAGATTTCAGCTGGATTTTTGCCAACTGAAGTTACACTATTCTCAGTTTGAAACAACCTTTCATTTCCTGTAGCATTGCTCAGGATCACTATCCAGCTTGAACTTAGAGGTCCCGTTGTAGATATCATAATCTGCCATGATGGACAAACTATTTCAGGACTCTCTGTAACAAGCAACCTCCTGACACAGGTAAGTGATGAAATAAAACCAGAGAGGACTATAGTGATAGCATGGTAAAAAAGGTGAAAGAATGTGACTTGCACCATGTCACTATGGTGACACTTTTTAGAACCACTTCTACTTCACAGGATGCATGCGGAAATTAAACATCACTATTTCCAACAGAATTTCAGAAAACTCTTCTCATTGCTACATAAGAATAACAGAGACCACCTTATACACATTGTTATTTTTCTCTCTGATAAAGACTTCAGTCCCTCAGAAAACAAATAACTGGGCTAACTCATGGCACTGCCACTGATTTGACTAGTAGCATCACTATTTTGCTCATCTCTGGAGCTAAACACAGCACCACAACAGTGTTTCAGAAGAAAAAAGACAAGAAACTGTGTTGAAGTAATGTGAGGCCACATGAAAGTACAGTCACCAGTATAATGGGGCTTGGAAGAAAGGAGCTGAGTAAGGCAACAGTACAAAGAATTAGAAAGATCCATCTAACCAAGAAAAATATCAATAATTATGATGACCATCATAATGCTTCCATATGAAGGCCAATACTGCTAATCATCTTGACTGCAACTTTCAAGAAAGCATATATAAGACAACAATCACTGAATCAACATTTTTCCTAAGCAAAGAAACATGGAAAAAGCTACTGAAAGTAACTACAGCTAATCAAACACAGAGAAGTCCTAGGTCAGGTAAACTCTCCTCAAGCTGCTGAAGTAATCAGAGTTCTGAAATAGATAAAATGATGGCATTAACTCTTGACTCCACTGTTATAAAATAGATTTTATAGAATATTCTCTTCTTTGGCTAAGAATATTACAGTTCTAATCATCCAAGATCAATTAGAAAGAAACATAAAAAGGACACCCAAAAGTCTAAACTCCTATTGGATGCAAGAATTTTATTTAGATAGCAACTAGATAGCAAAAGATTATAGGAATATGCAATATCTCAATCAATATTGTGGATGAAATTATATTAGATAGCAAAAGCCTCTAAATACTGTTTAGTTTTTTGCATGATCTAAAACAACAGTTTGCCTCACAGCTCCAGCAACAGCAATAAAATGACTTATCGTTTTCCAGAGCTTCCTCTCAGGTATTTCGTACATGCTTATTAAGCCAATGTCCAGTTCAGATCTCCCCTACGTTGGCTCTAACCTTGCTTAGAACAGTCAAGAAAAGCACAAAAGATTAAATCATGCAACATGATGGCAAAGATAGGACTAGAACTCATTAAGTCATTTAACCTAAATCACAGACCACATTTCTTGTTCTCTGCATATATAAAGTTCTTGCTGTGAGAGGCAGCATATTATACAACAGAGGACTTGCTAATCCTTTTATATATTTTATTATTCTCTAGCATCATGCAGGTTTTACAAGCTCGCTATCACAGCACCACATTAAAGAAAGCCTCTTTCTGCAACATCGCCCCATCTGTAACAGAGCCCTATCACTAGTTATTGAGACAACAGTCTTCAAGTTGTCACCAAGATCATGTAACCTTTTCTTCACAGTAAACAATCTTGTTGAAAAATGGAGCTTTCTAGCCTCAGGCTGCTGAAAATAGGTCCCCAAAAAACTGCGCTCCGTTGCCACTGAAGCAAACCATCAAAAAAGGTAGTGTCCTTTAAAATCTTGAATGACAGCAGTCTACACTGATGTTCATCTGAATGCAGAAGGACTTAGCTGAAAGAGTCCACGAGGCAGCAGCCCCGCTTGCTACCTTTGTGGAAGGAGCCCTCACCAGCCCCGGATGGATCAGTGGGAAGCCTGAGCAATGCCACCAATATAATAATTTGAAGGACCAAAAATAATAATTTATAACTTATGACAGCAGGATAGAACTATAAATCAAGTCCACTTACCTAAGAGAGACCATTTTACAAAAAAAAATAAAAGAAAAAAGACGTTTCAAAGCAGGCATCTTTGTGGTAGACTGTTTCAGCAGGATGGTGCTGCTATTGCTTTTAGCTCTTCTGCCTAAATACACAGTTATAGTGTATATGCTTAATAGTTAAACATTAATATGTTTAATCTATAACTAATAATTAATAGTTTATTAAATGAGCATGTGAACTTCAGGAAAATTCTCCTCAAAATCCAAATTTCAAAATTTAGATTCCACAACATTCCATTTGCCAAAATATTCAAACACGCAATGCTCCATATATTTCCTACAGTAGGCAAAGACAAAGTCTCCAAAAAAAAAAAAAAAAAAAAAAAACAAACAAAAAAAACCCCTGCATTATCTCTGGGGCGAATTAGAGGGCCCAGTACATGAGTTGTCATGTTCTGTCCTCCTTCCATCTATGTCACTTCAGGTACGGACAGAACCCTCTCATCTTCCCTAATAAGGAAGATTAATCACAAAATACCAAACCATACACTATATCACAGTCAATATTATCAGACCAAAAACGGTTTGAAGAGACTATTTGCCCAGCCCCTCCTGCCTGGAAATCATTTCAATACAGATTTTACACAAGCACATCAGGAACCTAATAATGACTCTTCTGAAGAGCAGTACACTTACCCGAACACTTTATGGCCTCCTCTCCATCTCCTTTCAAAAACTAATACCTTCAGATTTCCTTAGCAGAGTTTATTTATTTACATTTTCTTTGAACCCTGCCTGTTGCTCAACACACTTTTACACAACTACTAAAATATTATGCCTTTTCACATACTACCTTTAGCTTTTCAGCCGCATTCAGAAACTTGTAGCACTGAATTATTTATTCCACTGCAAATTATTGATTTTTATCACGTCAGGTTCGTTTCACAGGTACAATTAATTCAAAGTGTATGCTTTATTGAATATTTGAAACTTTTGTTGGTGCAAAAAGCAATAAAAATATAAAAATCCACTGAGAAAACACTGATGGCTGACACACACTCCTGAATTATCATGGCAAATCCTTTGCTGTATTGTTTTTGTTTGAAAGAGCCTTGCTTTGTAAAATACTACCGAACAAAGTAAGACTTCTTTCTCCTGATTCCTACTTGCAATTAATCTGCCTAAAACATGCAACTTGGTGTCATATCTATCCTTTTATAATGCTTGCTTACGCTATCATTTAGTATCAATGAATGAAACAAAACCCAGAATCCTCATAAACAAAGGTAACCCTGCTATTTTACCATTTTTAACAATCTTGTTCAATCTTGAAGGAGGAAAAAGATGGGATCTAACTTGCTACTCTTCCAAATAACACCAGCTGTGGGAAGAACGTCTCCCCGCAAACACGCACGCTCCTTTCACTTTGGCTATCAGAGCGCTTTGGCAGTCGCCTTTGATTTAATACTGGAGGTACCTGCACTCGGACGTCAAAACGCCGCCGTCCGCGTGCTTCGTGCTGCTGCGCTCGAGGGTCCAGAAGCTGCTTGGGTCAAGAAGCCTCGACAGCCGGTTGGAGCGAGCTGTTTAATCATGGTGTACCGGAGTACAAATAAGTCTCCTCTTCGGGTAAATTGCCGCTAGACAGAGAATAATTCAGAGAGAGCAGTCTAGGAAGTCCACATAGGGCACAACTGGGCACACGCTGCTCAAACAACTGGAAGAGTTTCAGCTCGAGTTGTGAAACTTCAGCACTGCACTTTCGTAAGTCACTTCTGAAAACATACTTTCTGATGGTCACAGTTACAACAGAACTTCACTGAGAAGAGACAACAGCGATATGCTATAAACCGCAGGGATTTTCTACTTCATTGTACACACATTATGGTATCCCGATGACTCACCAAGTTAGTTCAGTTCCATAAAAAAATGACCTGTTATTCCGATAGCCTAACTAATCCTCTCGCTAAAGGGCCATGCTACAGTATCCATGCTACAGTTCTTAGCTTACAGCAACATAAAGCTGAGATGCTATATGCTTTAAAAGTACCAGAAGCAACATCAGCCAACAATAGCAAATCTAGAGGAATTATTTCTAGACTATAAAGTATTTTGAGATCCCTAAATATAAAGGGCTTTACAAATACAAAGTATTATTTGACTATGCAACTAGGGCTTAAAACATGCCCTTGAAAATACTGAAAAAAAAAAAAGCTGCAAGTATTCTATCCTGATTTAACACGTATTCAGGCATCTTAAGCTGAATTATGCAATATAAGAAGTCATTTAGATTTGTCACATGTGCACCTAAGGAAAATGTGTTACATTAAAAGATTCCTGTACCACATATAAACAGTTCCTAATTATTTATTTGTAAACATCAACAAAGATTGAGTCATCTCACTGATCAGACCAACCACCCAATGAAGAACCTTTTTAAGAATCCTTTTTTTTCCTCCCCCCCCCCCCCCCATCATCACATACAGATAGATAAAGTGTCTTCTCTTAAATGAGTCTCCAGAGGACATCTACAGCAGTGGCTCTTCCCAGAACAGCACACTAAGAAGAAAAAGCAGGAGCGTATTTGTGTGGCCAGTCACAGACTCAATATACTTCGGGTTTTAAAATATTCACCGACTCAAGGCAAATGTGTTTGATTTCAGCTGGCTACCACTCCAAACAGTTTTGGGTGCTCTTCGCATATTTACAAGTAAAGCAACACTACTGTCAAAGAATTTGACAAATAGTGCAAACACATCAGCAAGATCTGGAAAAATGTTATGGTTGGCAAGCCACGTGGGCTTACAGTTATTACATGTGTTTTCATTAAATCAGATATTCGCACAGCCCATTCTCTGAAGACTAACTAACCAGGCAGGTATCTAAGACTATTTGTTATTTAAAAAAAAAAAAAAAAGAAAAAAAAAAGGTTAAAACTGAGCTTTTGGATGTAGTGGAGTTGTTCTGCTTCTTTCCACAGCACAGTAGCACCTGGGATTGAAAGAACAATGAATGCATGAAGAGAAAGAAAACAGCAAAAAATAATAAGAAAGAAGTTTTCCAGAAACTGAATTAGTGGGCCTGATAAATTGCTAAAATTAAATTATTAAATTAATAAATTGCTAAAACTAAAAATATTTTAAATATAATACTTAGGGTTATAAAGAAAATAATGCTGAATTGCAGTCAATGACTGGTACTACAAGGGGATACCTTGATAAAGTGTCTCAGAGGCTCCTGATCAGCAGCTAAATTGTAATGCTGAGTCACACAAAAAGATTGTGACTGTCCATCTATGATATTGACCCAAAGAACTCTACAAAATTTCAGATAAAAAAATATTTTTTTCCACCGATGCTTTCAACTGGTCAACCTATCATGACCTTTTCAACAGCTGTTTTTCTGCATATATTGAGAAGTGGCCAGAGAAGGATATTTAAATTAGAAATGCACACAAACGAACATGCAGACACATACTTGGCAGCCAATAGATTCTTGCTGAAGAAAGAATTGTTCAATGTCTAGCCTTCTGTAGCTCTGATAGCTTTAACTAACGGACGATTAGAAAAATGCCATCACTTCTATTTTTTTTTTTTTTAAATCATACTTTAGTCATAAACAGACTTTGAAATAAAAATAGTGATAATATTAGCAAAACTTTGTTGGTGAACAAGTAAACATGGAAAAGTAAGCAACTTCCAGATTTTCTTTCTTCCTACACAGAATTCTCAGTTTTGCAAGGTCTCCACTGTCTGCTGGCATGGTCAATTCCAGAAACATCTACAGCTAAAATATTTTGGCTCATATTGTAAATAACTAGCATTGATATCAAATAACTGCAAAATAGACTTCCTACTGCCATCTGAACTTGACAGATCCTTTTGCATGTAATTAAAGTTCCTGAAATGTGAGTGATGGTGGCACTGGGCTGTGGATAACAAAACAAAGATATTTTTAAGCAGCTTCATAATATCTCACAAAGATAAACAACAACAAAAAACAAGGTAGACACTTTGTACCTCTACTTGCCTGCAACAAAGCCAAGAACATTTGATTAATTTTTCTACAGTTTCTTTTTCAAAATCCAAATTAAGAGTGACCTTTGAGTTGTGCTAGAATTAATAAAGGACTTTTCCTAGTACTAAAAGGCAGAAAGGAAAACAGATGGGTGTGAAGAAAAGATTGTTTAGCCACCAATCACTTTTATTTTGGTTACAAACCAATTACATCAAAGACTAAATCCAAGGCATGCTGCAAACTCAACATAAAAGAAACAGAAAGAATATGAAAGCAGAGCAGTTTCATTAGGAAAAGCAAACACATTGATCATTTATTTAAGCAAAGATGGTACCACGTATGTTCACAGTGCAACACAGAGGTTGCTAGAGACAGGGTGATTGATGCAGATTCTCATCATACACTTCCTCAAGATGAAGAGGAGGCAGGAAGAATAACGGCCCCAAGGCAATTCTCCCCTCCTCTCCATATAAGACTTATCTAGCTGGGCAGCACAACCACTGGGCTCCTCTGGAAGTGGCAGAATCAACAGCCAGAGGTTGCCCCGTGACACCATGTTCCCTTTACTATTTCTGCCCCAGCCCCAAAAACCTCCCAGAAAGAGCTGGTTTGGGTACAGTCCAATTCACTCAGTCCAGATACGCAAGTAACAAGTGGTACCAGAGGTTACCACAGGCAAAACTGTAAAAAACCACCCACTACCACTCTTTTATATAGCAAGAGGATGGTGTTTAGCGTCATACCCTGGGAATAAACATTTTGAGAATCAGTCAATTCATGTTGCAGTACTGATGTGCCCAGCTTATTTTTCAATAAAATCTCAAAGTTCAGGAAGTTTTAGAAAGGAGGTAGAGAAGTAATACAGAACAAATATTTTTAGTTCCCGTATTTTTAAAGGGCATTGAAAAGCTGGGGAAGGTGTTGTAAAGAACCACATGCCTTTCCTTGAGGATTGGAGGAATATCTCAGGGAGGGGTTTCAGGAGCACAATGCTTTTAGTTTATCAAAAAAAATGACTGGGTGGCTGCTTTATTGCACTGCATAACTACCCTACACAAAGACAAACTACTGAAAGAGCTGACATTCATTCTAAATACTACAAAGGTACCTCTCAAGGCTGAAAGTGGAAGATGCACAAAATTAGACCCATTTTTACCATATGGTGGCTAACAGTTTTAACAGACCACCAGGTAAATTGGTGGAACTGGCATTTTTGAATGAAGACAGTGTTTTTATGGCAGACAGGTATTAGCAATGCAACTCACCGAGCTCCATAAAGGAATAACGATGTTAAGTGAAAGGTCTTTGAGGTGCAGGGCATCAAGACAGTCTGAATGGCTTCAGACTCCATAAAACAGACCCCAAAAGCTCTATGAAAAACAATTGGATTATTTGCATAGAGGGGAGAAAGAAAAAAAAAAAAAGACACCTGAAAGATCTCTGGATAGAAATAGAGCATAGAACATAGAATTATCTCAAATACCTAAAAATTTCATAAAACTACAAGCAAATGGAAACACTTAGGCCACAATCAATCATTGCTGTTGCTATTGCTCTAAATAGAATTGTCATGCAAGCATGTACACATCAATACACACAAAAATGGGCCACAGCTCAAATATTACAGCTCATCATGCCAAACTTTCTGACTCAGATAAAATGGTGCAGTTATTCGAAGTTCCAGCTACAACCTTACCAAATCAGAAAGCAAGCTTGCAGTCCAGCCTCCAAACAGGCACACGTGACGAGACCATTAATTAATCTCAACACTGAGGCTCAACTAAAGGCCCAAAGACTGTGAGATGATGACACATATTGCGCACATACGTTCCAGCCCCGTACACAGATCCAGGCACTTCCAGATCGCAGTGTAATAAGCCCAGGGAAAGCAATGGTGGGGAACACAGAGAGAATCTGCACTCTTCAAAAAGAAAACAGAAAGTTAGGCTGGCCAGCCATACATTAAAAGGAAAAGAAACCAAAGCAGCACTTTTCCTATAGCCCTGCTCTTCAGAGCAGGGTTGATTACCAGAAAACCACTGTCGGTTCTGTTGTCTCAAATAAGCAGCTTGACGTGTGCAAAGTGACAGACATCAGCACCGATCTTCTCAGTCCAGCCGGGCGCGGGGCTGCAAGGAGCCAGCCACACCTGCCTGTCCGCGGGATGCACCTCTGTCCTTCTCCGCAGACGGCACGAGAACCTCTTATTAGCTGCTGCTGCCTTCCCCGAGAAGGGCCCTGCGCTCTCTTCTGGTCCTCATTATTAAATTCATTTCAGTGCGGTTTCTGAAGCCTGATACCTCAAGTACTTTAGGGGTTCTGCATGTGCCGCCGAACAATGATTCAACATGACACTGTGACAGAAAACAGGGAGAAGGGATAGAAATAAAAGAACAAGGGATCAAAACAACTGCATTTGGCTCTCTGCGCGGGGTGTGCCTATCAGCACCAATAACTGTTAACGGCGAGTCAGGTGTCACATCGATAGAGGAGTCAGATCACTCATGCCGGCCTTCCATTTGACTGGAAGGTATCAATCTTCTTCCCTTATTTAAAAGGGCATATAAAAATATAATGGGCTATTGGCTCTTGGTTTTGCGTCACTATTTACGTTGGTTTCGGGAAGGTCTTCGTTCCTCTCCAGTTTCTTACTGACCCTTGTGCATTCTGAATTCCTCAGTCCTTTCTGTAAAGACTTTGTTGAACATCCATATCTGTGATAGCGACTAATGTTCTCATTAGTGCTGAGGCAGACTTAATAGTATTATGATTTTGACTCAAGCATCATGATTTGAACCTATGTCAAAAGATACCAACTTAAAGTATAAAGTGCAGATCTTGTTTGGTTTACAAACAGTCACATTCCTAATTTAATATATACACAGAATAGATTCAGAGCAGTCAGATTACTTAAAGAATTAAAGAGAACAGAATTTGTGCTCCTGACCATCAGTAACCAGCTGCATGATAACACAAATCAAAAAACTTGCAGTATTCAGACACACTGTTTTCTTACCCAAATATCCATTCTATCTTGGAACAGAGAAAATGACTTGCTGTATATTCATACAGGTCTTAGAACAACAAAACATTGAACATATCACAAGGACTGTTATCGCCGGGGGGGGAAAAAAAAAAAAAAAAAAAATTGACTGGGAACAGAGTTGATTCTGCCCCTTTAAAATTACATAGGACAATAGGTTAAAATTATGTTCAGAAAAGATGAAAGAACTTGATCATTTCTGCTCTTCATACAGAGGTTTCATTCCCTTCTTCCATTGTTTGTGCTGATTAAATTGTTCTTATGGGAGACAATTCTGAAAAGATGCACTGGCTAATTTTAGATAATAAATTATTGCCTACTGTGTACAGCCAAAAGTCATATGATAAGCTTTTTCTACTTCAAGGCTGCTATATCTCAGTCAATTACCTAACTGTGAAGATTTAAAGACTTCTGAAACCAGTTCTTCAGAAAAGACGTTCTTCTATTAGGATTCTCCACTCGCTAAAAGCACTATCGAGCTTCTTTGCTCATCAGCCTTCCCAAGCTTACACCCGTATTTCATTATACAGCGTCTGCCAATAAATACTACTTTGGCCTGGTTTTGTTCTGTTTTCATGTATATAAGAAAAGTCTGCTATAAATATAAATCATTAAGAATTATTAACTGAATGATTGCATAAATAATTTTTTTTTTTAAATATATAGCAGATACTTCCAGGATAACATGCAACAAAATGAGAAAAGTCTCACAGAGAGAAAGAAATATACTATGTTTCAAACATAATTTCTAAGCTGTTTAAATATGAAACAAAACCTTGTCAAGCTACAAGTTTCCAGCTGTTATGATATCATAAGATAAATTTACAGCTACAAAACAGCTTGGTGAGAAAAAAAATATTTGCTTTTACAAAGTATGGAAATATAAATGTTTCAAGCACTGCAACTGTCCAAACAAATTAGTACAAGCAAAAATAGTTGAATTCGGTATGGTTTGATTTTGTACCAGATTCATAGTGCTTGTTATAATTACTTAAAGATGTAAGCAAAATGTGATTTAAAGCTTAGCATGATGCATTTAACGTTAATTTAAACTGAAGCGATAAAAATATACAGGTGGTCTCAGTGTCTATCATTTTGTTGCATTTTATTAACTGAAATAATAATTTATTTCCCTAATTAAGCCCAAATGAAGCTGGATAACTGGCTCTGAAAGCCTACTATGTGCTCACGTTTAAATTCTCAACCAGAGCTAAAATGAAAAAGGAATTTCTTTCCTCTGTGACTTTGAAAAGAATAGAGTGGTGATTAACAGCAATATTTTTTTTAATGAAACACAACCTTTCATCCCTGTCATCTTCTGACCATCCTCGCTTGTACGCAGCTCTCTGACAAGCAGAATAATAACGGTCATACATCACTGCCCTGAAAGTCCAATCATCTAAATCTTCACTCGCTGCAGCCTCTGAGACTCAATTACTTTATTGACATGCAATCTTCATAAGGGGAGAAATATTGTGCATGTAAGGTCACTTGGTTATGAAGACATATTATCATATTATCTGCATGAGGGTTGCAGGGCTAAGACCTGACAGAGCTAATTATAATGGTACATGATAGAGAGCTCAGTACACATTATTTGCTTGGCTGAAACTAAAGGTGAGGTAAGACCATGACATCATGGTTTCAAAAGAAAATAATTCCCTTTCCCTTGGAGGCTATTACTTCTATCATCTAATGTTTTATACATACTATTTTCATATTCTCCACATAAGAAGTAAGCAATGAGAATTTCTGAACTCGTGTGCTTCCATTTGGAAGTACTTAACTCGTGAAGCAACAAAAAGGTTATCCGTACAGATGCAGTCCTTTTTACTCACAAGACTTAAAGAAGATTTAAATTACATCCCCCTACCCTCTTCCCTTCCAGCACCTGGAAAAAAAAAAAAAAAAA
>VZSV01000063.1:505678-567776 GCA_013398735.1 Nothocercus julius | reverse complement strand
CTCTACAATTCCCTGCTCATTCCAACAAAGCAGACAGTTTGGAATGGCCACGATCAAAAATCTTTTGACAGCCTTAGTTGATGCAGACAAAAGGTCATATAAATTTCACCTACCTGAATATGAAACTTCCATACTCATCAAAAGCCAAGTTATTTAATACAAGTTAGTGTAACTGTTTCATCAGCTTCTGATATAAAATTTGTATTAATTTTCTCATGCCAATGCTTCTAATACAGAAAAGGGCAAATACTGAGCCTTCCGTCTACCCCAAGTAATGACACCAAAAAAATGTCCAATACAGATCAGTATTGTCAGTATTGTCAAGGGCAATTTTAATTGAATAAAAATGAAAAATATAAAAAGAAGTCTTATGGGGACATGATCCAAAGCTCATCCAACTACAGTAAAGGTGCATAAAATGCTTTAATTTCTCAACACTTTAGCCAACATGTATTGCAATCCATGGATTGCAGAGGCTATACCTGCTCCTTCTCATTGTTTAGCCAAACAAGATAGCAACTATAAATAATTTCTCAAAACTCTCTCTGTAATGTCTCAGGTATTTAAAGGGCAAGTTTTGAATTCACTCTTAACTTACATGTTGATCTTCACTGGCTACAGTCCACTTTCAAGCTAAAGGTTCTATACTGAATTTAGAAGGCTGTTCTCCACGTCATAATACGGCAGCTTTTCCCTGTGTTCAGTCTCTGCTTTTTACTTCACTCAGTTTCTTTCCATTTCCTCATTGTACAGCCCATGAACAATCGCCCCAGTGATAATTCTGTCTCCTTTCCTTAGACAGTTGCAGACCCTTTTTTTGGCCAGATACACTCAGTATTTTGAAGACTCACATGTCTTCAGAAGTTCTCTCTGACAGGATCCTCCTTTTTTTTTTTTTTTTTTTTTTTTTTTTTTTTTTTCCTTCCCCCTGCTACTTCTTCCCTGTCTGTTTCTCTGTTTCTGGAAGTTAGCTATTGTTTCCACTCATTCCATTCTACTGCTCAGCTATATACCTCCGAGGTGTGACTGATTCTGCTCTCTCCATGCTTTTATATGCAGCGCTTCTATTACTCACCAATGTATTGTCTCTTCTCCAAATGGCGTTTTTCCTTTTACTTAGCCAAGATATATCAAACATTTTGTACTTAACTTCTTTTTTTTTCCTTTTGTGTAAAAGCAACTTTTCTAGACATCTAAGCATTTTCCTTACTATACACTGAACTGCTAGCAGTTTACAGATATCATTCAAACAGGCCAGTTGGCCCAAGAGGATCTCTCAGTGGAGAGTTACATTTGTCCATCTTTTGTCCATTTTTTTTTCTCCTCTTTTCCCAGCCCTATCATATAGCAAACTTCTCACTTTTCTATTCACTGTTATACATTTCAGTGTGCGTCAGGACATATACATATATATCTGTATATATAAATACACAGACTGTTTCTAGGATTGCCTCTGTTAATCATTTTCTCCTAGAATATTAGCATGAATTGCTTTCAAGATTATACTTTTAGCCTGTTTGGTTCCCCTGTATCTATCCTCAGAAATACTTTTCCAGCTCTCACCCACTTTAGCATCATTAACAACAACAACAAATATTATAAGAGACTCCTAATATCGCTCAAATCTTCTAAGAGACAAAAGGGCTGCAAACTCTGACAGAAACATATGCATAAGCGGAGCTACAGGTCTGGACTAAACAAATGACATAATGACAAAAGGTTATGGGGCAAATCCACAGGCCCCATAACTGAAGAAGGTCATCTGCAGTACCTTGGCAGAAAGAAATAGGCACATGGGAAAGGAAAAGTGAGCAGAAAAATTAGGCAGCATCTGGGATTTGACAACATGATCCATTCGTGTTCCCATCATTTTTATTTTTCCTTTGGATACAAGTGCAGAGGTCAACATGTGATTCACACTCTGTTCATGTTCATCAGAATGATATCCAAGTATTGCAGTGGGAAGCATTTATAATCTCATTCACATTGTGATATTATCTCACTTCTTTCTTTACGTGTACCATAGTTCTGGGAATTATGCCCAGCAGAAGGTAGACGAGAATTGATTCACATCTCTTTCATTTCAATTTGAATTTCATGGTGTACGCCATGTGCGTAAATACCTAGCATCTCTCACAAAACTACAATGGGAGAACTCCATGGGGAGATTAATTCATTACCCTGTTCTAGTGATTACAGCATGCCTGTGAAAGCTGTAATCCAAATGGGAAGACACTTCTTTCCTCAGCAATTATTAGTCTACAAGGAGACAGGAGATCAATGATTGTATTGATGCTCTTTTATAAAATTTACATTTTTATCTTATTGTAAAGATCTGCGCTTTTTCATATGATCCAGAATCCAATCCGACTAACCTTTAGTATCCAAACTAGCTGTACTTTTTAGATAGACCTCTGAGTGTCTTATGAAATGTTCAATACTTTGCATTTTTATAGGCATAATTACTGGAAAGTAGAAAAAAATATTAGTGAAATACAAAACTTCGTATTTTTCTTACTTGTAGCTAAGAAGTTCTATGCATTGAAATATCTATTGCAAGACTTTCACTAATGTTTGATCACTTCGTGTTCAATCAATCCCTCTATTTTTTCCTCAAAATTCATAGAAATGACAGAATGAACAACGTTATATTTTTATGTAACCCTTATAATGGTTCACACCACGAGAAAGCTAAGTTGAATAAATCACTAGGCCAGCAACAGTTCAACGTTTAGAGCTGGAGATCATTTTTCACTTAATGTTCCATCAAAGACATGAAAACTCTTTGTCAGAGTCTTTGGGACTGGAACTGGGCATACAAGCTAAAGCAGGTAAATTAGGCAAAACTTCGCCCCCTCTCTGAATTTTATACATATATATAAAACACTATTTATTGCTAGTTTCTTCTAAATATAGATTATAACTATTTTCTACTCATAAAACCCAACATGACATACCATTTATTTTCACGCTGTACTAGCTAAAGTAAAAGATGGACAGCCCAAATTTCCTCCCCATTTTGTCTAATCGATATATTACTATAAGAAAATCTTTTTAAGATAGATCAGCAAGTACTTGCTATCAGCCCTAGCTTGATCATGCTCCCCACCAAATGAGCAGACCTACAGTGCACACACGCTACAGCAAGTTGATCTACAAGTGAGCAGCGGGTCCAGACTTCAAATGTTAGCTGCAAAACACATTCACACTGCCATGTGTTTGCCCATTCCTGAAGGAGGTTGTCCCTGTCAGCTCAAATCTTCAGGAGCACCAGCAGTACTCCATGCCAGCTTTAGGGCTCCTGAGGAAAAGATGGTTAGTAACAGGATGCAGGATGGACAAATCGCTGCTACAGGCCACATATAGCCAGAGTTGTACCCCTGCCAGAAACCATGAAACTATACCCGCTTCCTTGGAGCGAGCACATATATGCTTGCCCTTATGCTACCTCACAAGAGAGTACGCATATCTTTCCCCTGGGTGTTTGCTCTATACTGCAGATGAAGCAGGGAAAGCTGCATTTCTTTGATGAGTCATACACTGAACATAAACAACTGATGAGAAGCATTGTATCTTTAATCAGACCAATTTTCAATTTGTTTTTTCTAGGTACGGGAAAAAGTACTTCCAGTGTAAGTACTGGAAAAAGCACAAAGCACTCCTAGAGGTATTTCGGTTCTCCTGCCTGCAGGTGTTTGCAGAAAATTCTTTATTTTCTAGTGGTGGTAGCTGAAGTATGATTTGAACTAGAAATGTCTCATTTGTCCATCCTCTCTGTTAAAAGAAAAGTACTAGTCAAAGTCCTTTCTAAGCTAGATGATAGAAGGTGATAATCCCTTCTGGAATGCTCCACTTAATATCTATTTCGGGTGTGATAATCACTAAATTCCAAGGAGATTAGCACTGAACAACCCACTAAAGGTAATCCAGCAGCAAGAGGGAAGCCAAACCATATAATTAGTGAAACTATATAGGAGGGGGAAAAAAAAAAAAAAAAAAAAAGGCGAAATTACTGATTTTCACTCCCATTAATGTTTCCTATGAGCAATCCTCTAATAAACATGCACAAGTGAAAACAAAATTTTTACCAAATGATTCCGAGTTCTCTGAAACCCCCTTTCCCCTCCTCCTCCCTCTGGTGGAATAGTCAAAACATCAGTCAATCTCTGTAACAGGTCAGCAGTCATGGAATCCATGGTGACCAATTACTATGCAAAATGTTATAATCTCTGTTCTCTCCAAACAGTCAATCCATTGGCTATGTTCTTCACTAAACTAATCTCAAGGACTGAATTCTGAATTCTTCAGAAGCTAGTTCAGATTATTCAACTCAGGCAATATGTTCAAAGAGATACTAAGGTCCCAGAAACGCAAGTCTCAGAGGGATGGTCTAATAAATGCTATTCCATAGGGACAGTTTCTGACCACTGTCAGATCATGTTGCCTATCAGAGGAAGGCTGTTTCCAAAATCTTCCTAGATGAGAAGCAATGTCAGTTCACATCAGGAAGAACTGGCATCAATTAGCAAATGAAATGGGTTGGGAAAATCCAGAATCCAGTGTCCCTGCCCGAAGGAAAAAGGCATGAGCACTAAGCTTTGCTCTAACAGAAGAGGAGAAAACACAGGACCTGTTAGAATACACCAATTCACCTCACAAATCGATGAATGCGAGGAAGATTTCACTCTATCTCTTGGTATAGAAGCAGTAACAGGACACAATATTACAGCCAGGATGGTATAAAGTATTCAAATATGGAACATTTTTGAATATTGCATAGATGGAGACAAACACATTTCCAGGTTTTGACTGCATGCAGGTCAGGTTAAAGCAAAAATCAAGACAAGAAACTAAACCTACACAAATGAAAATTCTTATATTCCAGTTCCACTGCAAAAACATGAGTTCAGTTGTTAATATGACATTTTAATCTAATATTGTTAAATTTCATGAGAAAGGTCAACACACGAGATTAACAACAGTTTGCAGCCAAATTCCAAGAAAACAATTCATGGAATTTTGAAATCAGATCTAAATCATGACTCAGCCTCAAACCTCCAGTGTCTGTTTGTAAGCCATGGGGAAGCCAATATGTAACTGCCAAACACAGTGAGCACTGCGAGACTACGAATGTTCACTGACCCTTCTTCTCACCTATTTACATTTAGATTCTGCTTCTCAGAATATTATTGAAAATATTGAATTTTCAACTGGAGAAATCCATGTACTACAGAACGCTTAACCAGGCTACAGCAGAGACAAAAAGCAGGACTGATAATACAGGACCCATACACATCATGATACTTACTAACTGTAATAGCAAATATACAATAGGTCATTAGCCCATGGCTTCCTATCAGGAATGGAGAGGAATGATGCAGGAGACTGAATTAGAAATGAGAGGAGAAAGAGAGCCATCTATGAAAGATCACTGAGATTTTGCTGTAAGAAAAAAAAATTTCTTCCTGAACAGAAACCAGGTGTCTCTGAATTTTAGTCTCTTCCTTACAGATTAATAACCTAGTTTAGTATTTCCTGCACTTATTGATGGAAACTCATGTTAGAAATATTGGCTAGTATAAAGCTAAGATTTCTTATAATGTCCCAAATTAGTTGGCTACCACAGCTTTATGGATTATTAATGAATCTCCTGTTGGCATTCTGCCTTTCACCATTTTTCATTGAAATACTATTCCAAATTCCCTCTTTTCAAGATTTTTAGTAACACAAAGATTGCAAACAGCATTAACCCCTGTTCTAATGAAAAGTTTCTCATCCATTAAGTCTTTTAAGCATAGGCTTAAATCTATTCATGTTCATCAAAAGACAAAAGTGCATAATGGAATTTGACAGTTCAGATGACTTAGTGGATTAGGATAAGTAAAGTAATGGATCCTATTAAATAAAACAAAAACAAGAAATTTTACAGTAAGGAGGATCAGCTTTTAGATAATTATACTTCTGTTGTCTAGCATTGTCTAGACATTTTTTAATTGGAATAGTTTTAATAGTTAAATATAAATATGTAGAACTGATTATGAGCAACAAGGAATCAATACCTTCCATGTCATTCAGATAAGGGAATATTTAGAATTTAATATTAGGTGCGAACTTAAATAATCTTAAATTTATGATGATGGCTTTTTTTTTTTTTTTTTTTGACTGAAGCATTGCAAAGCCTTCCACATCATTAAAAATATCATAATATTCAACAGAAGCAAGCATCTATTTATCATTTAACTAAAGATCCTGATGAGGTTAAATAATACAGCAGGAATAACATATATTAAATAAATAATTCCACAGAATTTAGCCTCTCACTTTGCATGAAAAGCACAATAAAATACTGTTAATGAAAGCTTTAACTTAATGGAAGCACTTAGTAAAGCTTTCTCACAATTGCTTTTACTGCTCTCACTGTTATTCTTACACAATAATGATTATTTTTTGGTCTGCAAATGCAAACTGCAGTAAAAACATAGCTTATAATAGCATTTTTTTTTCCTCTTTCATCAAGACTTCAAAACTTCGAAGGCACCAGGAGACAGTTCAGAGAGGTGAAATCACTATCCTAAAATACTCTCCATGTTGAAACAAAAAGGCAGCAACATTTCTTCCAGATGTGCAATAAGAAGAGGGAGTCACGCTGTTCCCAGAGGATGCAGGATCTCTTAGAAATTTCAAAGACTGATGCCAAGAATCCCTGCCAGATACTCTTCACAAAAATGTTTGATGAATTACTGTGGTGAGCATCAACTTTTCAGATAAATGACTGAAAATAAACTAGTTTATATCTCAATGGAGATGATAAATTTCCCTTTTGCTTTGGGAACTTGAAATATGGAAAAGTTGTTGACCATTCCACCTTCCACTGAACTAACAACATGTTACTAAGAATGTGTTGCTTTCCAAATTTCCTTTCAGTACGGTTCAATAAATTCAGTCAGAGAGGAAGAACATGTCCACAAAAATTCTTACACAACAGCATGACAACCAAGTGATTTGTAAACTGTCTGAATCTGCACAGAAGATGAAAGTCACTGATCTGCAGCGTTAAATATGTAACTAATAAATTCAGTGGTCAGAAATTTCGAGAAAGAAAAGACGGGAAGCTGCAAAATGTGCTTCCAATGTTTATTAGGACATATAGGCACTACTGTATGACAAATATGATTAAACGGCACAGCCTAAGAATAATATTGACATGAAAAGAACGTTAAAAATCAGCTGTGTGATAAGTTTCATGAGAGATTCTTCTTGGTAAAAGCAGAAGCACTTAGTAAAATGCACAGATTAGACAGAAGCCTTAAATTTCTTAACGATGAAAGCTGATGCTTCACTTTCCCCAGCACTTGGGAAAATAGGAAAAGTTAACCTTCCCTCTGTAACCCAAAGTACTTGTCCCTAAGGACAGACAGACAGTAAAGCATTTTTCTCTTTGACTGACACGTTGAAAGGACTGGCTAAGACAGAACTTTCAAGTCTGCTGTAAGAATTGGCCATCTTTCACACCAATTCATTTTACGTGTGTAGAGTGATCAAAAGTGATTTCTTATTGAATAAAACTGGAATAATTACAGCTGCTCAGAAAGGATTTCAAAATGACATTATTGGCTATGAAAGAGTCAGAAGAAATATAAAAAAATATATGATCAAGGACAACCTGAACGTGAAGTACTGCTTCAAACTGCTGCAGGCTTTTTACGACTTCTGCCTTCATCTTCCTCCTCTCCTCCCCTTCACGCTCCTAAATATTTCCGGGGGTATTCAAATGACCTAAAACAAATAAAATCTGTGCAAAAGAAATTATTTTGGCTAAAGGCATGAGGGCTTATTACCACATTTCTTTACTGGCACAAAATCTGAGAAAAGCCTCAAGGTGCAAATGATCTGCAGTCTATTTAACATCATGGTTATTTACTTTTATGGGCGCTCATTATTACTCTTTACCCTAAATTATAGGTACATTCCTGGCTCCATTTCCCACTGTACTGTAAGCTTTATAATAATATGGGTTTTTTTAGATTTCCAAATCCTCCTCAATACCTCATCAATCAAAAACGCATGCAACATTCACTGGTTGTTATACTGGGCAGCCACAGCAAATCATGGAACCACCACTTGGATCTCAGATAAAGACCTTACTCAAGACCGGGATGCCTGCCATAGCTTGGGCAGCGTTTGTTATAAAAACCTGTTTTGCAATATCTTAAATAGAGTCTTTGCATACAAACCGATATGCACTGAATTAGTGTTTAAGTACTACAGTTCCTATTTTATTATGGATTATGTGCTGAACTAGTTCTGTCAAGTTCAGAACAGCATGCCATAATTTTGACTAAATCTAAGCACTATGCATCTTTTTCCATAGAAACAGTATTACAAGTATGCCCATTTCTCCTGTCACAGAAAATTTTCATGAATATTTTGATAAACAGCTGTTACGCTATAGTAGTTTATAGCCATAATAGCATCAGCTTCAGCAAAGAAATGACACAGCATCAGAAGCCATCACATAACACTTAATTATTTTTGTGAACAACTCGGAAAAGTACTGTGGGGATCATTTCGATTTTTGGGTTTACTGGACAGGAAAAAACTTGTGCTTGAGCAAAAAAGCCCTTGGCTTGCTCATCTTCTGCCCATTATAGCTGAGGTGAGCTGCCTGTCACTCTCTTCACAGTATCTTAAGAGCACAGCATAGGTGAACAGGCTAAATGATGTGGTAGTGCTCCTTCCCTGAAACAGCACTTTGCAGTTGTTCAAAGAAAGGGCTGTTACAAGAGGGATCCTTTTTTTTCTTTAAAAAAAAAAAAAAAAATGTATTTTTTTAAGGGGTCTATATCACTTATGCAAAGGGGAAATATTTATTAACATGGAAACTGTACGTGATCAAAAAAAGTCACTACAGCTGAAATTCTCACAGAAGGATCAGTATGCCTTAGAAGAAACTAACCTCCACAGGCTATTTTGAAGACCTGGTGTCTGCACATTTTGAATGCTCCTTGGCATGTTTCAGGAGGGAAGATAATGATGTCAGATGATTCAACAGATGCCCAAGACTGCTAATTCTGCACTGCCTGTCTACATCCCCTTGCTGGTTTATTTCTTCTATTTATTTTTATACTTTATGCAATTTATGCATAAAATTACAAGTTAGGTATTGAACTACACAAACTACAATGACTACATAGGGTTTCTATGCTAGAACATTCATTTTATCCTGTGGGAAGCTTTAAAAAGACTTAAACATAAATAGCCAGACTACAAAAATAGCCCAAGTAGCATATACAGCATGAGAATTCTTCCTGTGCATGACTAAGAAGTGACAGTGGTCAGCCTTGACCTCCCACTAGGTATTTCACTTGTATCAGTATCAGATAAAAATAAATAACTTTAAAGATTAAAAGAAGTTACACAATAATCCCCTTGCAAAGAGCAATGACTGTTAGAATCACCATTCTGACATCAAAAAGCAAGAAAGAAGGCAGTGCTGCAGGTGAGTTGCTGCAGGTGATGCTTCTCCATTACTCTTGCCCAAGTCAAGGATGCACATGCCAGTGTCACTGCTGCACACAGGATTTCTGAGCCACAACAGGTTGAAGGAGGAGGAAGATGAGGAAGGAGTCACACCCCACAAGCAGGATTACTAAATCTTTCTCGAAACAAACACAAGGGCTAGAGACAGCAGGTGCCAGACCCTTTGTTAATTGTGCCCCAAGGCTCCAAAGCTCCCTGCCTTATGACATTAGATCCAATTCCCTTTGTTCCCTGCTTTCAAATCTCCCATTCCTTCAAGCTTTTTGACTTGCTTAGCCAAGCTCCACACATTACTGCACTCTAAGTGCCAGAGACACTCTGCATACAAGGTACTTTGGAAATGCAGATTGCTTTGTTAATCAGAATCTCTTCAGTCTCTCTCTGGCTCGGCCACAGAAGGTCTCCAAGCCTCTCCAAATGCTGGTACTTTCTCTCTCTCTCTTTTTTTTTTTTTTTTCTTCTCTCTCCTTCCCTTTTTAAGCAACAGTATTTAAAAAAAAAAAAAAAACACCACTTAATTCAGCTATGCAAAAGATGTAGGAAAATGCAGGAGGAAGCTTTAGATCAGATGGAAAAGATTTTGCAGTTGCTCAAAAACCCAGCAAATGCTCATCAGATCCAGCCCTGCTCCTTCCTAGGTCATACATGCAATCTGTGGGATAGCACTTAAAGTTCCTTGGGCTTTATCACGCTTTTATATAATTTCTTTCATGTTTATATGAGGTAACACTCAATTTTACTTGTCTAAGCTTCTCACAGTATATTGGAGTTACATGAGGGAAAAGGTAAAAATCACAAGTTGACTAATGAAATCTGTGAGAGAGAGTTTTTTTGTCTAAATATTGGAATGACTGTCAGGGAGACAAGCTCTGACCGTATTTCATCTTCAAATTATGATTGTCATTGTTCCTAGACTAAAAGAAATCTGACAGCCATCCTAAGATTTAAGATTCATAAGTATCTTTTCAATGACATATTTCAGTGCATTTGATTACTGAAATTACAATATGATCTATTTCATGCTCCCCCCTCCCTTCCAATTTAAACATGTTATCTATCAAGCTGTCCTTCATTATAGAGAAGCTAAATCTAATCGAGCTGTTCTTAGTCTTCTACAAGTCTTTTCCCAAATCAAAAGTCACCAAAAAATTAACATCGGTGATTATCAATCAGAAAGTTTAAGCTTCTTTAGAAGGCGAGCAGAAAGTTTGCATCAGTCTTGCACAGAATTCAGCCATAAACATCCACAGATGCACAGACACCCTGCTGTTGTATAGAACTTAAGATCAATATTTCAAGGCCTTCTAGTACCTAACTAGGCACTACAGGAAATGTTTACACTTAAACAGTAACATTCCTTCTGGGTTACTCTCCTAATAGACTGCCAAGGAATCTTAAGCTACTTGAGGCGGCCCTTTAAGATGTGATAGAAAACTGACATGTTGTCTAGCTGTGATGCTTAACAAACTGTGACCAACTCAGGTGACTGCATCTTACCTATACAGGAAGGAACATTTAGAAGCCTTCCAGAATGACCTACCTTTGCCCCCAGGAACCCTGTTCAGCAGTAAGCAACACAGTTATAACTTCTTACAGACAGGGAAGGTCTCCAGATAGGAAGGCGTGTTCCTCACAAGCTCAGCAGTCAAAGGCTGATTAATACAGAAAACATTATTCATACATATATGAATATATATAGCAACCCTCAGCCTCAAAGATTTTGAAGTGATAGTGCACATACTGCTCAGCCATTGATATGGAATGAAATTATGAGGGGCAAAAACGCAGCAATAACTCACTTGTGCATGACATCATAACCTCAGCACATATACATATGTTTTATTCCTCTCTCCCATCAACATTTTGATACCCTGCAAGTGGAGACTTGGCTGAAAGTTTGAAAATTCGCATCATAGATCTAGCCATATGTTCATGGCTAAAACACCTGCAGCTAGTTGCTTTAAAGCATAACGATGCCTAGCATGTGTATGGATTTCCTCCCTATAATCTGTGCAGGTTTCACTACAGCCAGAAGGAGAAACTGCCTAGAGATTCCCTCTTGTACTAACATACTTGCTTCCACCACAGTATTTCTAACCTACAGATCAGAGAAACCATTCCCTAGGCTGATTGAAAAATCTTTTGTATTAAGCTTACGAAATTTGGGAATCTGCAAGAAACAGAAATCAGATGTCATTTTTATTAGGAAATAATAGCACAGCATTTGAAAACATAAGGCTGATCTCAAAATCCATATATTAAGACTGCCCCAAATACCTACAAACTCTTACTAAAAAGCTTGTATCAGAACTTGAAAAAAAGAAAAAACATCCTCCCAAGCTCTGAAAAATAAACCAGTAACAAACCAAAAAAAAACATAAGGTAATACAGAACGTTAGATCTCACTATCCATATTTTATGCTTCTTGCTTTGTATTTCATTCTTTTCTATACTGAGAAAATACTTAGGATGAAAGATAAAATGAGTTTGACCTTGACAGATCAAAATGATGAGACCTTGCTGCTGCTCCTTTATTTATTTTATGTTACCATGGGATTGAAGGAGTGCACAACTTTCTAGCTAATTTAGAAATTGAGAGACCAAATGTAGAGCTGCTCTTCCAAATGCACAAAAATAAATCCAGAGCAACCTCCACAGCAGCTGTATTAATTCCTCACCCTCCCTGCCTGTAGCATTCTGCACCAGTCAGAAGAGAAGGATGGAGCAGGTCTTGACTCCCTGGTGAGATACCGCAGCTTCTTCAGGGGGTAAGCTGACAAGGAGTGAAACAGCCACCAGAGCTTCATTATGGATTACCCAAAAAACCCTCATCTGTCATGAAAAACACTGTATCTGCACCAGATGGAAGATTTACGGTTACAAACACTTTTCCTGGGTGTGATCTTTTCTTACATGTATCTCTCTCTCACCACATTACTACAGTACCAGTCTCTACAAGCTAATTTCTGTTCTCACTGATCACCATCACCCATAAAACTCTTTCTGGCCCTCTTTATGCTGTGGAGAACATACCTGCATTTCCTTTCTATTTAAAGTCTGTAATTGACATTTTAACTTTCATAGAACTTTTTTTTCTGCCTGGATGAGGTTTCCTGTATCAAGTAAGTGTCACTTACAATCTCATGCTCTGTTTTAATCAATTCACTTCTTCCATTCCTAACAGTTTTCTGCCCTAACCAAGACAGCGGGCAGCAGCACATAAGGCCAGCAGAACACGAGAATTTACAGAGACATTAACACTATTCCAAGCACTGTCCCTCTGTAGCATCGTTTAATGTATTAATTCTGCTCACTTGTGGGATCACTGAATCAAACCATTATTGTCCTTTTTATTGCAACCGGACTTTTCAAGAAAAACTGAATTTAGCAGACAGCTGCTCTTTCATTTTATTATTAAGCTCACTTTGGAAAGGGATTTTTTTTTATAATGACAGAGTAGGAAAAAAAGCAGAAAGCAAGCAGTGCGATAATTAACAGTTACGAGAGGGACTTCTTCAGCCATCCTCCACATGCTTTCTGTCACTGCTATCTAGTATCAGATTGCAGGGCATCTACTGTTAAGAGATTGAGTGGATGTATACCTGTCTGCTTTTTGCCTTACTGTAATTTCCACCTGATATTTCTCTTTCCTGACACGTCAGATACTTTACATCAGTAGTGGCTGGCATTAGACAGCACCAAATTGCTTCTGAATGATCTAATAGCTTATATTTAATATATTTATTATAAAGGTGCTCTCTTTCCCCCCTCCTCCCCGCCCCCTGTAGAATTTATCACTCACTGAGTTAAGGAGAAGGACATGATTTGCCAACTTCATAAATTATTTGGGTGGGTGGATGAGGCCTTTGTTTGTTAGTTTTTGTGGGTATTTTAATGACCTTTTTGCTTTAAGAGAGATTCAGGATCCCACAACAAGACCCAACTAATGGCTTCCATTGATCCTACTACTTCTTCCTCACGGAAGCAAAGATGACTATTAAAATTGGTAGCACCCACTTACAGTTCAGAAAAATAAATAAATAAATAAATAAAGCTGGGTCAGTTCTCTCCTGTTAGGAAGATAAGAGTGGTATAAATACAGTTTTTCTATATCTCTAAACATTTCTAATTAAATATTGTGCTGAGCCACTGCTCAGCAGCTGGCAGCAGAGAGAAAGCCAACCTAGTGGGGGGAAATCCAGCGGTCTGACCGTAAGTTTGGTACCTGCGTAACCCAGCTTAGCTCATACACGAACACTAATTTAAGTCTCTACTAACTGTGAGAAGTCACATCTGCTAATGCAAATGGCTTTGAAAGAGCTAACTCAGGCTGCGTTCGCTTTCCATCTCCAACCAGGAGCAGCACGGGAGCCAACACTGCACACAAGAAGACAACAGACTCAGAGTTTGCGACAATGTTTAGGCATTAGACAGCACAAGGGTTGCTTGCATCCTGCTCTGCACAGCATACCTGAAAAACGATGCTTATTCGCTAGCCTTACAGTTTTCCAGCCTACTGTGCTAAATATCATCATTACATTTGCTAGGCATTCTAACAGAACTGCAATACAAATCTGTTTCACTTGAGAAGCAAAGCCTACGGTTCCTTAGGTTTTATAACATAGTGCTTAGTACAAATTCGCTGAATTTTTCCAGTGCTTCACTATGTGATTTTAGGAGTCTATTTTCCCCAGTGGCACGTAAGTACTAAAATTGCACTGCATTGCATTTTGCTCTCAGTAGGTGGGAAAGTGCATACTCAATGGGTTATTTTCCATTCTTTGTTTCAGCTTTATGCAGCCACAGGTGGGGGGTCTTTCAGGTGGTTGCTTAGGTTTACTAGGCACTTTCGAGTCATACACAAGCTTTCTTAAAAGGGTCTTACAAAACACACCAGTATTGTCAATCACACAGTAAAAGAATTTCATCCTACATTAATACAAGTAATATTCAATCTCTCTCATGTTGCTCTGAAAGGCAACATGATAGATACCAACTAAAAAGGATCAACCATCCCCTCTTTGGTAAGGTACACAGAACAACTTAACTTCCTTAGACTTGCTGTTTACCACTTAAGTCTTCTCCCCAGGTGTGAGCTGTGCTCAAGGGCACACAGAACTAACACAGGATGTCAATGTACTCCCTATCACTCACTTTTCCAGCAGTGAGGCTAGTAACAGACCCCAAAATATCAGAAAACAGAAAAGAAAAAAGGAAGTTGTCAACCTATTTAACATGTGCTTTCAGAGCTCTGAAAGGAACTTTGATCAGCAAACATATCATTAGATCCCGAATACAGACGTTCATATCCCACTAAATGTTGACAGCTTTCTCTCCTTGCAGAATAACATGCAATGAAATATTACACAGATATCCCTTTCTCTCCTGAAGGCAAAATTAAAGAAAGGAGCCCTCGCCCAGAGCCTCCCAGCGCACCACACACACGGAACAAAGCGATGCAAAACACGCTGTGTCTTTGGGGCTGCTCAGGGTTGGGAAAAACGTACATGTTACAGCAAGATGTGTGCGCTCGAAAGAACCAACACACGAGGGAATAAAATACTTTATTGCTGTTATGCAGATGGCTGCCCTTCTGACTGCAGGAAATTTCTTCCTCCTCCACACTATCACCACCTTTTTTTTTTTTTTTTTTTTTTTTTTTAACCTCTAGCCTTAAAGTAGGTGTCTGCCTGTATTCCCCACCTGGGACCTGGTACTTAGTTTCTAACATCCACCTCCTCTTCATGCAGCTCAGTAACACTAATTGTGGGAGGGCGGGTAGAGGTCACTTAAGTATCCTATCCTATCCTGCTAAGAACCCAAAACCTCAGAGAGAAGCATCTCAAAATGGAAAATCCAAACTGTTAATCACAAACAACATGAAGAACTGTGAACAACATTCAGCTGCACTGATACTTTGTGTATTTGTGTCATTTTTTTCTCAACAAAGAGAATTTAGAAACTTTAGGGTGCAAACCCCAAAATAACTCTGGGTGTCTTCAAAATTCCAAATCTTTAAAAGTCTACATTTGTGCATCCAAAATGGCAGCAGTTCATTAGACAGATTTGCTTTCATAAATAATAATCCTGTATTGTGGAATATTGTGTGCACAGGGTATGTGCAGTTTGAGATATCTGAGATCCTAGCAAGTAGGTTGGCTGCAAAAATATGCAGAATCTTCTGAATTTTTTTCTCAAAGACATACACAAAATCAAACAATAATTATTTATAAATTAATTATATTTTCTTTCACATTTCCAGCCTTTGGCGCTCAGAGTCTTAGCATGATGTAAATATTCCTGTAATTCCTGTAGAATTACAGCACGCTCACATGACGTAACACTCAAAAAGGGCATACATGGTTAGCAGACTTTTAGTTATCAACAGTGTAAAAGTTTATCTGTCTATGTATTACAGAACAGCACAGGCTATGCGGAATATAGCAACACGTCCCTACATATTATTAAAAATAGAGCAAATTCCCATTTAAACAAGGGTTACAATCTGTGCACTAAACACTCATTAATGGTCATGAATCAAAATAAAGTGTGTGGGGGGTTGTAGCAGGTGTGCACATCTATGAATTTCAATACACTGTAAAACTGTCTGTAGCCAACAGCTTCATCATTTGGCCTTTCGGAGCTTGGAGACAGGCAATTTTTCATGATTTTACTATTTCTGGCCAAACAAAAAGTTTTTAATTAAATATACCACATGATTCCAGATGTTTGTTTATTTGTTCCAATGAAGCTGTAAAAATGCCTGAATGATAAAACTGGAGGACTCCTGCAAAAAAAAAAACAGGCTAGGCTGGAGTGCAAACCAAACATGAGGAACTCCTCGGAGAATTGTGCGTGCACAACAGTGTGTGCTTTGACGCCTGTTCCTCGGAAAGGGCTGCAATCTCATGGCTCAGAACTGGACTTCTTTATTCTAGAAGGCTATTTGTTACAAAGACAAGTGGCTGATTCACTGGCCAATCTTTTTCAATTGTCAGTTGCACTCTCATTGCACCGTTAGTTCTCCTGCATATCTAGGGAAAATTTTAGATGGGTTTATTGTTTGGGGTCCCAGGTTTCCACCTACAAAAGCCAATGTTTTCTATGTTTTTCTCCCATTTCATAGCCACATTGCTTGCAGCTTGAGCATTCTCATAGTTTCTTACTGCCAACAAGACAAAATGAGCTATGATGTGAAACATCAGATACTTTCTAGTCTACAAAAAAACTGAAGTTACAGTTAAGTCCTCACCGATCACATTCACTCTCATGTGATAATTATATGGGAGTCTGAGGCCAGAACTGCCATGTTAGTTTTGGGAAATTTGGGGTCTCAATGAACATCACCAAAATCATTGAGGTGGTGAAAAAAAAATATTTAAACAATACTTAAAACTTCCAAGAGTGATATTAGGGAGTGTGCACTGTGGAAACCTGAAACACTAAATACCCTCTGGGGAAAACAAAACAAAAAAAACACAATATCAAAGGGCTGCCTGTGTCTTACAGTCCTAACTATGAAATTGGAATGGGAATTGTGTATCTAATTCCTTAGCTTTCATCTAAACTTGATCATCTAAACTTGATTAGCCATTTAAATTTTCTCTTTTCATCTTTACAGCTTTGCTTCAAAAAAAAAAAAAAAAAAGTCATTTTATCCCAACAAAAATTATCTATAACACTATGTGATTGTGATGTTCCTAGAACTCCCTCCAGTCAGCTCAGTCACAGCACCTCGATTCACTTTCAACTGAATGAACACAGAGAAAAATTTCAAATCAAAAATAAGCCCTAATTTAAAAACCAACTTTTCTGATCATCGAGAACATCTTTGCACAAAACTGCAAGTCACTTTATATATCATTCACAACCACATCAGTGGTTGCTCTCATCTCTGTAATAAACAATACTACCTTTTTATGCTGAACTTTGATAATCTACAACATCCTGGTTCAAATCCAACATTCTTTTAAAGCACAGGCAAGAAATTGTTGACTTTGCAAGTGGCAAGAACATGAATCCCATGACCCAGAAAATGTATTTCTTGAACCATATTAGTCAAGGTTAAACTCAAATCCAACCACAATTTATTCCACATTTGGGAAAGCCTTTGAGATTTACAGAGGCACTGGCAAAGGCTATCACTACTAAGCAATCAGGTAAATGGGTCCACCAAAGACCACCGCTTTGTGGTGGCTCTGTTCCAGCAAACACATAGACAAGGGCTCTGAAGAGGTACACTCATGACTAAAGACACCCTCTTTAACGTGCACAGGATCTCTCCCAAATATCTGTTGATTCCTGTGAATGACCACATCTGTGTATATGCGTCACTTCCTTCAACGGAGACCAGTGTCTACCACGTTCACAGACACAGGCATAAATACTGATGCACATGGGGCTCCATTATCAGATGAAAGCAGTTCATAGCAATAAGCCTCTCCTAAAAAAAAGGCCCCTTCTAGCATTTTTCCCACACATATTTTGCATTATTGATCCATTCTGCACAGTACCCGTTCTTCTCCATCCTCCCTCCCATGGCCACCACATCAGAAAAAATTGATGAGACAAAATGAGAGTGCAGCTAGGAAGGGAAAAACAATTCACATTAGAAGCTCTAATTAGGTTAACCACTGAACCACCGTTAACCGCCCCTTTGGTCTCTCCTCAGAGTCCAAAGCTTGACAGGTCTGTGCGCACAAGCAGTGCAGCAGTGGGGACCATCCACAGTGGCCTCCAAGAAGGGCCAGGCTTATCCTCAGCAGCACCAGAAACAACTAGCTCAGCGCAAACAATTATGTAAATACTTGGCATTGCCTTTTCACACCTCCAGACTGTAGGCACTTCAAGTTTGGGAAACACCACTGACAGATTTTTTCCTTTGAAAGAGCATTTAACTAAGTTCAACCTCCTGTTACTACGCCAGGAAAACCAAAGCTTCCCCCCTGCCGCACTCCCGCACACTGGCACTCATCTTTACCACTACTTTGCTTTCCATGCTTCTCCAATGTCTCCTCCTACTTCCACTAATTTCCACTTTCCAAATTCAAAATAGAGGCAAGGCATTAAACGCAAATTTCTCATTTTGTACAGGCAAGGCAAGTTAGCCCATAAGGGGCTACTTATTTTATCCTTCCGTAGCACCAACAGAAGAGGATTTCCACCCATTCCTCTTGGGTCACTTTTGGGACATATTTGCTGGCATCTAGAGCAAATCTCACAGATTATTCTTGAGTGTTCCTGTCCACGGAAAATATGATTTTGTCTGTTCCATGCTATTTTGGTTTTTGGAAGGTGAGTAGTCTCAAAAGAAGACAATGGCCTAAGAGGTGCGCTGCCTTCCTCCATACGGTTTCATGCAGCACGGAGACAGAAATATGTTATTTTCAAGTGACATCTCACATAAACTAGAAAATCAAATTTCTTAGTGGTCACAATACATGCTTGATATAGAACTTTCATATATTTTATCTGTTTGCAATTCTCTCATTCATCCCAAGTTATTAAATGATTTAAAGCAGCTATTTCCTATATAAACATGTATCTTTTCAAAAAATTATTTTAGGATTTCTCAGACTAACTAAAAGATAAAATACTACACTAAAAATACTATACTAAAAGATAAAACACTAATACATAGTTTTACTATTATTACCATTCTCTTTCTGGACAGCACACAATGAGTCGCTTTATGCGGATATACAGAAAAAAAATCAATTGTGAAGCATAAAGTGCCATTCACATCAAGGAAACCAACTAATTATGATAAGTTGCCACATAAATTACTTGGTGACTTCCCCAACAATCAATTCAAACTCTGCATAAGCCTCCAACTGGAGCACACAATAAGCACCTAGCAACTGTGTCAATAATAACAACAAGGCAGAACGCAATGATAATATAAACACAATAATTATCTTTCTGGAAACAAGTTTTTTAGGCAGACTGGTTTCTTTTTATGCGTATGATTTAAAGACAGTATGGCTTTTCAGAGTGTCTGTATTTTCAATTGAAAGCCTTCAAAAACAAGGACTTCATATATTCATTTATTATCACACATGTAACAGTTTTATAATTTTACTTCATAAGTTTAGAATAACACTTTAAAGCTCTAGACCTAATCCATGAAGAATCACTACCTGTGATTAGTCTCACATGAATTTAAGAATATTTATTTCTAAAATCCGAGCAGGCTGAAGCAAGGCAAGCTCCCTGCGGGGGAGGTTGGGGATATCACACATCACATCTACCCATCCCGCTTCTCCAAAAGTTCCACACGGTCCTTCAGCAGCACACTGTCGAAGTACTGGGTCTCCTTTGACATGTATTGGACTAAAAATACCAGCACGCCTGCAGAGCCCAATGTTTGCACGACATTTGAAGGATGCTTCTGCCTCGACCAAGAACTAGCAGCTGCATTTGTGATGGAGCGCACCAAAATCACTCAGGCTGCTTTCTGTATGGTCGTTCCAGTCACCTCTGGAACGTGCCAGGCCAAATGCTTGGAATGCAGCCCCACGCGAGGCCAGAGCAGCAGCCTCCGGGCCCACCAGCCTCTAGGGCTCCCTGACAAAACAAGGCCTAGCACCTCCCTGTCAGGGCGGAACAGAAACCGAGGGCATGGGGAACCTCGCTTTTCCTGTGCTCAGACACACCGTGTAAAACTACTTCCAGAGAGGTAATAGAAACTTCAAAAACACCCAGTCACTGGATTTCTGGGCCTTGCTATTGAAAGCAGCTTGTGCCTTTCTCTCTTGGATTGGACAGATTCCAAAAACAACAAAATGGACCTGCAAGTTAAGACTCTAAAGCTACTAATACACTGATTTTAATGGAAGCTGCTGCTTCTTCCTCTAGCCTGTGGGACACTGATCAGCCTTATCAACACTTGTTTGCAGAGGCAAGACAGCAAGAGAAGTATTTACAAAATGTTACTGAAAGTCAAGTAGCTTTGACAGCAAATAGGCTTTCAAGTAAACCAGGTAATAGACAACATTATAAAATACAGAAGATATCCAACACTTCTTTTACACGAGGGGAAAAAACTTCTTCTCTTATTTTGAGTATTGTGAGCATGGCTATTAAAAACAACAGTAAACAATTTTGATTTTTTTTATATATTTTCTTAAAGTCAGATAGGTTTTGACGAGCAGAGAGAAAGATGATTTGTATGTTAGCATAATACAAGCTATGGAATTTAGAAAAAAAATGAAGCCTATTTTTATGTGGGGGCAGGCTCTTATTAATTTTTTTTTTTTTTCTCTCTGGGAGGCTGGGAGGAGAACTGTTAATACTGTGACAAAGTAATGCACTGACATCTAAAATTATGTGAAATCAAATATATAATACTGGTAGAAAAAAAAAAAAAAAAAGCCCAAAGATCTTTAGATCTTTAAGAGTTTGAGATCATGGTTTTGGAATCAAAACAAAAATAAAGCTAGATGAAAAAAAGAAATTGTGAAGAAAAGCCTAGAGCAATACTTGTTACATATCATAATATGACCAAGTCATATTCCTATCAGGTGGCCTAAAACATACAAGGAAGGCCAATATATTTACTGCTAAGAATTATGAACAGTGAGACTGCGTAAATGTTCAACTAGAAAATAAGGTCTAAGCAACACAGTGGTTTCTGAGAAAATTAACCTTCCCAAAATAGGGGAAAAATTCTAAAGCAATGTTTATCCAATATTTATTGTTCTCCTTAGGTACACTCCACTGAAATCACAGCACTTGACATAATATTTATAGGAATTATTCTATCTATCAACTCTGAGGCCACACTGACATGTGACATTTTTGTGGGCTCTGGAAGTGAGACAGAATTTGTAAAACTCCTGAAGATAGTACGCACAAAATATGGAGTCAGCCCCAAAAGACCCTGTCTGGAAATAATATACTGAATGCATGAGTTTATAAAGCAGTAAAATGCACAGTGCAACACATGCTGAACTCTGTGTTTTGTTCCCCCCACAAAACCCATAGCTAAATAAGGTGAGAAGCGTCCAAGTAAACTCTACCAAACACATTCAGCTCTCTTCTGCTCCTCCTCCCAATCCCAAAGAATCAATTTACAGCTGCACTAAAACCATTCACCAGAGTTTCAAATTCTGATAAACAAGTTCCTCCAGGGACAAATAAGAGCACTCACAAAGTTACAGCATTTTCCTTTTCCATTTTAGGCTAAAAACTGCCAATATTTACACATGCAACAGCTGATTCAATAATTTCATACAACTTTGGAAGCATTCAGTGAGAGGAAAAAAAAGAAGAGATCTTCAGAATCTAAAGTGTTTAAGTATTTCATTCTTGGAGATTTTTCTATTGATTCCTATTAATTTTCATGGTTTTGTGAACTTGGAGATTTTTCTTTGTATAAAACAAGTTGATTGAGTGAATAAACCCTGCCAGCAGGTTGTTCCAAGCTTTATTCACAGCACCTGGAATTGTGGAAAGATTTCTTAATTATTTCCTTGTGAATAAGTACATATTACTTATTGGAGCATATTAACAATATCTCTTTTAGGGCCAATTTTACCCTCTTTTTGGATGACATTCTTTTCCCCATTCACTTTTTATATAACTCCTTAATCATCAAGGAAAACTTCCACCTATATTTAGCATGCAAAGGAAAATACTTTGAGGAAGACTGAGGACAGAAAGAATGAAGAAGCATGAGAACAACTAAGGGTAAAAAGTCAGTAATTTGGAGAATACTATTTACCCTTTTCAGAACAGGAGAGCAAGGATGCTCAAATCCTAGTGAAGACAGGGAGACTTAGGATATTGCAATATCCAGCTCTAAACACACCTCCATATGGGCACACGTGCCTAATGGCACATAAAGCCGCAGAACTGCTTCCTAGGAAGAGATGCCAAATCTGTACTGCAGACACGTAGCTTCAGATGCTTACACCTACTGACTTCTTTGTGGTAAAATCAGATTCCAAAGTCAGCCATGGAGCCACACTGCTAATTCATTAACACATAAACAATAAATCTGAAGATACATAGCAGTAGGCTTTTTTTTTTTTAGATGCATTTTTGTACAACTTGGGCATTTACAAGCTTCTTTCACTCTTCCTGCTTTTCATACTAGATCCCTGCTACTTTACCCAACACCAGAAATCCAATATCAAAGCATATGTGTTTACCTGGAAATTAAAGCCACAATTCATATTTTGGGAATTTAGTCTAGGGGGTTGGACAGGGAGGGCTGTGCTTGGCGTTACTTGTGCGTGCAGGGAGGATACTAATCTCTGAGCAGAGCTGTATGCTCAAATACAACATTTTGATTCAGTCCTTTCTCTTTAAAAACTACCAGTTACTGCATCACCTCAGTGACAGAATATAACACACCCTAGCATTTCAAGGATATTTGAGTTGCAGTACAGCATACCCATTTTCATTGTGACTAGAAGGTAGCTTGACATCCACTGGAGCCCTCGCACAACAACAGTGATAAAGCCTGCAAGCAATGAAAGTAAAAAAAATTGTCTTTCTCATCCTTTCCTGTCTGAATCACAGATCTTTACTCAGTTGCATTACCTGCCTGGTTCTTGCAGCAGGCATCAATTAGTAGGTCATCCCACCTTAATCTTCTGCAATGTTATTGCATCTGAATATGCACTAAGGTAACTTGGAAACCAACTTACCGTAAGTTCATAAATATCAATCTGAAGTCGACTCAAGTATCCTATGCAAAACTGGTTTCCACACCAATGATTTACATGATTCCAATTTGGAAAACAGTTGGAATTTCAAAACCCCAAGGAATCAAATATGCAACACGGCAAACAAGATTATTATTGCTATAGTTTCAAGAGTGCCACAAGCTTTATAGAATGTCTGCCTTTTGGGACAAAGGCCAAAAGGCTTGGAATGCTCCCTTCACCACTGCTCCAGTTTTCCACCTGCTTCCTGAACTTTGTGCTCCATAGGTATGCAGAAGGAGTTCAAGAATTTGCCCAAGGTGCTTTTTAAGTTCTAAGGATTTGTGAAAAAGGAAATTGAACACTGATCTCCCTTTAATGTTGCAAAACAGAGAAAAATCCCATTTTATTGCAAGGAAAATGTGTTAACATTTCAAAATTATAGTCCAAATTGTTAAATTGCCAAAAAGCTCTCTCTTCACAAATATTAGAAAGTTTACAGATTCTCTCAGAATTACCAATGCTGCATGCAATCATCTACTTAGCAATATTTAAGTACTTTAATCTCTACATTTTTTTCTCACACACACAAAAATATCAGTGCACATTATTATCCATTGATTTATTTGCTCTCCCTATAGACTACCCTTAAATCCTATTTAATATGAGTTAAAATCTGTAGTCTTGACAGGTATGGTTTTCTCATCTAGTGCTTGAAAGGCACAGTGTTCCTTGTAAAGTGCCAATGCAGCAATAACTAATACAGAGAGAAGTCCTTACAGCAAAGCTTGCCACCTTGCAGCCATTCAGAGCAATAAAAGGTGAGTTTATACCTCTGTGATTGGTGAGGTCCCTGGATCCCAAAGGCAGAGGTGTATATTGCATCTCTGGAGAGATGGAGGCATCATCACCGGAGACCTATGTGATAAAACAAGTATTATCAATATTTTAAGCAAAAGTCACTCACTAAACAAAAGAAAACGCACCTGTAAGGTTGTATGATGTGTTTATGGATACACAGAGCCACCAGTCATGGAAGAATATTGGTAACTGAAGGAAAAATGAGTTTTGTTTTTGTTAAAGGGGCCTGTAATCCCTTGAAAGTAGTTTTCTACGCATAAACAATTAACACAGTGATATTACAGTATGGTCAATAAAAATAAAAAAAAAAATCATACAGCTCACAGGCTTAAAATTTGCCATATTTACCAGGAAATCTTTGGGCAATGATAACAACACTCCTCTTGTAGAAACAGATTAATATTTACCTGTAAGAAGGCTGTAAGTCAGCATGCAAAAAGGAAATGGAAAAGGGAAAGCTGCAATGCTTGGTAGCTGAGAAATCTACCTTAGAAACTTTAAATCAGATTTTACAATGCACTGTCCTGCAAACTAAATGAAGGGCTTTCTCAATAATTATAATGCCTCTAAGGCATTCAAGAAGAAAGTAGCAAGAAGTCTTGCTCAGAATCATTAGCAGCAAAAGGCTACAATGAAAAAGAAGAAATCCAAACCTTTTCTTGTAGAAAAATTTCAAGATCAAGATTTTAAAATAATAGACTATGGTACTGGTATCCATATTAAACTGTACTTCATCCAGTTGAAGAAGGTTTTGTTGACGGGGGAAGCAATATAAAGCCAAGCGCCATTTAAGTACCATTTGCCATCTTGCTTTTTCGTCACTGTCACACTGTTTGAAGGAGATACTAAAATAAAGGAACTTTATTTTATGATTTATGAATCATCACCACAGCTTTCCTTTAAAAGTTTATTTCAGATTAGATGGGTTGATATCAGGGTATCACAAAACATACTCAGTTTCAGGCACTGAGCTTGCTCTGGAGTGTTACAACCCCATTGCAAAGTATTTAACTGGGATGTTTTGTTAGCGAAGACTGAAAGGATAGTGTTCATTTCAAGAAACTGAAATTGATTAGCTTAGTAGAGGAAAAAAAGTTAAATTATAATTTCTAAGAGAAAAAGATAAAACAAATAATGACAGGAAATATAGAATAAAGTATTTCTTCAAAAAGTTGGTTACAAAGGTTGATTACAATATGGCCTTTAAGTGTAAAATAGGGCTGTAAGGTTGTAGATTAGTACTTCTAATCTTTTAGTTTTAGAGATCAGCTTTCAATTTTTATGGCAGATCATCTTTACAGTCTCCAATGCTCCCCAGCAAAAAAAAAAAAAGAAAAAAAAAAGAACATGGAAAAAACATCACAAAGCAAAGCAGGCATATTAACACACACAGATTTGCTGAAATACCAAGGATCAGATCTGTGAAAAAGTAGAAAATCCCACCTCCACTGTCTTGCCAGTGGCAACAAAATCTCCTTTCCAGAGGGGTAAAGCTACAGACATTGGTCTTCCAGTTGGGGCAAATAACCCTTTGATTTTGGTGAATCCTAACATGGAGCCCCATCTACGCTAGTCTGTCAAATACTGGAGTTCTTCCTTCTAAGGGCAATGTGAGCTGGGGGCTTCTAACACCTCAGAGGATTATATAGGTGCCCCATAGCAATGGGGCCTCTGAAATGAATGCCAAACATCAAGAAAAGGCTTCTATACGTAACTGTCTATTTTTTACTCCAGCCTGGAAGTTCTGAATGTGACAGGAAAAAAAAAAAAGACACTATTTAACATAAGACTTTATTAGCTTAAGTCACTCCAAAACCTGGAGGAAGAGGTGGCCGCATACTCTTCATTCTAGATGTTATCTGTCTATTCAAGTGTACTTAGTTGGGACTTTGATAACAGTGAAGGTTTCTCTTTGGTTCTTTTAATCTCAATTTCGACTGTTGACAGCTTGATGATAGCTTTTCCTAAAATTACTGGAAGAGACTTTGCCTTTTCAGCAAATACTACTGAGTGAGCAAAATTCAAGAGCTTCTAAAAAGGATATTGGAGTGAAGGGGCAATTTAGCTTTATTTCCAATTTTAGGAAAAGCAAGAACAAGAGGGTTTGTTTATTGGTGTTTTGCTGCTGTTTTATGTACAGTATATAATTCCCTGTCAAATATAGAACAGTTTTCATTACCTTTCTGCTAAGCATTCAGCTACAGCAGCTTTAATTCTATAGAGAATCATCTAGGGTTAGGATTGCTTTGTGCAAACACTGGCTGGAATTCTGAATCAAGTAATCCTGCACACCTGCAGAAAGCAGACAATTTGTTTTCCCTACTTTTTACCAATATTTGGCCCTAAGATATTTTCCAAAGAGGTCTGTATAGGCTGCATTGTTCTTAATATCTACAAGAATATTTGGACAGTAATAATAGCACTGGCATATCAAGTATTGATGGTATCTGCATCAGAAGTCCTAGTGGACTGCTGGCTGTTGGTGGCTGCAGTGGAAAGTAACTACCATGCAAATAGCTTTGAGGAAAGCTGGATTAAATAGTTGGTATCTTTAAGTTCTATAGGAACCAATCACCAAATAGCTTAGTAAAAAAATTCTAACATTAGCAAGAATACAAGAAGCTTGTATTCTTGCAAGCATTGCAGTCATCCAAATTTTGCAGTATATTGCAGTAAAAGACATATTCAAAAAAAGTAGTCATTCCTTCAGTAAAGTTATGCACATAGTCAAACATTTGTGCTAAATTTTAAAGCAATGATACTTCTTAGGAAACATTTCCTTTTGTTGAATAGTAAGATATTGCTTGATATTATCCCATATTGCTTAGGTTCAATGTTAGACATATTGGCTACAATGGAATACCATTAACATGTGTTAATAGTTTATATTTGTGTCACACAGCCTGTATTTGAATCTTAGCCCTCCTCTACCTTCTCTCTTTCAGTATTTACCCTTGACATGTTAGAGACCACCCTTATATCTGTGGCATGCCACATATTCTTTAAACAGCTAATACACATCAGTAACTGTAATAGTCACTCATGTACTATACCTGCCGAATTTTATAAGATAGGAAGAACAGCAGCATGTTGTCTTCTTCGTGAGAAGGGTTCAATGGATAAACAAAACATTTACAAAAAGATATGATGAGTATAAAAGTTTCAGTAAACACACACACACACACAAGGAGATTTCCTCAGGCAAGCACACTTAATTCTCACAGGGCAGAAATCTTTAGATTGGTCAGACTTTTTTTAGACGTCGTGCATAAGACAATGGTACTGAGACATGGTAGCTACAAATAAACCACCATCCAAAATAAGTGTCTAGAAGTGTTTGACAAAACAGTTAAAAAAAAAAAAAAAAAAACTCAAAAGACAGAAATTCCAAAAGGAATTACAATCATTCGGCTCATGTTGATTTCCTGGGCAAAACCTGCGCATCCTTAAAATCAGACCATGACCCAAAGTTAAAAACACTGCTCTAGAATTTCACTAGCATATATGTTCCTGCTTGTAGAAATAATGAAGTGGGGGGAAAGCTATAGTATGTGGAAAAAGCAGGAGTTGATGGATGTTTTGCTATATAAATAAAGTTCCCAATATCTCCTTATAGATATATGGGAAGACATACACTGAGAACTAGAAAGCACACACATGCAGGTTGCCAAACCTTAAAAATATGTGAACTATATGGCACTGACATTTACCCAGCCACATGCAATACACACATACTCAGCAAAGATTTAGGAACGTGATATAATCTGATAAGTAATATTGGAACTGATAGTTCCTAGGAATAAAACAGGGAAAAAAATGAGAATATAGTATTTAATATGAAATTCAAGACATAAACTTAAGTTTCTCTTGCCTATCTGTCATCTTAGCAATTTAAGCATTTTAAGCAATTGGGATTTCTCCTTTGCAACATGCTGCTGCTTTAATCCTGGCCTGTCTCACATATCCAGAATTTCAGAGTATGACTCATGTTCTTTGGGGGACTGGCAAAGGAGCAAATTTCTTGGGGACAGCATGTTATTCATTTTACAAGTCTGACCCACATTTATCAAGAACACTTGTGTTCTGTGACACTGTTGTTTATTTTCATTCATCATAGTTTTAACACCTGTCAAAGTCATCTAGTAAGAATACAGAGAAGTGACCTTAGCCATCTGAAAGCTCATTGCTTCTCATTTGATGAATTTGCATTCAAAATAAAAATGGAAAATAATATTGCTACATTGCAGTGATGAACACAATGCATCAGATGCAAAACTCTGACATAGTAAGGAAAAAGGATTAATTTCAAAAAATGTTAAATATAACCTTGGGAAAACTACAATTAAGAATGAAGGAAATCACTGTATTGCCCCTTTAAATTACAAAACAATTTCTCCAAAAATGTAAAGACTAATGGGACAGTCTGTAGTGTATTTCCAGTTTAAGAGATCAGATCATATTTGCTTTTGAAAAGCTTTTCCTTCTATTTAAGTAAATGGTAATACTTTCTTGATAAGGTTATTCTTAAATGCACTTTTAATGATATTTAAAAAGATATAGACTTATTTTAATTTTAAGGAATGCCTACATAAACATCCATTTAGCCTAAGGATTCATTTTGGATCTCTAGGGCATATATATCTTACTCAAGTGTCACATTAATTAAATTATATATATTTTGAGAACTTGCTCATATATGTACAGATATCATAGCAATTTGTTAAATCACTCTTTTGCAGCACTGGCTGCAGTAACGCACATGTCTTAAACCCATTAATATATTGGACCATCCAGATTTGTTCACTTCTGCAAAACAAGATACAGAATCTTATCAGACTTGCCCATTAACATTTTTTTTTTCAAAAATTTAGTAATTAAACATTCAACATTTACAGATTAAATAGATACATATATTCATCACATATAGATACTGTGTAACTAGGAACACAACATGACTAATAGCAGAAATAGACTGAAATTAATTCATCACAAGCTGAATTCATGACATGCTTGCAGAGAATATCAAAGCACTGCTCTACAGGGGCTGTTTCTTCCCAGAAATTTGCACAGCACCAAGCACAATGGGGCTTTGATTTCATTGTGAGGCCCTGAAGAGCCTCGTGATACCCAGAAAAAAAGTAATAAAAATAAAAATACAGGAAGCACCCATACAGAAGGCCTGAAGGCATCCCATCCGCTCGTGAATAACTGCCCTGACAATTCATATGCTACCCAAAAAAACACAAGGAACGTGTGGAAGAACAGCCAGCTCTGGTCCTCAGCGTGCAAGACGGGATCAAGCAACCCTTGGCGTTTGCCAAGGTGGCCACAAGCGAGGGCCTTCCTGCGCAGCCCTTGAGAGCCCACACGTCTCCCTGGCCAACACCGGCACCCTGTTCCATGCCTGCAAAGCCAAGAGGGGCCATGGCTTGTCCACCCAAGCACTCACCAGCCTCCGGGACACGGGATCTCCCCCTTGCCCCGCTCTGCACCAAACCTCAGCGTCTGCAGCTCAGCGGTTGCCTTTGTTCAACTCGACAAATTACAGTCGCTTTGGTTAAGAGGGTAGAGGGAGCAACTCGGGGGTGTTATTGCAGCTTGCCTGATCACTACAGGCTTTCTGGGATGAATCACTTACTTATAGGACCTACTCACCCTGCACAAAAATAGTAGCTTAGTTCCAAATCTTTTAGACATGTGACTATAGCACTGAAAATAAACAAACAAGAACAAAACAAAAACAACAGGCGTTACCTGGCTGGCAGGAAGGAAGGAAAAGGGTATTGTCCACTTTTACCTCCATCTCACATTGTAACTGTACTTCCCATGCTTTGCTCAATGTCACAACATCCCTCAAATGTTACGACATTCAGCAGCCATTTTTAAAAAATCAAAAAGAGCAATTTGACCAGTTCTAACAGAGACAACAAATGTAATCTGATTAGTTTGAGCTAATCTGTCACTTTCATTTATCTTGTTACAAGGCATTTACATGTAAACTAGGTACAAATTCTTTTAACCAAGTTTTTCTTTTTTTTTTTTCCTCCCTTTTTAAGAAATGTTAAAGAAAATTCATGAGATAAGAAAGGAACTTAAGTGCAGATATTGCACAAAATATACCACGAAGGAAAAAGAAAAAATAAAAAAACTTAAGTCAGCCACACAATGGTAACTGGCTCTGGCTCTCAAGAGGTTGAGAATCTAGTTAAACTAAAGAGAAGGTGCACCAATGAGTAAGAAAAGATTTGGATGGTACTAGAAAGGGTATGTCCTGTGTAGTGTCAGGATGTACGCTGGTTGCATCCAAATGAACCTGTAGAAACCAATGGTAAAAAAATACAAATGGTCTGTTATTTTTGGCAGGCAGACATGTTCTTTCAAATGCTTGCAACTCCTGAAGGAAGCAAAGGGAGAATTGTAACAGATAAGTCAATCCTCTTGGAATCATAGTTTGATAAATTCCAAAAGTTCAATGATTCTGCTTTGTAATTAAATGTCTTTGCTGGATTTTTCCCTTTTGTATTTCTAAATGCTAGAATAAATAATAAATGTTTAAGTTTGAAGGAAAAAAAAAAAAGTTGCAACTCACTTCTGCCATTTAATTTAATAAATAACCCAACTGTTTCAAGTAGAAACGGTGACTTTTAACTTAACAAATAATCCTTCTTCTGGACATTTTCATATCTGATCTTATTAATGCAGCAGGCCAAATTATTGTAGTACTAGGAAGACAAGGAGAACACTGATCTTATGTTTTCGTTGGCCTTCCAATTCTGTTGACCTTTAGCAATAAAAGGCAAGAGAATTTTGCTATTTAACAGAAGAAGTGGGGCTGAACAAAACTCAAAACACTTCTGAATATATTCCCTTCTTTCTCATATATGAGATTATCACCTATCACTTGAATTTACTATAATTTTGGGGTTTTACTTAAAATTAAATTGCAAGGTTGAAAGTAAGGTGCAACTGGATCAAAAATGTAAATGAACGTAAGATAATTCTTACGCATTTAGGCTTAACTGAGTGTAATCGATACATCTGGTGTGCAGCCAAATTCAACTATTGTGAAAAGCAACTAATGTACAGACATTATTTTTGGGCTACTGAATGCCAGAAAATAATGAGCTGGCATTCAGCTTTGGTGAATCAGACCTTGAATTTTCATCTAAGAGCAGTTTTGAATTATTACTGGTGATAAGGTGTAAATGTGCAAGGGAATTTCATCCATGTTTCTCCCATGAATCATAAATGAGGAAAAAAATTATAGTCTAAATTGCACTTAAAAGGAATAAAGTCTTTTCATGTCATACATGATTTATCAAAATGATCTCATTTTAAGGGTACTGTGGTGTATCTTGATTAATAACATTGGTAAGCATGATGAATGGCCTCCTTAATGGTAACACAGAATTTATTGGCAAAATCCCTACTTCTACCAAAAAGGGTGGGAAGTAAAATATACAGGCGATAGTTACTTGCAGATACAGCTTAAGTAAACTCTCTTCTACATATCTTGCATTTAGGAATCTTTGGAAATTCTTACGGAGAGTTCAAAGTTGGCAGCAGATAAACGATTTTTTGTCAGGCTCGTTTTGAAAATGAGTAACCAGTTTTACTCACTGGCAGCTCTAACCACTATGAGAGTCACTCTGCAGGTCGCTGCAGAACAAGCCCAACTGCCACTGCACTGTGCGAGGATGCAGTGTATTAAGGTCTTTCAAGAACACTGGCCCCCATCCCCTTCTGACCTATTTCAATATCCTCTTCACGTTTTGCTTGAATATCCTAAACGCTTCCCTGCTTCCACTCCTCCATCTCCCTCCACCTCCTTTTTTAAGCCTGCTCCAGCCTGCCCTAACTAATTTCCTTTTGGGCTGACAGATCAGAGGCCTTCCTACCCCTGTTCTTTTTAGACCTGCGAAGCCCTCCTCGTAATCCTGCTGCTTGTCCACAATTAATCTTCCCAGTTGCCACATTATTAACACTACCACCCACAGACAGAGGATGCTTGAGCACGGCTGGACACTCGCTCCCCACCAGAGCATCAAAGTTGTCAATCACGCGCTAGCCAGAAAGTTGCCTGCTGTCAACATCAGAGGTTTCCATCCTCTCCTACCCGCTGATCAAACATTTTTCCTCAGAAGATTAATTCAAAGCCCCCACCCATTTCCTCCCATATCCTCTTTCCCTTTTAGGTTTACTCAATGATCCATCTTCTGTATGGAAAAGGAAGTCGTGTATAATACAAATCCCTTCAAAACAAAAGTTCGGCAAAACTAAATTTAAATCCCAGCTGTTGTCACCCCCCCACCCCAACGCACACGTTAAACACCTTAAAGAGCCTGGATTAGCCCTACTCACAAATGCCTTTCCATGATCAAAGGCTCCAAGACTTTACGCAAATATAATCACAAGGCAATGACTGCATCTAAGGAGCCCGAATTGATTTGTTCTACTGTAGCACAGAGCACACAAAACCACCCGCTAGTTTCTTTGACTTCCAAGACCATCTTTTTTCAACTTACATTGCTCCAAGTCAACTGTTTTAGCCTCTCCTTAACACTATTTTTCTGAAGCACATTAGAAAAAAAGCAAGACTGCTCATTGTATGGTATTTGCCTTTTCATGTCTTTTTTAAAAGCGGTATCTTAGCTCCACGCACCCAGGAGCAGAAGGAGATTCTGCTCCTCAGTTCAGTTTCTTGAGCGGACAGAAAACAGCTTTGGCAGCTTTGGAATTACAACCTCTTCCCTAATCACGGACCAAATTCTAAGATTTTCCTTTGCAACATGTTACCCCTCAAGAGGGTCAGTATCTTAAGTTATGCTAGGTCATAGAATCTGCCCCTGACAGATTTTTTTTTTTTTTTTTTTTTTTTTTTTTTTACATGAACTCCAGTAACAACGGGGAAGGAAAGGAATGCCCATTAACGTAATCCAACAAGAAGCCTATTGACTGTAAAACTTAATGCTAGGTTTCAAAATGATAGTTGTCCATTTAAAATCAACCCACAAAACAAATTCACAGTTCCTGCACATTTTTCCAGGAATCCATTTTATTTTTTGTTTTTCTTCTCAGACTAGTACTAATGAAAATCAGGATTTTAAAATGAAAAACAACCCCTAAAAATATAAAACAATAATGTAAAATCTGCTGGCCTTCACTCTTCTTCCAAGTCTGGGAAAGTCCAAGCAAGAAATGCAAATTTTATCTTACATTTCCTTACTGGTATAGCTTCTGGAACACATGCAGCTTTCCTTTCATTTATGGTATGCAAATACACACACCAGAAGGATTTAATAGGTGCGTATCCAGCATAATAAACTGCAAGGAAAACCATGATAAAACCTGCCATACCCCAAACTGAAAACTCTGCAAGCCTTGCCAGAGAATCCTGAATCGTCACAGATGACCATTCTTTGAGATGTCTTGTCAAAAGAACTGCAAATGAACCTCTGGATGAACAGACAGACGCTACCTTCTTACCAAGGCTGTGAGCCTGAATTCCCACCTCACCATTGCCCAAATATTGCTGTTTGTTGCATTTTATCCATTGTACAACTGCCCTGAAAGAAAAACAAGAGTTCTTTGACATTATAACTTCAACAAAAGGTGCAAAACCAAAGGAAGTTACTTTTAGGAAGAGAAATATATCAATATTATTTTAGAATCCAAGTCATTCTCCGCAATATTTTTGACCAAAACCACAACTACAAAAAAGCATTATTTCCTTAAATTCTCATATCTAATTCCTGCTGAATAAAAGGCCTTTTTTTTGCAACTTCTTTCAAGCAAAAGATGGATCTGAAATATTTTATATTCTATAGAATATTACATATTCTACATTTTGCTATTCTGAGCATATAAATTCAGTGTGAAGCATTTTTGCAATAATTTTACATGAAGGAAGTGAGTTAAAAATGCATTACTCTGTATATTCGTTTTTACCATACAGTAATTATCCAATTGGTCTGAACAAACAGAAAAGGTACCAAAAACAGAGTCAGCCACAGGCTCTTTTTACTTACAATGTGAAAAATACCTTTACCCTTCAATAGTCTCTTAAATGGTATAAAACTGAGATTTACGCTATGATGCAGTAGTGCTTAATAGTATACAGACTACATATAAGCACAGATATAGAACGCAAATACCCATTACATAAAACAGGGTGATATGTTTATCATCATACAACTTACTGCAAAGATTCACCATTAGCTGCACTAGGACAGACACTTCTGTAGTTTGGTCTGAGTTTCTGGGGGACAAACTGATTTGAACAACATGCCTTGCATATCCTACATTTTGCAATAGAGAAGATTCAGAACCTCCTTAATCATTTTGTCAAGGTGGTGGCCACAGATTCCTCAAAAATCAAGGGAGACACAGTAAAGCAAATTGCTTTTTCTTGTAGAAACCTCTGAGACCGTTCCATGAATTTACATAGCATCATCACTTTAGAACAGATTCAATCCATGAAAATCAGAGGAATAAGACATGGTATATATGTTTCATAGACCAAGTATCATTGTTTGCAATGCTAAGAGTGTTTAATTTTGTTTCTGCTCTCCCCTGCATTCTTCATTTTCCTATAGAATGAACAATGATACAGAAATGAAATCAAGACCCTAAAAATTTTAGGATAATAGTAACTTAATGAATTTTGTTGAGCTGCCCTGATCTCCTCGCTTAATAGACACAGGCCTTACGAAACTGGAAGGTTAGAAATGCTTTTAAGGCATCTCCATTCTGCCATGTGGGAGGAGAGCTGAATTGCAGCTCTTGTCGCACTACTTAGTCAGCAGAAGGGGGTGCTGCAGTGTAACCTATTTAAAATGCAAATAGAGTAACTTTGGTACGAGCAGATTAAAACGAGCATTTTCTTTGCTCGGCATAGCCGGAACACACTGCCTGCTGGAATCAGGCTTGTCACCGCACACCGCAGGTTATTAATAGAGCTCGGAATGGTGTTGCTAAATGTGCAAGTTAAAAAAGCAAATAAACAAAAATGGGTTTATCTGCGGTATTTGTTCTCTGGGCGAATTCGGCTCAGCCTGCCTTACACTGCACATTTGTTTATCCGAGATCACCCAGGCTCAGGGCTTTTTGCTTACTTTCATTTATTTATTTATTTTAAGTATTTGATTGACATCCACTTATCCCAGCCAGAAGTTCTTCTGGGATATATGATCCATAAAATTAACATTATGGAGAAAACAAAAACATAGTTATTATCAACCTGGACAAATAAATATATTAAACAAGACACACGGGAAAGAGTGTATGAAACACAACCAGTACTTTTTAATAGGCCTTTCTGGATTCTTTTGAACTATCAGCACATGGGAAAACAAAGTCAAAGGCTTCAGCAGATCCAAATCAACACATTGTGCTAGGACTTTACACTTCATTTTCCTACAGTGTCAGGTGGTAGGTTGGCAAGTGGGTTTCCCCTCTATATTCAAGCCAACTCCTGTTTTCTTCATCTTGATCTCTCAGAGATTCATCAAAAATGCGATTTAATTACATCTCCTCCTCCCCCTCCCCCCCAAAAAGGAGTGTAAACATGACTCCTTTTTATCTCCTGATACATCTGGACAAGTAGACAATGTGCTAAAACAAAATAAATCTGCCCTGACAGTCACATCAAAGGGTTCAGCTAGGGGCTTGCAGCTACTTAAGGCACAGGAATGTTGTTGCTAAGCATCGCTCTACAACCTATCAGTCCCTTAAAGAAGAGCTTTCTTCTTTCAGAGGGAGATGAGGAAAGCTGGAGAGTGGGAACCAGACTGCAAAGGCAGATTGGGGATTTTGGAGGATTTTGAAGCTTAAAGTGAATTGTGTGAAGAAAAGGGGTTTTGTTTTGTTTTGTTTTGCCTCTTGACATACAGTCTACACTGGGGGGGGCGGGGAGACAGGGGTAGCAGGGAAAGAAGAGGGTAAAACTTACAGAGGAATCATCTTCTGAATTTTCTCCTTGAATAAAAACAGGCAACATCTTTGATATCCTCTTTCAAATCCCTGTACTTACAGTAGATACAAAGGAGAAAGACTGTGACCAAAAGCAATAAGGCTGGGATACAAAGCCTGTTAAAAACATATTGCAAAATGCATCCCACAACCTGCTTTTCAATCAGATATCCGATAAATTCGTGCACATGCCTAAACATGCAAAAACAGCTCTAATGTCCACTCAGCAAGCTGTACAGGGAAAGGAAGGTTTTGATACCTCTACGCAACACAATTTGAAGCTCTATTTACTAGTAAAAACTATACCCTTTAGAGAGAAGCCTTCATCGAAATCATCTGTCCTCAGCACTCTACCTTGCAGGACTTGATTCTTACGCTTAGTGCTTAAAACTCCAAAGGAAGCCAAAGAAAGCTACAAGCATCCCAAAATCAGGCCTTAAAACCATATTAATTATAAACACAGCAGTGACAAAACGGACAGCAATAATCTGAATTATGGTCTCCCCTTCATAGATGCAGAAACATATTCAAAACAGATGGCCTACCCAGCCTGAAAGGAGTGGAACAATTTCATCTTTAATCCTTCCATTCACAAAAATAACGGGTGTTACTGCAAAGCTTAATTACACCCAAGATGAGCTAAGAAAATCAGGAGGTTGTTTACAGCACCATTGAGAAGTGAATGAACTTTGATCACACGTCTATGTCTTTTAAAAACATTATAAAGGTTAAAAAAAAAAGCCTCTTCCCCTTTTATGAATTAAACAAAGAAAATGTGAAATGGCTTCATTCTACATGCAGGGTAACTATCAAGAACATGAACAATTACTGAGCCTGTGATATTGCATGAATAAATAACACTTAGCATTATCTTCAGCGCTATCATATTTATTAAACAGTGACTGAGGGCAGCAGTAACCATTTTTATTGTCCCATATAGCTCTTATTTTCTAATTAAACAGAAGGTTATTTCCACTGCCAATGCAGCCATTTATCTTATTTGAGTGTTACATAATATTTTTTGCCAGCCAAGCCTGACTATGAAGTGTTCTGTGTGGTGAACTGTGGCCCAACTTGCTTTCTTGTTTGGTAATCATAGAAATGGGCCATTTTGTGCTGTGTTAATAAATAAACTTTTTGCAATTTCTACTAAAACATGATAAAGCTTTTACTTTGTCCTACCCTCTAGCTTCAATACAAGGGCAATGAGCTGTATTATTAAAGATATAGGTCAAGCAAACCTGATGATTTCAATCCTGTGGGGTGCTTTAGAAACTGTTGTCATATTACTGAGATCATTCTGCTGTTCCTAATTATTCCTCTTGGTTGCTTCACATTTCAAGTGATTTCTCTCACACTTATGTCAAAATTTATAAGCTGCTCTGTGTAACAACACTACATTATTTCCTCACTTGTTATGGTAATATAGGACAGAAACTAGGAGAATGCTTTAATCTAGCTGACAAGGATAATGTAGTCTAGAAACGTAATAAACTTTGTATTTTAACATGGAGGTTTTTTTTTTTTTTTTTTTCCTCTACCATGAAACATTTTTTATAGATAGACATCTTAGAAAAACTAATTGCTACAATAACTTGAATACCCTCTTATCTGAGTTGCTTTCATCAGAAAAAAATGTACCAGCATTAAAGGGCTCACTCCGATAGCCTGGGCATTCTCCTTATTCCGGTAACTGTTGTGGTGCAACAACATTCTGTTGACTGTACTGTAAAACTACTTACTGCAGAAGTAAACCCATTTCCATGAAATCTCTGCATCACACCACCAATGCAAAAACATTTCTAATTAATAGGAGGCTGTAACATTTTGGGCTGACTGGCACAAAGTTTTGTTTGCAATAAGTCACCGGAGACTGGCCAAATACTAAATTATGTTCCTCACATCCTACAGTGAGAGCAGATCCACTCCACAAAAGCAGTAAGGCAATACAATAGGAATAAGAACACTAGCCTATGATGGCAACCTTTAAATAGACTTTTTCAGGTGCATGAGAACTAGTACTTAATTGAATATGCTTGCAGGAGCCATAAAGTAGGTAGAGATGAAGCTAGCTTTTTTTTTTTTTTTTTCTCTCTCTCTCAGTGAGACTCACTGACAACAGAAAGGTAGAAAGACCTGAGTGAGAATCAAACCAGATTTCTGGTTTCTGTCTTTTTTTTTCCAATTTCTATCTCCTTATATAGAATTGACGGCCTGATTGGTAAGGTATTGGAGGATGGAGACAGCAAGAGCTAGTTCTGCCCCCACCCCCTCAAAACAGGGGGAAAAAAAAAAAAAAAAAAGGGAAGAAAAACTGTATTCTAAAGAGTTTCATATCTGGATCCCAATTAGAAGGGAACTCCTTGTCATGTCCTGACCGTTGGCAGAGTGAGCTGTTCATGTGATGAGCTCTTCCGTGATGTTGTTTTCTTCTTGCCCAAACAGAAGGCCGAGCATGCATCCACGACACACTTTGCTTCTTTCTTTTGGCTTTTTAGCTACCACCTGTCAAGGGTAAGACCTTCTTGAAAGCTGATGACTTTTAAAGAACGTCTACACTCAGATTTGTTTCTGCAGTTGATAGCCAAAAGAAGACAACATCACAGCTGATTTTAAAGCTGAGCTGTAATGGAAAGAGCATTTAGGCCCTACGACTTATATGATATAATGTAATAGAAATACAGGAACTTGGGGGATATAAATCATGTCATTAGCCAATATATCATTAATTTGTGAAGCACCTGCTTGGAAAATAGAAAACAAAAGTATGTACCGCTGACAAGTGATTTACATTAAATCCTTCCTCATGCTTGATACTTTAGAGGACTGTGTTAGATGTGTCTACCGCAGGAGCATATTCAGCTGACCATGAGTCTTTTCCAGAGTCACTGATCTCTAGAACAGAAACCCTATTCTTCTAAGCATAGGCTTTGCATTCTTAGGTTGCAAAAGCAAGATTTTCATTCGGCTTTATAAAAACACATGCTACTTGCTTACACCCAGTCTGACTTGTGCTTTCTCATTATTTACTGGTTTTTCAATTTAAAGACATGCAAAAAAAAAAAAAAAATCTAGCTGCTAACTCTATCACTAATAATGTAATGCTTTCTTTCAGATCATTAATAAAATGGTTACACAACACAGGGCAAAGAACTGATCTCCATGAAAGCACATCTACTTTATCAACCTAAGACCTGTTAGCCAGTATTTAATTCATTCAGCATATGCCATATTGAATTTGTACTATTCTTGATCTTAATCAAAAATGTATGCAATATTTGCTTAATTATATTACAAAAACAAATGAAAATCATTTTACCAATACTTACTAAAGCCTGCGCTGACAAGAGAGGATGGACTAAAGGAAATACAGATTCTTTTCAGTACTCATGTATCCTTTTCTTTTTTAACCAACAGTTAAATCAACCACTTGCCAAGATGACGACACTTTTGGAAAAAAGGCTTACGCACCTACAATGAATGCTTTATGAACTGCATGTTGGATATAGCCTCATAAAGAAAGGGAAGCTTGAAAATTATGGAAGTAAGCAGCACTCCCAAAACTGGGAAGCAGAGGGATAGGGAAAGGATGTTTCCTTTTTCCTACCTTGAATGTACAAAACTGGGCAGAAGCAATACTGATATCCCAAGCAGAATGACTCTGCCAGAACAAGTTTGACCAAGGGAAGAAAAAAAAATAAAAAAGAGCAGAATCTGAGATAATCCTGATGGAAAAAAATTGGCTCTGCACTGTCCACAAGCGGTGTGACATATTCTGTCCACTTTTCTTCCATTTTGACAAGTGTTTCAAGGTGGCACATCAAATAAAAGTATCGTACACAGCAAAAGTTTATACTATTGCTGGCATAAATAGTTTGTGAGGATGAGGGAAAACTACAGTTCAAGTTGAGTCTCTACGCATTGACATAGATTACCCTCCAAAGACTTGTTTCAATGTTTTGAATTTGATTTGTCTCCATCTCTTCTAGTCTGTTAATATATAAGTGAAAGTTGGTGGTCAAGGTAGAAAAACCTAACATTTAGGTCTACTTGGCAGAACATTGAGCTAATTGTTCTATAACTATAGATTCTGAGACAAGCCAGTGAAACAAAATGAAACAAAAAGAACAGAGTCAGCTTTCATATCTGTGACTCCTCTGCTCCAGATAACCTGCTTCATGCGTACAACAGAAATAAATATCACAGCAAATATCTCTAGACATTGAGATTTTACTGAAAGGTTTATTTCCAGCTACACTTATTCTGCAACTTTTGTAAGAAATGCTAAAGAAGCTCCTTTATTACATTGTGTTGCTCCAGTACTGGGCTTTGGTCTCAGCACCCACCTCTTGGCATGTCATTTTTTCTTATTATTATATCTATAAGCTGCATAAAATATCAAAGTTAAAAAGAAAATGACATATTTTGACTATTCATGTCAGAACTCATTTTCTGTTACTCATACCTTTAGATTAAAGCATTTAAAACAGACTGATGCACTAAATGCTTTAGACTTGCAACACAATTGCTCCAACAGAATTATTTTAAAAGCTTAAACTGTGCATCTCCTTCAAGTACAAATATAACTACTGCACCTGGTTTTCACTTATTTTCTCTCACTGAGGCACCTTCGTGCTAAAGGACACTTTTTTTTTGTCATTAAATCTAGCACTTTAGATACAATATGAGTTTATTACTCAGAAATACTTTATTACTGCAATATAACTGCACTTTCCACTACAAAATATATTATTTAATTGTGCCTTCAAGAACTATCTCACCTAATGGTGAATGTTAAATCAAAAAACCTAAGTCAAACTCCTGCTGATGCCACATGCAGAATAGTACATGTTAATAGAGCAGGGTAATACAGTACAGCAGGAAGAGAAAAATGTCCCCCGTAGTTTACATAGCTGGCCATATTGAATTTCTATATTTAATGTTATTTTTGGTTCTTGCACTGCCCTCATCATAATAAGCACCTGAGAAGTTTCCAGTTATGGAGTGAAATAAAATGCCCTAAAATACATTATTTCATATTCAACCCCTGTAAGATGAGCACCAACCAATGGTCAATTTTTCTTTCTTTCACTCTTGCCTGTACATTTCAGCTAGAGCAGATTGGAAGCACACCTTTCACTCTCAGACAGACACCTTTAGGTTAATCACTTCATTAATTTCCTATTGAAATATCAAAGGACCTAGGTTTATTCCCACTAGCATGATTTCTAAGCACTTATATCATTTAGCAAATTATTCCCAGGTCAACTTACAGAGATTCAGGCAACTAGACTTAGCAGAACTTCAAGGAGACCAATACAAGAAAAAAACAAAACCCAGCAAGTTCTAGGTTGGTTGGGTAAGAGATTGACTTGCTTAACAACCTCCCATCCTCTTTCTTTCACTGTCTAAAAGGTGTTAGATATGAATATTGGCTCTATTTCTTACTTTCGTCAGCATTTGATTTTTCAAACTGCTCTATAAATATTAAAAAATACATATTACTTTTCTATAATGCATAACCCTGAAAGAGAACTCCTAAATAGTCTTCTGTACAAGAGAAAAACTAACGTGGACACTTTTCATAAACTGTTTCCTAAGCTATGGACAAAATTCTGGGAGAAGAGAAACAATCAGTTAACCAATGGTAACTATGAATGTAATATCTAACGCATGAGCAATGTAACCTCAATTTTAAGTAGATGGGAAAAATGTTATGCATTTCAACATATTTTCAGAGTTATACTTCATTGTGACCACACACTCTCCCCCTCTCTGAAGTAAACAGCCACAAATACGTGAATATCAGGACTCTACTTAGAAACAGAGAAAAAAAAAAAAAAAAGAAACAAAAAAAGTCTTTTCCAGCTTCTAGCTTACGCTTTTTAAAATAAAAGACAAACATCACAGCACCGCTAATATCACCTTGTACAGAATGTCGGAAGGACTTTTAAGGGACTTCATTGAAAAAAAGAAGTACGAAGTTAGAGTAGAAGACTTTCTACAGAAACAAAAACACTCTCCTACATGTCTCTCATCTTGCTGAATCTGTTTTTTTTCCTCTACTTCTTGTACTATTAGCCCACCTTATCCATCACTTTTTCTCTCATTTCTATTTACAGAAGAAGGGAGAGATATTTTTTGCTTTGTTTTGTTTTTCCACAAACTCCTTTGGTTTTAGTGGAAGTGAATCTTATTGGAAGGCTTTAGTTTACCAGTTCAGCAAAACAAGGAGCACTGGATACACTTCTGAACTGGACAGCCCATCTATCACTAGTTAATATGCTCCAAAATACATCTCCCCAAATAAGCAAAATCATTAGGAAACTGATTGAGAAGTGGTGTTTATTCGTGCACAGCAGCTGCTTGCTGACATAACCACACTCACAGAAAAATTAACCAAGCTAATAAAAATGAGGGAAAATGCTGAGTCCAGATGTTGGACAAAATTCATTGCAAAATTAAAAAGGAAAAAAAAAAAAGAAAGAAAAGAAAGAAAGAAAATCACAATAAGCTCCATTATAAATGACAGAAATAAAGCACATAAAGATCACTTTGTCAGAGCTGGGGACCTCTTTATCTCCTTTAGGCCAGCACTTACATACTTACACAGCACATACACTTAAGTAATATTCTGAGCTGATATGACTTAAAGTGCTTTCTTGAAATAGGTCCGATGAAACAGTCATAGCAACAATCTTTCAGTTTTCACATAACAGTTTTAATTTAAGAGATTTTTTTCTTTGACTTTAGCTAATATACTGTGCTTTGCAATGTATTTTAAACTTATTAATCTAGTATTTGACAAGCTTGTTACACCAAGCAAGGCTGCAAACAGCTCTGGACTGTCTGCTTAGAGAAAAAGTTATTATCACAATGTTTTACTCAGCAAGAATAGTGTTGAGTGAATTTTTAATGATTTACCAGTTCTACTTGACTGAGCTTGCACCCTGTAAATGGATCATATGATCACTGATCACAAGTTAAACAGCTTTTGTCTCTCGCATGGCATGAGCCGAGGGTCTGTTGTACAGAACCAGAAGTTCGTGTGCAGCTCTGTGTAAGACAAGGGGAGGTTACGTACGACAGGCAGTTAATGGCTCATACCAGCAAGCCCTCCACTGAACGGAGCTCATGAGGTTGAATTTTAAAAAGGTGGCTGACCTTGCAGCTGGGAGCTTTAACTGTGTTTATGCCCATTTATACCTGGATAAGTAAACAGCTCCTGAATGCTGAAAAGGCCCGAAAGTACTATTTTTGCCAAAGGCTAATCGCCATTCTATGTGGATGAAAGGTCTCAAAACAAAAACAAACGCCCCCCCCAAAAAGAGTTTTCTGCTTCACGTAACACAAAGGTAAACCTCCAAGAAGCAGTTTCATTAATCTTAAACTTAACAGTGCCCTGCCCTCCATTTCTAATGAGGTCTCCAGTCATGAACTACTGAATTATTCTAAAAATGGTAGAGAAATAGCAGAATCACATCAAGTCTGTCATGTTGTCAAATGCAATATAAACCAAAACAGTTCGGAAAGACTCTGTTACACAGAGACAAAATCAAAAGAATAAATGATCACGGAAATAGTCACACACCTTGAGCTGATCTAAAAATATATTCAACATTCATATTGTATAAAGCACAAATGAAGAAATAAAAGAAAGCACTTAGAAGAGATGATAAGGCAAATTTAATATTTTTCCCAGTATCACGGAAATTAATGAAGAACTTGTGAATTTCCCTCTTAGGTGTGTTTTTTTCATAACCGTGAGGAGGTACGTTAGTACTCCTGTCAGACCCATTACCGTAACCCAAAACTGAGACAAATTCTCTCTTTTAACTCTTATAGATACAGTTCATTTTGTTGTCTTAAACAAGAGGGACAGTTAGCAACAACTTTGGGGCTAATGACTTCACACTCACATTATAGATTGCTCCCATATGAATTTTAGCATACCAGTATAGGTAGAACATTTTTAGGACCCCTAATTGTTTCAGTTATTTTTCCTTGCAACCTTTATCTCACCTACTTAGCGGGCAATACAAGTAAAATTCCAACATTTCCACATCTATCTACTTCACAACTCTACTTCACATATGAATAACAGGTAGTCAAGCATTACTCACTTCTACGTGTTCCACCACAATATTCTAAAAACATAGCATCTTAAAGCTTTTAGAGCAACATTACTCCTAAGCAAACTTACTCTTCACTCTGAGTACAGGCATTAAAACATAGAATGTTAAGTTCTTCTTTATGTATTCCTTAGTTTATGAACTCACACCAGCAGCAAGGAGACACCTCTACCTCCTGTCATAAGCCAACTGGTAACTTACACTGTGTTTCTAACTCAAATAAGCAGGCAATTTCACTTCATTATTTTTAAAATGTATACCAGACAACCACTGTCCATTCATATAAAGATCACAAAACTTGCCATTCACAGGTTTAAACTTGACTCATAGGAAGATAGTCCCTCTCTTCAGTCCTTTTGTCTCACATGACTTGTCGCTTTAGAGTGCAAGGGAATAATCTGGCTCTGGAAAATATATCATCTGTGTCTAACAAAATGAGACAACTAAATCTGCTGTAGGCTCTGTATTTAGGGTGATGTAAACAATATTAAGACAAGTGAGGAGATATTTGTATCAGATTAGGGACAGCACATTTCATTTAAATGTTGTAGTAAGAATATTAAAGTAAAATACAATTGCTCTTTTAACATTTTGTCCTCAGTAATCTAAAACTACTTCACAGAATCACAGAATGGTTGAGGTTGGCAGGGGCCTCTGGAGATCACCGAGTCCAGATCCCTCTGCAAGCAGGGTCACCTGCAGCACGTTACCCAGGATCATGTCCAGAGGACTTCTGAACATCTCCAAGGGGTCTCGACGAACTCCAACATTCAGTCCACAACTTTACCTTAGCGTATTAGTTTTACTAACAGGTTTTCATTACACAGCAGCTACAAGGTAAGGAATCTTTAATGCTCTGCTCAACCATTGAAAACAAACGCTCTACTAAAATACTGATGAAATATGCTCTGTTCCTACTCTTTCTTGGTAATTTTTGCACACGTGCTTTAGGATCTCTCTGAAACAGAAGGCCCAGGAAATCGAGGGAAAAAGGGAAACTGGCTTGCACAAGCATACCCAGGCAACTTGCTACCACATCTGTCATCAGCACCAGTTTGAATCTGTCCGTAGACACCAAGAACCTACCAAGAACAGACGCGTTAATAATATTTTGCAAACTAGTTAATAGGAATATGTTAATAGAAGGCCTCAACCAGTCCTGAAGGTCAGACTGTGTGGCAAATGACACACTACTCAAGCTAAGCACAAAAAAACTGTCAAACTTGTAATAATTTCAGGGGAGAAGGAAATTCAGAAGAAAGTCGGTCAGGAAAAGCCACGTTGCAGACATCCCTCAGGAACCTCCAGGATTTACGCAGACACACCTGGGTGGAGGGAATGCTCTTGCAAAAGCTGCAGAGATTCTCCATGAGCAGCTAGTTTGCCAAGGGCCAAGGGCTGAGGAGGAGTTTCCCTTAGAAGTGTCAGAAAGGCCCTCTGCAAGGCAAACCCACCTGAGACACTCTCCTGGGCTCAAGGCAAAAGCTAACACCTGATAGCAATCATCAAGAGTACCTTGAATGTCACTTTTTGTTTTTCAGTCATTCTATTATTCACTTTCAAATAAGTTGTGAACTTTTTGAATGTGATCTGAATACAACAAATACCATGTAAAAAACAACCAAATACTTGTCTTTAAAAGATTCCAACACAAAAATAGAAGTCACATTTCATGATCAGAAAGTCATTTTAAAATTTATGTCTTTTAAAGCATCTGCATAAATAACTCAATAACCCAAAGCAATACTAGCTAGCTGTTTTATGATGCTATCCACATTTTTTTTGCCATTAACAGCTTAAATTTCAAATAAATTGCCTTTATTTTTAGATTATATTTATCATTCTAACGTAATGAGAAAATACTATGATACAGAAAAAAGCATCTCGGTCCTAATATAAATTTTTAAGAAAGTTTATTAGATTTACATTGATCCATATGCAAAAATAATTTGTTTACAATTTGAACTGAGCCTCAGAAACAACGCCTAGCTCAGTAATAAAAGGACCAGAAAACAACATCTGTATGGTTATTTGCACATTAAACTATTACAAATATTAAATGTTGCATGTTGAGTTTGATCTGAAAAGGGATCAAATTATCCTCTTAAAAGTGTTTGAAGGCCAATTTTGAAAATAAACATGCAGTTATGGGAGCTTGCAGGCAAACATGCAGTATTTGTGGGCATGTTTGCTGTGTAAAATGGAACTCAAGCATTTCATTACCTCTGTAAAGAGAATTTTTGTTGATTAACAGAAGCATTAATATCTGGGAATGTCTGTTTTTTGTCTCTAGCTTGCCAAAAAATCATTGGTTCATTCTTCCATTCTTTTTGCAAATCTCATGCTTAGCTGACTGGGCTGTTTCCATATGCATCATCAGCCTTGAAAGTGCCTTGAAATCCATTAACAAAAACAACAACAAAAAAAAAGCCTAAGCAAAGATACACAGAACACTGTACAGAACCTTCAGACCCATATGAAGCCTGTTGTTTATCTTACCGTTCAACTAAAGATGAAAACACATTGCCTCTTTGCAGTGATCAGAAGTAGTGCTTCCGAAGAAATGTAGAGTCAAATATGAAAAAAATGTTCTTCTCATTACTTTCCAGAAGGGCTTAGAAGTCCTACTTTCCTCATTGATCATGATAAATCAATAAACTGGAATCACATCACTTAATTTTAAGTGGTCTATATATAAATACACTTAAAGTGACAGACAGCAAGAGGAAAAAATCATAAGGAAAAGTAGAACTATCAGTCTTCCTTAGCATGCCAAGACTTCTAAAATGACATAAAGTAGCCATAAATTAATATATTCCTAGAAAATCAAATCCACACTCCACAAATAAAGGAAAGACATCACCATGGTCACAATATTCCTACCACTCCCTAACACTTAGCAACAGAAGAACTCAGCACTGACATCAAAGGTTATAGACACTGGGAGCTTCAAAACAGGACTTCTGCGTATTTCCAGGCTTGGTTTCTGGGCCAGGGAGAGCCCAAAAGGAGGCCTGCAAAAGGCTAAGCAGTAGAAATAATGCAAGAAGTAAGTATATGAACAGTTTAAATTGTCAACTGATGGCCAACATCAACAACAACAAAACAATATCAACAAGATGGCCAACAAGAGAAAAGCAAACCAGTAATATTGGTCAAGCTTTAATATTACACTTAAAAGAGCTGATCAGTTCCCCTTGTTTTGCATAGCATATTATTCTGTTCACATACTTTTTCCTTTAAAAGTAACTGTAATTACAGGGCCATTTTGTGGAGGAAGGGTCTTCATACTGGGAATGGAAAGTTTACCATGGAATTCCTCCATTCAGCATCAAAGAAAATACCATAGAAAACACCAGCTTATCATGATTAAACCGAGTCTCCAAAGACACAAGACATTTATATATAAGCAGTTCAAGTACATCACACAAGGTTGGTTTAGACAAAACTGGAGGGACAAACTGTTGGTTCAGACAAAACATTGTTTTACCCGAACATCATAGATATGATTTATAAACATATAATGAATGAGACTGATAAAGCATACAAATGAGCTCCAAAAACTAGCTATTCTTTGTCATCCATTCAGCTGTCTCACGAAGTGTCCAAATGGTAGCAGATCTCTTTCCAAATATCTATGAGCAAGAAAATCCACCCACATTTCAAAGGTTTTTTCTTCCTTGAGGCATCTGACACACAACATGATATGACACCTCGACACATTACAGATCTCTGAATATCATTTGAGACGTGTATTTTAGAGTATCCTCTGGAAAGATAAGAAGGTGGACTACAACAAAGAGTTTCCTTTTCCTTATTCCTCAAAGTATTTCTTTATTCTCAATTTTTAATGACAGCTCTCTCTGTTATTCAGATCATTGGTTTCTCCCCTCAACTTTCTATTTACCTGGGTGGCTATCATCTTCGCAGAGGAATGCCATTCCTTTTCATTCTCCACTAAGTAGGACTCACTCCACAATATCAAAATGCCCCAGAAGGCAAACTGAGAAAAACTATGATATTAATTTTTTTTAAAAAAAGTTCTTATCAGAAATTCATGATTTGAGGGATACCACTAAATAGAAAAATCATTTGCATAGCCACTAAATATTAGTTCATAAAAGCAATAGCTAAATTCATCCCAAAGGCAGGCTGAAGCAAGAACATGCAATAAAACTGCCTTTGTGCCAAAAGACCTTATTATTTAAAAAATACTTAAGCAATATTTATCATTCTTTTTCACCGCAAGCTTGTCATTTTGTAAGCACATTCTATTCTGAGAGGAACCTCTGCCCTTGAGATCAATGCAAAGGTAGAATTTGTACAGACATACATCTCCCCGAATACATCTAACATCCACTTGTAACTTATGAGGCCATTTCCACACATTTCTTCCAGGAAAACTGAAGATAAAAATTTGGATTCATTAAAAAAAACCTCATAGCAACTTACAGAAGGTAACTTTTCCCTCTCCCTTAACTGTGTCAAGTTTCAACAAATAAAATTTTCTACTAAAGAATGTGCAACCTCTGCACGTGGCTCTTTAAACACTTGTCTCACTGGTCCACTTGAGCTGGACTCCAAAACATCCCTTCCTCTTTTCCACATATTAAGGCCTAAAGGGAAGTGGATTTTAGGATAACACAAGCATACACGCGTGCACGCACACGCACCTAATGAAGAAAAAGGTCATATACATACCTATAAAAAGAAGTTGCTGTTTTTGCTATTTTATCATTCTTATGTTTTACACATTTCAAAGCTGAGACAAACAACAGGACAGGACAGAAGTGAAAACATGGGCAAGTGGAAAATGAAAATAATCTATCAGGAAAAAGTGCAAGGAATAAAACAAATACATTGTTTGCATACACTAACAGAAAGTACGTTGCTACTCCAGCAATGACTTTGGATTTGTGGATGGAATAGTAGATATTCTGCTAGGAGCATTTTCTCACCGAATTTGCATTCCTGCCTTGTTGGCACTTAGATGTCTAATACACTTAGCAGCTAAGATGGTCTGCTGGTGTTACAGATGATTTGAGAACAAAACATAGACAACGGCAGTAAGACAGAAAAGACTATTAAAAGACTCAAGATTCCTCTAGAGGCAGAAGCAAAAACATCAGCTCCTTTTGTAATTTCACAGAGTGAAACTAGAAAGGGCATTAAAAAAAAAAAAAAAAAAAAAACCCTTCTTAAGAGTCTTAATCAAACTCTTACATTTAACAGCATTAATGCTAAGTATGCAAACGTTCATCCCACTGATCATTATAGTATCAAGAACTAATTTTCTTCCTTTTAAGAGCTTATATGTCACATCACACCCCTTGGGCCTTACAGAGATGTATTTAAATGTCTAATGGGGGAAAAGAAAAGCATTCCAGACAGCCAGGTGTTACTGATTCACCCATTAAAACTTCAGTTATAAAATATCCCACACAATGGTAAAACATTTCAGTCATTAGACGATCATAAATAGATTAAGATGACAGTCTAAATTATTATGACTATATGTGTATAAAATTTACATTGCTCATGACAATATCAGATGTCTGCAGCTCTGATTATCTGAAGTTAAAGAGGAAGTGTTTGTGTTATTTGTTCTAAGAACTTAAGGAAAAGAAGACAAAATCAGACATAGCAAATGTATCATCAATACTAAGACAAGAACTTCAAGTTTACTTGAAGAAATGTTCATTTACTACTAAATCAGTGAAAATGAGAACTTATTTCCTTCTATTGGAAGCTTTAAGTAGGCCTTAAATGATGAAAGTGAAAAAATAAAAGAAATTGAAAAAAAATTATAACTTACGTTTCATTTTCAACTAACAAAAATATTTAATGAAGAACGATGTGGCATGCTTCACCTTTAATATCAAAAGATACAGACAGGATTTGCAAGTTAATAGTATTTTCCCTCTTTCTAACGGTGTGCCACCTATTTTGACAAACAAGTTGCCTATGTAGCTGAAGATAATTTCTGTTCTTGTTCTCTCCTTATCTGTTCTGTCAAATAAGATTTGAATTTTATCATTTAAACGTATTTCAGTGCACTTATTTTGGCTTTGACACACGCTCACGCTTTCTGTGGGTTAATAAACTAGGGAGCATCGCTGGTGTCCTCATCTCTGTCAATGGGCAAGCTGTTAATCCGCGGACAGCTTGGATTTAATTTAGAGCAGAAAAGGGCTAATCTAATACAAATTACCTCACGTTTACCATAAACGGTTTCTATCAGACAGTCGCCGCCATGTAAAAATGCAGAGTAACAGCCCGTGCTAAACGATGAGTTGCACAACTGCATTAAGCCAGCTGAGATCCACTGCCCCCAAAAAGAGGCTTTCCTGTATCCCCACCGCCTGGCCTGAGCTGGCCCTTATCCCTCTGATCTATTTCTGAGCATGACTTCTTTACCCAGATTTCCACTTTTTCTTCTTTTTTTGGGAGCAAAATGCTGCAAGCTTGCCACTGTCTCCAACAGGGGCAGATTTCACTCATCACATTTTTTAATGCTCTTCAAAGATTAGTGGCATACAAATTATGTTGAAGGTTATCACTGAGGATCATAATTCATGAACAGCTCTATAGTAATGTATCAGTCACAGCCAAGGCATCAACATGCTGCAAACATCTCTGTTTTGTTTCCAAAAAGGTATTAGTAAACAACAAGTTTACAAATATGAGATCTAGACAAGTCACCTTTTTTTTTTTTTTTTTTTTTTTTTTTTGGGGGGGGGGTATAAAAACATCCCATTTTTTTCAGATATACAGCACAAGACTCTTTAAAAAACAACATTGCTTCCTCTGGTCATCAGGATTGGGAACTGATCCATTCTAGCATGCCCGGTCAAACGTATCAGCTTGTTCTCAAGCAATGCTAGAATGAGGGTGACTTCAAAAGACCACAAATCTTCACAGCTTTTGCCAAACACCAGCTTTTCCCATCTGGGCTTCAGGTGTTTCTGTGTTCTTGTTTCTTATAAGGCTCTGTCATGTTATTTTAATGGTTTCCTTGCTACAATGCACTGGATTGAGCCTGCTGTTCACTTCAGAGTGGACAAGTTTTACTTTGTTTGCAGTCTAAGGACCACCTGAACATATTATTTTTCCTTAAACCACTCAAAAGCAAAATAATTTCAAGCAACTCTTATAATTAAATGTAAAGAACTATCCACAGAGTTCAAAAAAAGTTTTTTCACAGGTAAGTTAAGTTTTTATTAGGCCTATCTTACAGCTGAAGAAACAGAGGCACAAGAAAGTGATAAAATTTACCCAATGGAGTAGATTTTAAAACTCAGAGTTATACTGAAGCCATATTACTACAGACTGTTTTGCAAATTGTATTTAAAGAAATGCTCAATAATACAGTTTCAGGAGAATGCATTTTGTCAGCTGTGGTACTGCACCTGCTTGAAGCATTTTATCTGCAACATTGCAACCTCAGGCTGCTGACCGACCACAACACTTTGGTGCGGCCCTTTAGAAGCTACATGAGCAAGTAATTCAGAAACACCAATTAGAGCAAACACCAGGAAAAGCTGCAAGCAAATCATCATGAGCTCTTGGCCGCACCGTGTGGCAGACATACCAATAACAAAACCAAAACGGGTGAGTCAGAGCAGGTAATAGAGAATCCCCACTGTGGGGGTGTCTGAAGGGCTGCAGGAATTTGAGGTGTCTGGCAAACCCTAGCAGAAGGGGAGCATTTCTCTGCCTTTCTCTAGCTCCAGCTAGTAGAGTATCACTTCTGTAGCTCCTCAGACCCCAGCAGCCCATCCTGGTATACTGGCCGCCCCAGGAAGAAAGAACCCTGGGGACCGGGGGGGAGTGACTAGCAAGGCGGTTGATAGTCCACTTGCAAACGACACTTTGTAATATATAGCCTCACCTTTAAGAAACAAGGGAAATGCCTTTCCCCACCTTTCGCCCATAGACCACAAGGAAAAGGCACAATCTGGTACGTAGCACCTGGTCCAAAAATAGCAGTAGTGATAATTCGCCCATCTTTTTCCTTATGCAACTGCTTTTAGCCACAGCTTAAATAAGCAGTTTATTATAAATATTATTTTGCCAACTATTCTGCTTTGTTTTTTTAAAAAAAAATCATCAATGGATTAGTATCTCTGTCACTGCATATATAAAACAAGTACCTATCTAACTGGGCTGCCATTGCGTTTTAGAAAATAAACCTTTCACATTGTGGTTTAAATCTTTGGATAAAAACCATGATGTGGTTTATCCAAAACCCACATAAGACATGATCCTTTAATTAAAAATATTTTGGATAAAACCCCACATTCTTTCAAAATATTATCACTAGCACATGAAAAAGTAAGCAGTCCATCAGCATTGTCTTCCACTCTATTACTTCGCAATTCATATGTTTTATTTCTTATAAAACAGAGACTTTAATTTTGACATATATCTAACCAACACTTGGTGCAGTTTCCATGAGTAATTTACGGCCTGACTAAAATTTTGGCTTGGAAATTCAGTTGAAAACTTTTGAAAAAAGGTGCAAAGTAATGAAAAGTTCCTTTTTAAGTCATCTCTTGCTTTATGTTTAGATGAGCACTCCTAGCCATTGTGATAAAGACATCTCAACTTCTATCATTACAATAGCTATCTCCAAGCAGACTGCCTGTGTTGAGAAAGGGGCATGAGAAAGTGATAGAAAAATATGCCTATTAAGTATATTTCTGATAGTTTAGATTTATAAATCTAAACATTAGTAGAAACATACATTAACCATTCACTCTTAAATGGTTTTAGCCCTGTTTATAGAAAAAATCAGCAATACCACCTTTCTAAAATTAATTTTTTTCCTGCTGTTTGATTCTGTAATGGGATTATTGTTTTTATTTGCAGCACTGAAATTTATTTCTGAGAACGTGACGCATATGCACAAGATTTCAACATCATTGCAGGACCTGCATTATTAAAAAACAGACAAAAAAAACCCACAACTTCTTTTCCTCAGCTCCCTCAGTGCAGAGGGACTTTGACCCACTGACTAGAGGTGGTGAGAGCGTTCGGGGAGCAGCCCCACAGGAGACGTCTGGCATATTGAGAAACTAGGCCTTCCACCAGCCCCACAAATGGAAACAGTTTGGCATGATAACTCCGTAGCTTATTCCACTTTTCTCCTTTTAATGCCTGCACCAACATGAAAGTGTCTTTGTAACAACAGCTGAAACCATTCAATTTTATTGGGGGATTTCATGTTGGACTCCAACCTGATCTTGAGTCAAAAAGAGCAATAAACCTATCCATCTAAGCCAAGGGTATCATAAGCATTTGTGATTTTGTTTTTAAGCACTCGGCCCCCACAAATCATGGTTTAATATGATGCAAACAGCTTTGCTGCAATATTTAGCAGGAGCTGCCATGAGGCACAGCAAAGATGTCCACGATATTGCCAGTATCTATTCAAACCCAAGGCAGGTTGATATTACTGGAATTAATCTTGTTTTTACTATGTACAAGAAATCTAAAAATTGCTAGATATAAAAATAAAGACTGCAAGGTATTTAAATGTTTTCCATCACTTTTCTGCATCTTAATGATTGCATTTAAACAGTGAGTATCTTATTTTTTTCTTCCTTTTTAAATAAGGAAGCACATAAGACAAGAACCTCAGTGACTTCAGTCTGTGGCCTTCTAACCAAGAAAGGACTTTGTGAAGGTGAATGGTTTGCAGACGAAGGGGATATAAAAGAGACAAAACCAGGATAAAAATTAAATAAAAAGTAGCTGTCTTAAACTGTAATTGCACTCCTCTGCTGAGCATGCTTTCAGATATATAAATGTGATTTACCATCAGCTTGCAACTACAAATCAGGTCTTAAGAAACACTTGTGCTATGAAATTGTTTAATCTCATCAAGCTCTGCTTTCACAGCAAGCCATAAATCACAAAGTCTTTGTTATCATAGACCTCCATGAGCGCCTCTCAGGCAGGCAATGGATCGTGGGTATATATAATCCTGACTGCACAAACAGTGGGGTCGTCGCAGGCTGAAATACTTTCATAATAGCCACTGTGCAGCTGGTGGAACACAAGCCTATGATGGATATCTCATTTCCTACAGTCGGCATCTATTTCGAGCAAATTATTACCACATAAATTTCTTGTCAACAGAAACGGCCAATTAATTAAGTTAAAAATTTACTCGTGATCACATCTACAAACCAAATAGAACTGCAAGGCAATTTTACAGTTACTGAATATACTGCAGGTCAGTTTAATGAATAATTTTTAACTTTGTCATAAACTCAAAGACAGGCTAATATCTTGAGGAACCTGACTGGAGAGCAGCTGCCAACAGATTTACACAAAATATATTTATGCAGATTTTGATTGCTGACATCTGGGGACAGAAATAAACTTCATACACTTACAAAGGCTATGTAAGAATATGAGATTTTCCTCCTGAAAAATATGCAAGTTTTTCTCTAACACACTATTTAAATGCGAACAGCCTTTAAAAGGATACCGAATTGTTCCGGGGGAAAAAAATGGCTGATTATCAAAGCTGAGAACTAGAGCAAGTGGAACTCTGTCGATTAAGCTTACTTTTAAAATTACCTATTTCCAAGCTTCTAAAAGCACACTTTGTACGCATATTTATCACAGACACACAATAATATACCAGGTAGTCATAATTAGCGGGTGCAGATAATTGGGCATTTTCTCATCCCCTAACAATGAATAGAAGTTATTTTTTCTTGAGCGTCTTCACTTTATGCATTTCCAGCAGTGCAGTGGAAGAGAAAATTTAGAACTATGTCCTCCATACAAATCAAAGTGGGCAGATTGACAGAGGCATGAATACAGTTCCTGACTTTGGGTTATTATAGACATAAAACTGGTCTGCATGAGAACATGCACATTTTTAAGTACTTCATAATTTTTATTTTAACCTTCTTTCACCCTCTTCCCTCTTCCCCCATGCACATCCATTCTTGAAGTAAAAGCAAATATACCCCAGTCATAGCTAACTACGAGATGAAACAGCCTTTGCAAGAGATAAAAATTAAAGTATTGATTAAAACATACAGTGTCTTTTGCTTCAAGTCGATGGTTCAAATTTATCAGAGATAAGCAGTGACTACACGTAACAGAATGGGGAAAATGGTTTGACAGTGGTGGTGATGTGGTTTTTATTATTATTATTAATTTGTATTCATTTCTGTTAGTCTATCTTCATTAATATAAAGACATAAACATTATAGCTTTATTCATATATAACAACAGTCTAGAAATTTTTGAGAGCAGTTAATAGTGCAATCAATGCAGAAAAAGCAGAAATTTCTTATCATACTAACCCATACGGGGAAAAACCACATTTGGCTCTTCTTCAGTGTGTTAAGTTATGTGCAAATACCACTTTGTGTAAACACATGAATCTTGTAGAATGCCTTGAAGTTAGGGTTGGCCCATTCAAAAAAGCAAGCCCCATTGACCTGAAAAAAACAATATTTTCTTAATTATGTAAAGGGAGCTCTAAAAACTATACTAATTGTACCTGGGACAGACTGAGAAATCATCGGAGAAAGTCCGTGAAAGAGGTAGATCATGCAAGGCGGACATCAAAACTCTTTGGGGAGACTGGAGGTTGATGAACGCTTTCCAGGGTATTCAGAAGTTAAAGCGGTACCCAGGACTCCGGCTCACAGTGACATACAAAGCACAGCACAGACCACGCTACAACACATTAACTACTTGGGTTAATCTGAAAAATCGAATGAATATAAATAAAACTGTAGGATTGTATTCTAGGAGTAAAACAGGCATGACTTTAAAGCATAAGATACACATTCAAATGAAAAGTTCACTATTTTCTGGATTAGCTATGGATTAAGAACACAGCCTGAATGCTGAAGCATGCAGAGTACACAACAGTCCAACTACAGTAAACATTCAGTAAAATGGAAAGATTCACCTTAAAGTTTTGGTGAAGTTAAGGTCTAATCATACCCAAGGAACAAGATATCATAGTGCACAACATACGCAAAGACAGAAAGTCTTTTATGGCAGAATTAACCAATTTCCACATCCTCCAGAGAGCCTCGTCACAAGGAGCAGTCCCACTCATCCAGAGGCAGTCCTGCACAGCTTTCTCTTCCTGTTCAACTATAAGCTGAAGTCAAACTATGATTTTTTTCCTTTTTTGTCTGTGTTTTCTTAATGCTAGAGCTCTTTACACACGGCCACACTCTTAACCTTAACCGGAGGTTTAATGGTTCTGATCAAAGACAATGTGTGGAGGGTGGGAAGTCAGAAGGACAGTTGTTTTCATTTTCAGGGCTGTTGTTTTCCTTTTCTTTTGAAGAAGAGACAGTGTGGCTTATTTTAGACCTTTTCCTGCAAGTTAACCAGTCTGACATGAATTGTGAACTCTAATGACCAATGCAAAGCATATTTAAAAATAAATAAATAAATAAAAAATCTCCCAAAACAAAACCACACCACCAAAAAAAAAAACAAAAAAAAACACAAAACACCAAAGAGTCCAGGACATAGATGTCTCATGGTGTTTGCAGCAGTAAGTAATATACAGAGGAAAATATTAAAATATTTCCAAATATTTTCCATGGAGCAAATAGTATAAGAAGAGTAAATTCGCCTCACCGCTGTTTCTAAAGCAGACAGATATTCCTTTAAAGAAAGTAAGACTTTGGCACAGGCTTAAAAATAGCAGATTCTTTAGTACTTTTCTGAACTTGCATTTCTGAAACAAGTTACAAAACCTGTTAAGATTATTATCTGAATATTCTCAATTTTCTGGAAATGATTGCAAAAGAATGCAAGGAAAGCTTTACTTTAGATGTATAACATGATGGGCTGTGGCTGTTGGGGATACTTTTACTTGCCAGAATGAGTGTGTTGCTTGGCTTAACCTCCATTTTTCCAAAATAATAATTTGGCTGAAATTTTATTAAACTCTTGTTTTTCCCTCATGTTATAGTGATGAGAAACATCAAAACCAAATGTACTTCCCATACCACAATACCAATCTCAAATTATATTAACGTGCTTCCTACCAATGACACTTTCTTCCCTCAGTAAATAGAAAACTGCAAGAAAGAGAAGTATAAAAAAAAACAAGAACATCCAATCCCTTACCATGGCTCTTAAGGCAAGAAAAAAATATACATCTTCAGGTAATCACCGTCTCCATTTTTAGTGACCAGTTTTCCTTAATAACTAGGATAATCCTCTTGGGTTAAAAACACACCCACTTGCTGCTAAAAATATTGCAGTATATGAACCAGAGAGACCAATGATTATAGATACATTTAAAGCCAGTGCCAAAACATTGGCCCATGGATATTAAGATCAATCACACACAACCACCTCATTTATTTTCCAATTCCCCAGAGCAACTGTCATAGAAAAAAAAATTAAATATTGACTAATGTGACAACATGAAGATATGCACTTGAATATGTGAGGTAATTTTCTGGCTTATATTTTTATTCTTGATCCCAACTAGATGATTTTGCTGAATAAGCGTAACTAATTTTGTTTGTTAGCAGGCAACAGAAAGAAATGATGAAAAGAAACATGGCCTTATTTTTATACAGGGTTTTGGCTCCTTGTGAGTTGAAAATGAATTCAAGGGATACTATAACGTCTTTTTAGGTTGTGGCAACGTTATGATAGTATAATTAAAACTAAAGTAACATTAATTACAGAATAAACTTGATAAAGTCATCATACAGCTCATCCTCTCTTCTGAACTTTTTTTTTCCCCCCTAAATAAAGCATAAATATATGATGTGATCACATGATTGTCTTCACTATTTACTGAGGTCACCTACAAGTGCCAGTAAAATTTCCATGTCCTCACTATGTCACCATTATACACAGAGAGAAGACAGACAGTGTCTGCTCCAGAAAGCTGAGAAGCTCCCTCACTGTTCTCCTCACAGGAACCCACCCATGGAGGAATCACCAGATTAAAATATAAGATAATACACAACAGAACAGCCACTAAGCGATGGTACTGAAAACAGGAGGACAGAGGTCAAAGTCCTGACAGAAACAGGATAAATCTGTTTCTGGATGAGGTTACTGAAGCTCTCTTAAGCTATTATTAATATTCTAATTACATAAAATTTGTCAGTGATTAATTGGAAATCATATCAGCAATGCCTGTCTTTACAAAGGCTCAAAGGACTCAGTGGATAGAAATGGCCACATAGTTATTTCTCTGCTGTAACCACGCAACTGCTTTCCATTCGACAACACTACTGGGAGGTAAAGTAACATAACACAAACCATCATTCCTGGAGATGTTGTGAGCGGAACAATCTTGTTTTGATTAATTATTCAGTTTGGTAAAATTACAGCTTGCTTAAAGGAGCATAAGCAATCTTTCAGAATGCTTCACTTGCTTCTTTATACATAAGAATAATTCATTCCAGGTGTAAATTTACTTAATTAAGAAGCAGCACCCAATCTTTCTCCATTTGACTGGATATATTTAATAAACCCCAAAAAACAAATTATGCAGATCAAAAAATGGAATTATATTTTTAAATTACCAGATCTACACTGGGCTGTGACACACAAACTATGCAAACTAAAAGAAAAAGAAGTAGAAATTACCACATGGCAATTCCTCTCACCTCTGAAACTAATACAGAAGCAATACTTTAGACAGCTTGTGTAATTTGCAGTGCATTATTAATCAGATACATTCATTTTCTTTCTCTAGCATTCACTCGTGCTGTTTTTGTTATTCTTGCCTTGCCATAGGCCCCTTCACCTTTCTGCTGCACCAGCAAGAAGGACGGGCAGCAGGGCTGAGGATGAACATGGGGGCATCTCCACAGGTGGCAGGACCAGGTCCTGCCACGAGGGCAGGAACGTTTCCTACCAAATAGTCAAGAATGCAGCAATGCAGCGCCCAGGCTGTGCACAGATAGGTCAGCCCTGACTTTACTTTTGATATATATATATATATATATACACACACACACACACACACACACACACACAAAAAAAAAAATCCTCTGGTATCTTCCCTCTGAGGAGCCAGACGGGGGTATGTGCACGTGGAGGCTTTCCCAGGAGCCTGACAGAGAGCTCAGGGTAACAGGTCCCACGGCAGCCACAGGAGGAGGACACTGGAGCAGAGGTAAAACCGTAAGGACATTCAACAGTCTTAAACATTGGAGCCTTGAGCATCTGTTACATCTGACTACTGATACACATGAATGATATTGGTTGCTGATTAGCACCAACAAAATATTGCCTGAACTTTTTTTTTTTTTTTTTTTTGCATTTGACAGATTGTTAAAAATGCAATTCTAAATAACTAATTAGCCATGTGTAATACTATTTCAAAATTTATAACTAGGATTGATAAAGTGTATATAACAGCCATTAAAATGCAGACAAATAGAAAACTAAAGATTTCTTCAGGTTCTGGTTGAAAAACCACCATCACAGATGGTAAATTGAAAACTACTAGAAAGCCAGGACTGCTATATAAATACCACATTAATTTTCAAGCTTGTAGATTAATCTATGAATTCAAATCAATAGCCTAATCAAAGCAAGACATTTTAAGAAGCTGTCATTTTGCACATTAATGCATGTTTATTTCTACATTTTCATCGTGGCACATATTGAGGAAACAACCACACACAAATTATTTGAATAACTATGTTTGGAAACAATTACAATTAATATTTTTCCCCAGGAAAATTATTTTGATAGAGCCTCAAAATCATTGTGGGGGGAAGGAGCTGGAACTAAAACATTATTTTAAGTATCTTAAGCAATGGTTGGGTTTGCTTGTTTATTTAATTTCCATGATCTGAGCCATTAGAAACCTTCTGTAGTCATGGACAGAGATAAGAGAATAATCCTAATATAGAGAGGAAAGGCAGTGCTCCCTTATAAACCTATTGCTTACAGTGTTTGCTTATTCTCTGTGTGTTTAAGATGCTACTTATAAATCATTGTAGATGGTACTGTTGGAGCATCTAATTAATTATATTAATTATATTATTTGTTAATCATATTTCATTTTTAATTCTACCAGACTTTAAAATATTACTTATCAATAAAATATTTGCGGATCAACCTGTAATTAAAACAAAGAAAACTGAATAAATTTCAAGTTGAAATATTAGGCTTTCACTAGTACACTTTTTTGAGCATCTTCTCCTAGTATTATATATAAGTCATTAAGAAATATGCACCTAGAAGGATTTGTAAAAGGATTATGCAAATTAATATGGCCTACTTAACACTTGATTTACTTTGTCACAGTTATGCATGCTAGTAATTACCCTATGTGACAGCCTTATACACCTGAACAAAGACAATTCACAAATACAGGGAAACAGGCTAAAAGACGACATGAAAATACGGTCAGGATTGACTTGCACTCCTCTTGTAAGTATACTTTGCAGCTGCTTTAAACAGATTTAAGGTAAACCAACTTTCTATAATCACTGCTCAGAATAGCACTGCATTCAGGGTCATTTCTTTCTCCTTCTCCATATAGAATAATATCTGCTTATATAGAAGCACTCAGAGCACCACATTTAAGTTTAAATTGACATTTACACTTAAAATAATTATCTAGCTCTGAATCTACATAGATTTGAAGACCCCTCCTAACATGTCTCATAATTAAATGTTTTAAAAATATTGTGGGAGGGTTATATCCTACTAATAAAAAATATCATAATAAACAAATTTCCCAAACAGAATATGCCTTACTATTAAATTAGGCTCGAAGATTAAATCACATAAAGACCAACAATTTAGGATAAAATATATCACAAGAATGCCAGAGTATCCCAAAAACTGATCATTAATAAACAAATGAAATTCAGATATTAAATATAAGCTTAACTGAAATTGAAATATTGCAAAGCATGAAAATGTGAACTTTAATTCTTCTCTATTTTGCTGTGTCGCATTTTCTATATTGCAATAGGTTAGTCACCTTTAGTCACTATTAGGGACTACTTGCATAATGGAGAAAGGAGAAAAAAAAAAAAAGAATTATTATCTACCCTATTTGGTCAGGGAGAATGAAACCAAATTTCAAAAGAAAATTTCAAAATCCAATTAAACCACCACTATTAATTATGGTCTGTTGAAGCTATTCCCCTAACTACTTCAGACCACTCTGGACTACCTCAACAATATCCTTTCTCCCCTCTCCTTGGAATTCAGTAATAACTTGCTCCCTGGCAAATGGAAATACTGCTCAGGCTTTTTGACCTAGCCAGGTATTACTACGGGAAGTAAGCTTGACTAATAAACTAGAAATAAGCACGATGCAGTATCTAAACACAATACTATCCACACGCTTGTTGCAATGGGAGAAAATGGGGCACTGAAATTAATAACCAGGCTTTAGCCATGAACTCAGAGATTTTCCTGATGCAACAGAGGTTTAAGGACACTTTGTTGATTTACTCTGTGACAGGTTGACATTCTTGTAAGCATAATGCTCAAAAGCTCATTTCAGCAGCTTTAAGCAGCACGGCACTTTTTCCCTGATTTACGGCTCTTTTACAGTTGTTGTAGATGGACACAGTCAATGTGTCCATAGTTTGAAATGAAGTGACATCCTTGATGCAGACTCAGCACCAAAAATGCAAACTATTAAAAAATTGAAAGCGATTAAAGACATCTTAATAATTTAACCCAGAAGAATGAAATGGCAAAGAAAAAATGACAATTTGTAGAGTAAACAAAGATTAAACTCTCTAGATAAGTTCGAGAATTGCACTGCATATAATGGCTAAATTTTCTGAGATATACAAAAGACACCAGGTAAATTAAAAGCACTAAAAGACGGGAACACAGAAAACTTTACAACAAATACAGTGTTGAATTTATCCATATGCCTTTTGTTTTGTTTTTTTTAAATACACTAAATTTTCATTTGTTCTCTCCATC
>VZSV01000063.1:441181-498220 GCA_013398735.1 Nothocercus julius | reverse complement strand
TGCTTTAACCTCCAGTAGCAGCATAGATAAATATACTCCTTGAATGTTATCATGACAAAGTGAACTCCTGACAGATAGGAATGAATGGGCGACCTATTTCCCTTGTCCATACCCCCTTCAACCTTTGCCTTGACAAATGTGGGAAATAGCTGCATAGGACAGGAGAAGAATACACACGACACCATGATAGGAATGTCAGCTTTTTTGTCAAATGTTCACATGATACTGAAAGAAATGAGTGAAGATAACCTTAAATAGGAAGTGTGTTTCTAAACAGCTTCACAGAGGTCCAATTCACACTGGATCTCCCCTAAAAGGATAGCTTTTTTCAGTGACTGTTCTTAATGCTTTTGAAGACCAATAAAGGAGGAACTTGGACTCGATTAAGTGTTTTGTGAGGTGCGATTTGATCTGAAAAAAAGCCTACGGGGTATCTTCAAAGCGTTTCGACCAGACAAGCACGTCCCACAGCCCTAACACACTGAAATCAAAGATGTAGACTAAAGGCTTCTAGTATCTGAACACACTTCGCTAAACCATAATTTGTTAAAAGAGATAGCAGGATTTTCATTTTTGTGGATCCTCAGTATTAACCCTCCCAAGCTTCTGTCTCTGTTAATATGTGCAATACACAAACATTGCGCTAACATTCCCTTCAAGGTCAACTTGAAAATAACAGATGCTATTTCACAGGGTCATATGGCATACCGCATTGCCTAAAACCGCAAGAAATCTTACATTTAACAGTATCAGGTCTTGTTCACATGCCTCTAAAATTTGAAAATTTAATGTGCCAGACTTGGTTAAACGTTAACAAAACCAAACATCATGCCTTGAATGGAATCTGTTTGAAGAGACAACTTTCATTTCATCTCTTCATCCAGGACAATTAAAGCAGCACTGATGTTGCTCATTTTGTCCATAATAACATTTCAAAAACGTATTTCAGAATTCTCTTCTAGTTGTAGCTACCCACGACCTGAGTAAAACCATCCATTTTTTGGATCAAGTTAAAAGACTAAACGCAGCGTTGATGCAATTTAAAAGATTCATTATTACATCTGAGATGCAGGAAATTCTAATTATATTTACATGGCTCATTGGACTGCACATCTGTACAGTTAGCAGCAAGATCTTGTTGCTTCACTGCAACAACGTCTCCATTATATAGAGGGCTCCTGCACTGACGGCTGCTTTGCTAGAAGGCAAATGTCCGTGACGCCTTTCCCTATGTCCTTCTTTACACAGCCCGTGGCCTGGCGCATGATCCAGCACGTAGGTATATGCCAGGATTAGGACGCAGTTACTGGGTCTTGCGCTGGGCTACAAAACCCTCAAGTATTTAGTCACATGGTTACTTTTCTTTGGGAAATTTCGCCCTTTCTTGGAGCTGTAAAATACAGGCCATAATAAACCATTCCCTCAATAAAGTATCCTGTGATTTAATATGGTCTGAGGAAACAAGGTCTTGTACTTCACCGATTTTCCACTGAAGTTGCTAAAAATTCAGTGGTTTTAGCTCCGTATTTCTCCACAAGGACATTCTACAAGTACCTCTGCTTAAGACAGCCCATGAAAGGAAGGACCCTGCAAAGGCCAGGCATTAGGAACGAAGGCTCTAGCGACTGATGAAAACAACTCTACACAGAAGATAACAGTTTGGAAACCATGCTCAAAGATTCAATAAACTTTCCTTCTCCTCCCTACACCAGTTCATCCTTCTCTGAACAAACCTCTTGCAGCTACTGGGGACTAAGCCTCAGGCAAAGTTATTTGACAAAGTACTATAAAAACTGAATCAAGGGTCTGTGATATTTTCACAGTTAAAGGTATTTTTTCCCACCTGTGACTGCTGACTAAGGTGTTTGTTGTGAATACCTCAAGCGCAGTCCTGCCAGTCAGGCCATTAACACATTCATTGCTCCCCACTGCTGGATAATAACTTTATTTCTCAAGTCACCTACAAAAATTATAGCAGTTGCACCAGGTTGGCCACCTGAGATTTGGCAATGAAATAGCTTGCTCCTGTTTTCATGAGTACTCGTGTAAAACCATATAAAAATTCATCCAGAGTTCAAAGTATATCAGAGAGACAGATTGTCAGTACACAAAACTAACACTGGGACTGAATCATCCATCACCAGCTAAGCACTCGCAAAACAAGTAAAGCCCACTTTATACACACAGGGCAGAGTCCTGCAACTTCCCTGCTGCACGAGACCCTAAAACCAAATGTGAGAGTATTCAGCACAAAGCTAGTGCCTTTTTAATTCCCCCACTGCATGCACTTTGACTAGAATTGCTGAAAAGCATAAAGGTCAGATTTCACACAAAATAAGTACAGGGTGGACAGCTAATCCACTCAGCCTGTTTTGGATATCTTTGCATTTACTTCAGTTTAGTATGTGGGGTAAAGACCAAACAATAGATAACTCCAGCACTTGTTCTCTAGCTTATGTAAGTGGACTATGTCAGATACCAACATGCACACATCAGATCCAGCATTTTTTAAAAAAATAACTCATTCATGTGTTTCCAGCTGAAACAGATCCAAAAATCTTGAACAATCCCTTTAACAGAGCAAACCTGGTCTACTAAGCATATTGGAAAGGATCTTTCCAGTTTCCTATATTAAATAAGTCTTCAAATTCAGCAGTCTAAGGTGACAACATACTAACCCTTATTCCGAAAAACATCACAAATTCTAGTTACTGCAGTGTACTTAACTTTGCTAACTTGGTCTTCCTCACTTTTTCTTGCCCATCATTAGAAATGAACAAATGAAACAAGTAATGGAAGGCCTACAAGTTTCCTCTAGCAGTTGCATAGTCAGGTACAAGAATGCATATTCAAAGCTATCCTTTGAGCATCTCAGATGTCCTCCTATAGAAAAAAAATATCTTCTCTCAGTAGAAGTGAAAAAATCTCAGCAGAGTCAGATTATCATGACATTTTGGACAGAGAGTTAACAACAGCAATTACTCTGGATATTATGTGCATTTAATAAAATCCATGTTAATAACACACTACACGCTGTAGCTGACCTGGCAGTTAGGACGTGTGGTTTTAGGTAAGTTTGAAAAGGTTCCTATTTGAATGTACTTGGTTGACATTCTGTGAAAAACATAATTTCAATGATTATTTTTTTTTAATCTCACATAAATAAATGTTTAAATAAATAAATGTAAAAAAAAAAGACTTTAAAAATTTATCTTTCATAATGATGTAATTTAAGAAAAATTATCAATTAAGATTTCCTCAGAAATTGTGCCACGTTAGCTTTTTTTAGAGTTTAATATTATAAGTTCAAGATAAGAGATGAGACTGCTCAGTACCAACAGTCAGTAACTGCTAAGATACATTTCATTATAATTTTCCAAACAAAAGCTTTTTTTTTTTTCCTCTAATTCACATTGAACTATTCACTTTTTTTTTTTTTCCCCCCTCCCCTCTCTCTAGATTGGCTAAAAACTTCTCTAATGATATGTACACGCCTTTAGTGATTTTCTTTTCCCCCTAAATCAATTACAACTTCTTCTGGGTTCCACTTTCTGCTACTTCTTATTTTAAGTGAGGAAAAATAATTTCCCTATTGCAAATACTAGGCTTTTTGCTCATTTAAAGCCATCTTGTTTCAATCCCACACACTCTTTGAAATTGTAATGCAAACGACAACCTTCTTTGCTTAATATAAACAGAAAGTATTAGAAAGAACAAACATCAGCTCAAGTAATCCTTTGGTCCACAGTTCTGCTGGAGACGGAACGATCCCAAGCTAACTTTCCTGAGCTGTAAATAGCAGAGCAGGCTAAACAGGTCTGACAGAGCATGCTGGATCACAACTCCAGGCAAGTTTGGGGATTTCTGTGACTTCCCCCCACCTTTTCATGCATATTTCCATCCTACAAAAATAAAGCACAACCCCTAGCCCCACCTGGGTTGCAGAGGCTCACAAGCCAGTTTATTTGAAAATGCACAACTCTACATAGAGAACACAGAAGGCACCCCAGATGCCCAAATGTCTGTAAATACTGGAGATGACATCCATTTTCTTCCATGTGTTTTCAAATGCTCACCACTGTTAAGAAATAGCATGTAAATGTACACAGAGCTACAGGTTACACTCGAGAGTATTTCTTTGGAAGTATTTAATCCAGACATGGCCATTTTTCAGTTTTCTGAATCTTTATTGATGTTTTAAATGGGACATAAGCAGTCACGACCTTTCATGCCTGATGTCAGAGAAATGAAAAGGCCTAGCAAAAACTGGAGTTTACATTGGCTCCATTTTCCAAGCCAGAATTAAACACACACTGTATCTAGTGCACCATACATTCTTGAAGGCTTAAGATGAGATTCAAGCCCTCCTCGTGTGAAGAAAACAGATAACAGCTGGGAAACCATGGAGTAGTTCCAGCGAGAACTTCTGCTTCCTCATGGAGCTTTGCTCAATGAATTACAATTATATCTTTATGGCTGTCAAACAACTACTTACTTTAAAAACACCAGCTGTACTGTGCTGCCTTTTCTACTTGTCTTGCTGCAAGACTTATCAAACAACTAAAATATTGTATATTCTTCAGTGAAAGGCTGGCTTGGAAACCTCGAAGAAGATTAGACGAAAACAAAACAAGTCAACTTGCAGTTGCTCTATATACACCAGCTAAAATTATCTAATTCTTATATGCTTAATGTTCTGCAACTGAACAAAATGGTCCATATTTCAGAGCATTTAAGTACCTCTTTGATGTCTTTTGGGATTGCATGGACTTACCTATGTAAGCATATTATTGCCAAATCTATGCAAAGATTTGATTATCATGATGGCTTTTCAAATACCAGCTATGTGCCCGTTTTCATAAATTTCGATAAAGAATACCTACTCCTTTTTTTTCCCCCTCTTTTTAATGTCTCCAGAGGATACAGTCTAACAATAAAGGAGCTAAACCCAAAGGAATTGCAGCAAGTTGAATACAGTATTAACAACCATGATTTATCCTTTACAGGTTCACTTCTATACTACCAACAGCAAAAAAACTCAGGCGTCTTTTCATTCATACCTTACACAAGATTGAGGAGAGTAACAATAATGTAATGGCCAGATTATTACAGACAACCAGAGACCCTAGAGCACATGGCACAGGGTCACATCCAGGCGGCTTTGGAAGATCTCCAGAGAAGGAGCCTCCACAGCCTCTCCGGGCCGCCTGTGCCAGGGCCCTGTCACCCTCACAGGAAAGAAATTCTTCCTCACATGGAGGTGGAACTGCCTGCGTTTCAACTCGCACCCATTATGCCTTGTCCTGCCACTGGCCACTATGGAGAAGAGTTCGGCCCCATCCTCCCTACATTCACCACTAAGGTACTTGTACATGTTGATCAGATCTTCTCTCAATTTTCTCTTCTCCAGGCTAAACAGGCCCAGCTCACTTAGTCTTTCCTCATACGACAGATGCTCCAGTCCCTTAATCATTTTCGTGGACCCTCCCTAGAAGCTCCGTGTTCCTCTTGTCCTGGGGAGCCCAGAACTGCACCCAGTACTCCAGGTGGAGCCTCACCAGAGCTGAGCAGAGGGGCAGGATCCCCTCCCTCGCCCTGCTGGCAACACTCCTGGTGCACACCAGGATCCCGTTGGCCTTCTTGGCCACGAGGGCACATTGTTGCCTCAGGGTTAACTTGCTCTCACCCAGGACTCCCAAACCCCTCTCTGTGGAGCTGCTTTTCAGCAAGTCAACCCGTAATCTGTACTGGTGTCTGGGGTTATTCCTGCCCAGGTGCAGGACCCTACACTTGTCCTTGCTGAACCTCATGAGGTTCCTCTCTGCTCAACTCTCCAACCTGTCTAGGTCCTCATGAGCTCAATTCATAATTTCTCATCTTTTTATTTATTTTTTTTTCCCTTTCTAACCTCCACTTGTAATATTTCAGAAGGAAAGCAGGTGACAAGAGTGTGTTTGAGAATGACAACTTACTTTTCAGCATAGTCAAATTGACAGCCCTTGGATAGAGATCTGGTGAAAGCTGATAATGTTAAAACTTGCCAACAGACTTACACAAAGCATTAAGAAAATACGGTTTTCCTCTATGGAGTTTCAAAAAAAGTTGACTTTCTGAGAAAGACAAATTGTATTTGGAGAGTGATTTATTAACTGCTTGTGATTAAAAGAATGTTCCATCCCACGTCCCATCAACTAGGCAAGATCAAAAGGTTCTCTTCACTTGTACTAAGCTCAAACTAGCAGAAACTTTGTGTGGAAACTCTGCATGAACACATCCAGAGTCTCTTTGAGGCTACTTTGAGCCAATCTTAATCCTTCCTAATTGATATGAACAATATTAAAGCTTTTCATATTCCCACCTATTCATCTGAGAGTGACAGCTTTTCGGGTAAGGGACCCAAAACCTGGGCATTTGTCCAGATTGTTGTTTTTCAAACCTCAGTATTTTAACGGGTTTCTTCCAAATGTCTTTTGAGAGACCAAGTAAATTGATATATGCCAAATCTCTGCTTCCAAAGATGAAATTCCACTCAAAAGAAACAGAGCTAAAATATTTGAGTAATTTTTGGAGAAGGGTATCAGCATGAATCTAGACCTGTCGGCCTTGCTAACTGTGAAGAACATCATGCACCTGAGCACAGGGCACAGAGCTAGCCAAGAAGCACAGCAGCACGGGAGCCCTTTCTCACCACAGGACAAGAACATTTCATTTCCCATTATAAATATCACATCTCAGCTGAGCACAGGAATGCCTTGTGGTCCTTTGGGAATAGGTCCTGAGAGGTGCTCAGCAAGCACTGATCCCAAAGTATTTCATTTGAGACTCTTGTATCTATCAGGATGAGAGCATTTTTGCATAGCCTGAGGGTTCACAATCTGGTAGGCTACAGCTGAAGCAGCTCTGGAAGATGCTAAGTCTTGAACGGTATCAGGCCAGGGGAGATAAGGGTTGAGCTGCTCTACCCCTAAAGAATCTACCAATAAAGAAAAGAAGTTTTGCAGTAGCCCCCAAAATTCATTTTTCATAAAACCACAGTAGTTATGGTACAACTTACTGAGGCTCTAAAATAAACATCCCTAGTTTTATAATGCCTCATATTATATTTCAGCATTTTGGCAATATTCAGCATATTTCATTTGGATGGCATTGTGTTTTCAAAGAAATTGGGAAGCCCACTGCTGAGTGATGATTACATAACAGCTACGAGTTCTGTCTTTATGTCTCTTCCATCGTATTATAATGCTTTCATCTAACCTTGTTCACATTAGATCCACTTTGCCTGCAAAAGCAGAAACGATGGGAAAAGTAGATAAAAATTCTAACATCCTACAGGCTATCCCACCCCGTCTCTCTTGTCTTTCATGCTGCTGTGAAAAGAAAATAAATTGTTCTATTGGATTGTCATTGGACTCTCTCAGAAGTCTTACTCTGTCTCTCATTAAGCAGAATTATGAAAGAAAAAAAATACCAGGCTCATCAAATAAAGCTTAGTACCAGCTCCTTAGTCAAAACAGCATCAAGATTAAAGTTGGAAATCATTCCATGTTAAAACTGGAAGCAAAAATCATATATCTCCTTGGTTACAACTTTTTTTTTTTTTAAAGAGTTCTCAATAGAAATAATAGTTATGCATGCACATAGCCTAATATTGCTATTTAGCCACCTAGTATAGAGCCATTTTAATCTCTGAAGGAGACAGTAAACAGTGTAGGCAGGGGTTCTACTTAACCCACACACTCTACTAATACATTTCAGATAACAGGCCAGTGCATTTAAATAAAGTCCAGACTCTATTTAACCGTATTTGTTACAAAGCTTTATCTAATTATATTAGTCAATCTTTATTACTAGCCTTACAAGTGCAGAGAACTCTATTATAATCCTTCTTTCTAATGATCTCTTCACTATCATAGTAATAAAACTCTGCTATAAATTAATCATCTGTTTGCAATCATGAGTAAACATCTACTCAATTAACAATTGATAAATAAACAGTTGACTCTGGAGGCTATTGCTGTTATAAATGTGAGTATTGAAGGATTTAGCACAGCTTTGCTATTTAACCCAAAAGAGCATTTCTGTGTATTCAGAGATTTCTGTTCTTCACAGTTTAAATGAGATGTGTTACAGGAGCAGAGCAGGTTTCCCACCATAACAGTGCCCCACTCCTTTGTGCCGCTGAGTGCAGGGGAGGATATTGTCTGTCTTTTCCAATGGCTGCTTTGTTCCTCTCAGACTAAATACAAGGGCAAGTTAACACACAGAAACAGCACCATTGTGTTTTCCTGTTAAAAGCCGTTAGTAAGCTTTTCCCTTTCTAGAGGTATTTGATTCATTTTTGAACCCAATTCTAGGCCACAATTTTCCCTCTGAATTTATTTTTCTCCTCATTTCTTTTTTTTTTTTTTTTTTTTTTTTTTTTTTTCTTCTTAGTGCCAGTGTAACATTCTAAACTGACTGTGCAAGAGAACGAACTGCAAATCAGGAAAAATTTTGCTCTGCTTACCTATCCCAAAGGTAGGAGTTTAATCATCATGCCTAATACTGTGTTTCAAATTTTAGAGTTTGTTTTTAGAGTGACTATGACAACAGGAAATCAAACCATTGCAAGGACAATTCTGGCCTGAATTGGAGCTAGAGAACTTCTGTCCCACTGCCTAACAGCTACTCACCGTTTCACATCTACAGTTCTCCAAAATGTTCCCACTGAATTTGTAAACCACGTTTTCCCATTTTTTTCTAGCTGCTGAGTTTGGAAGATGTGGACAACCATGTAGAAGACGACATAAACTCTCGGTTCTGCTTGTTGGTCCAGCCACAGCAAGCATGGACATACCAAGTCTGAGAAAACCTTTAGACTCCCATTCAGCTACCATGAACCTTTTACCAACCCATCACACACTGGCGAACACTTCACACTGTAGGCGCACTACATATTCCTACCTCAGCTTGATTTAGGTTTCTGGAAGCTGAAACATACTCCTGGTGAAGACTCAGAAGTAACCGAATAAGGAAACATCACTGTGGCTGAATGCTGATGCCCAACAGATGGGCCTGCATCCTCCGACCCAACGACAAGGACGGATCTAGCACAAAGATGCACCCAGCCTCCACCCCTCCAGCTCTGGGCTACGTTTCCTCTCGTTTTGACAACAAAGCCATATTTTCTGTGGCTTCATTTCTTATGGAGAAATACTCAGCCTGCAAGAAAAGGAAAAGGGAAATTGCAGAAAGAAACAACTCTTACTAAAAAGGCATATGCAGAGAATTGGGGAGGACAAACACAGACCACAAGAGAAGAGTTTGGAGGAAGCACAAGAAAATTTGCCTACTCATGCCAGCATACACGATACAGATTCTGTATGCAGTCAAGTTTCATTTTTAGAAATTAGTATTCTTTTACCAGATTATTACCCTGTCCATAAGACATGAAATGTATGTCCATTTTCAACCATGGAGCAGTACCTAGGAACATACTTCAGCCTTGTTCCACCCTAAAGCCAAGATGTTGAAAGAAAGACCAGCTTCTCAAGGAGCTCTCTAGCTTGACTGATGGCAACTGAGTTACCGAAGTCCAGACTCGTATTGAATAAGTACATTCTTTGACCATAACACACAAGGAATATATAATTTTGCTCTGACAGAAAGAGGTAGTCATGATTCCTACTTTTACATGCAGGTCTGTGATGAGCCTACTATGCCATGACACTTTCAACTTCATGATGGCATGTTACATTAACTTGTGGAACAACAATCTGCAAAGCAAAACCTGTTCACAACCCCTTAATTCCTTCCGCAATCAGCACTACTTCAGCCACTCCTAATATTTGTCATTTCTCTTCCTTCCAATTTTAGACTTTGTTGAGGCAATTTTAAAGCTGCTTTTTTGCAATTCTTTCCACCTTCTGTATCATGAAGACCAGTATTTTCCAAAGTACCAAGCAGTATCAGCCTAGAAAGATTCACATAAAAAAAAAAAAGGGGGGGGGGGAGGATGACTGTTCATAAAATGTTTGAGTGAGGAAACTAGGCCTGAAAATTGCACAATACCATAAAAATCATATAATCCATGACCAGCCTTGATTGCAATTTTTCTACAGTTGTGACTATTTCACAGCACACAATATCCTGGAGGAGGAACATCTTGTTAATCAAAGAAAATGATGAGATTAATGAGACTCACAAGGACTAAAAAAAATTAACAAAAAAAACTACATGCAATAATGTATAAGGGTACTAAAATAATTTCTTTGGGTGGGCTTTCTGATCCCCTCCAATGAAGTCAGTACGTGCTTCTACTGCTAGATAACAAATCCCTGTGTCAGTATTAGATAAAATGTCCACTTGCAACCCCGAGCAATTTTGCATTTCTGTCATTCTAACTCCTTGTAAAATACATTGGAAGCCTGTGGTAGGATCATGGTAGTTAGCAAGCCAGTCAGAGAAAATGCTTTTTAGAACATACTTTTAAGATGACACTCAGTAAAGCTCAGAAAAGTAAAGCAAAACTTGGACAGAAAACCAAAGGCCTGTTGACTCAGGGTTTAGTACTTCAAGCCCTCAAACTCACAAGTCCCACTGAGTAACAGCTCAGTCCTACTGAAGGGTTCCATCTATGAGATGATCTACTGCATTGGGAACTAAAAGTGCTCAGCTCTAAATTGGCCATATTCAGTAAGGATAACCTGTAGTCAGTTCCCTAAAAGAGGCTTATCTGCTATACCCCAGAAGCGCAGCTAACTTGAAGCCAGGACCACGAGCAAAAGTCTGATCCAGAACTGGGAGACAGCTGGATACTTAAGCACATACCAGGCAGAAAAAGGAAAACAGTTTCAGTGAATTTAATAAATCAGTAGAACATTTAGCATATATATAATAAATATTTTTTTTGCACTGCAGCTTACTGAAGACAAAGGTGAAACCTAACATGAGTGTTTAGCTGTACTGGTTTCCCTACACTGCCCAGTGAAATAGGAGTCATTTAAGGATGATGACCTTCCACTGTCCCTGATCCAGAAGATATATGACATATGATTTGCTCCACAAGCTGAGATGTTCAATGATGCAGGAATTTCATAACCTCTAAAGAATTCATATTCTTTCTGCAACACTGAATGAACTGGAATTATACTAATCTTCCACTGTCTTATCTCACATCTTTAAAAACCACTAAAGATGGCAGTGCTCATTTTGTTCAGCCATTAGTTCTTTCCCTACCATAACTTAGAAGAGTTATTACTAAATGCATAGTTACAAAGTCTATATGTTAATACGTGAGCTTCAGAAGACAGGGCGGTGACATGATAATAATAAGCAAGCATTAAGAACACGCACAGATGGGTCTTCACCAAAGCACTAAATACATGCTCTGCCCATCAGTTATTAGGAAGGAACTTCAGCAAAACAACTTTAGTCCTAGTGCAGTAACTGGGTCTTGAGCAGAAAAAATCCTCTTCAGAGAAATGAAGAGTAAATTGCTGCTGTATTTGAAAGAACACTAAGCCTGAGATATTTGGGAGTGAATTCAGTATGTCCAGCTGCATAAAGATGCTAACAAAAATACAGGAAATTTGGTCAGGAGCAAAACAGAGGAATACACTTTCACAGCAGAAGGGTCTGGTTTAACTGAGAAAGAACAACTAAGGAAAAAGGGACAGCTGTTTCTATGGGAGAGGAACAAATACCTTACATGAGAAATAAGGTCTGAGAGGGATGGGACCTTTGACTCCAGCTTAAATATAGTGATCAGGGAGACTGCAAGAATACCAAAGCCAGAAGTTGTGTGCAGCAAGTAATACTTGACTAGATCTTTACTACTTAAATAGACAAAAGAGGAGAGATTACTCTTTCAAAATGTGCATCTGCTTGCATCAGTGACCACATACATAATCCTAAAGAGAGGCACTGCAAACCCCAAATATTTCTTGGCCATCTACCTTTTGGGTATGCCCAAGCAAGCAAGAGATCAGTCCAGGTCTTAAAGGCTGAAGAGACTTGACTTTCAGGAATTCCCTTTCCTAAAGTGGCAAGAGATCACATACATTTCCAGTTGCAAGTTATATTGAAAATGGTCTCTTTAAAGTAGACAAAAAAAAATAAAATAAAATAAAATAAAAATCTAAAAAGCCCTGTTCTGAGACTTCTGGCAATATTGCAAAGATCTTGCTAGTTAAAATGAACCTTGACACCGCTAGCACTGCACAGACATATACTGTTGACATAGTCGTTTCTCTGGGAAGCACTTTTGAAAAGGCCTTTAAAGAAGTGCTCTCAGAATTGAGTAATACCTTTCACAAATAATCTCCTTCTGTGTGAAGAGGTTACAAGACTTCTTTAAGCAGAAGAAGCTTCCTAAATGCTGTTATGCTATCTGGCATAACTTCTCAGAGAACGTTATTTCATAATCTTCCTCATTTGAAAAGTAAGCACTGAAAACAGCCACACAGGGCAACAGATAAATCTACTACAACCGATCTTGATATATCTTTACGTTCCATCAGACTTTCCCACCCCCCCCAGACACACACACAGCATTAAGAGCTATACTGTGCGAGGGCCTTAAAGTACTCTGTAATTAGATGGATAAAAGTCTTCAATAAAGGAGCTTGTAAAGGAGAAAAATCTCAACAAGATTCAATAGAGCCTATTCAACAGCTACAAAAATCTCTACTTCCCCAAACAACACGGTGAAAATTCTTACACAGCCTACTGCAAAATACCCACAACATCTTTTTGATTTCTCAACAGAGTTTTTCTGAGTATTTCAAACAAGCAGTAGCTACTCATGTTTTTCACTAATAATGAGACAGGAAAATGACGCTTCCATTCAGTGATTCTTCCAGTTAGGATTGGATTTAAAGCCATGATAAGATAATCCCCAAGCCTAAAATACAAATAGGGACCACATATTTCTACGTATTCATCAAGCTACATATCCTGACTATGACATCACATACAGATGGAATCTACTGAAACCCTTGGCCTAAAATCAGGAGAGAAATCTCAGAGCTTCTTCATGAAAGTTAGTTCTGAAATAAGAAACCCATGCTCCTCAGTATGTCTGATTTCAACAAAGGTTATGGTCACTCTGCTAAGCAAGCTGACAGACACTCTCGTCATTTCTTCTCTTCCCCCAAGGACTTTTCCTGACTGCAGTCTCTTCCACTTTTTACTTCAATAATCACTGCTTCTGCTCTGGATAGCATCAGCTGAAGGAGCAAATTTCCCATCCCTCTGAAAGTGGTGAGATTTGTGGTCACTCTGCTTTCCTCGAGAACTAGGCTCTGCAGCCCTGAGCCAGCTGCTGAGGAAGATCAGCCTGCTGCGCTCACGAGCGTCATCCTCAAGGCTGACAGCTTCATAGTTCCCGTGAAACGCAGCTGTCAGGGGAATCTGTGACCACAGCCAGAGAAAAGCAATTTCTTAGATAGTTTGAGCCAGTTCCATGGAGGGCTTTGAAGATTATGGGGGGGGTGAGGGAGAGGGAAGAAGGGAGGAGTGGAGGAGAGAAATTCAAATTTGACCCAATATTCTAGCAGCAATAAGTAGGGAACCTACAATGGAGTGTAGACCCAGAGACAGTGTGTCACCAGCCCTTACCGCTTATAATTACCACAAGAATGGCTTTTCTCATGACATACTGGCTCCTGCTTTTAACTCAGATTAGGAAATGCACAGATCTACTGGCAAAAAGCCAGACTTCTTTCTGTATGTTTGAGTCTCACAGAAATGCTCCAAGGGAACGTGAGGTAGTTCTTTCTATGTGAGGCTCTTTACCAATTCGACCTCTATTTTGGCTTGGTTAAGGAGGCAGAAATAAGCACATTTACTGTTCACACTATGTCTACAACAGGAAGACTGTAGACACTCCAGGTATATCAGTAAAATGGAACGGGGTACAATTCCTTTTGTGTGCATATAGTTACATACCGAGTTAACTACCCCCATACCAAAGACGAAGCTGTACCGATACAAGCAATTTTTAAATCCATCGACTGCATCCACTCTAGGTTCAATCAGTATGAGCCTGTGGTAGAAACCCAACAAGGAGTGCAAACCCCACGCGGCAGGACAGACCTCCTCCTCCCTCCCCAGGAGCCCAGCTGCTGGTGGGCCTCAGGCTCGGAGCAGGGACCTCTCGGCTACCACGGCCGCCCCGGCGGCTCCACGGCGGCCGCGCCATGCTGGCGCTCGCCCACGGCAGCAGCTGACCTCGCCACACACGCTCGTTTTGATCATTCACGCGCCGCCCTGTTACTACAGAGATTGAGTCCCCCCCCTCCCCATCCAACACTGCAGAGACGGCACAGCCACAACTATAATGTAAATAAAATCTAACCTCCAATTCCCCGCAGCATATCCCTTTTGTTACAGTGGCATTTCTGATAACAGGAATTACAGCCACATGGAGACTTTTGTTCCCCACTAAAAGTGTGATATCTCTGAGAGCAGATGATGGTTTTATTACATAAACTTTTGTAGTTTGGAAAGAGCAGTAGTAAAAGTTAGTTCAAGGTTTTTACGACTTCTTTTGTTCAGAGGAAACTATGGGAGGAAAAACATTGCTGAGGTATGAAAAGCCTGCTTGTTTACCATCAGCACACAGATCCTTGCCTTTTTCATAAAAGGAAGGGAAACCAGCAGGAGAATTACAATACAGAGCACCTCCCAGGATCTCTTTCACCATTCTCCCCATTTGTGTATTAAGCAACAAGGCAGCTGTTGAACAAGTACTATCAACAAAGCAATCTTCTAGCCCTTTGATTTAGGCTATTCATATCTTCTGCCCTGAAATAAAATGACTTTCACAATTAAAACACCAAAATCAATGCTGTATCTATTGTCATGTCTGCAGGAGAAAAGCTTTAATTACAACCCTAGTTAGATAACACAATCATTACACCTCCTTAATCTCAAATATAAAACCAGTACCCTTTGAGTGCTATGCCACCCTTTCTTTGATTTTTTTTTACGTGAATGGCTTTTTATCTGAGCACTTTAATTTGCATGCCTTTGCTGCAAGGCAGCTCCCCGTGATATGTTAATTGCAGAGTGCTTTAAGTACTAAAAGATTAACATAAAACCCTTTGCAAACAAGCTAATAGTTTATGATAATTTTTGCATGGCCTTTGTCTGTCTATCACTGGATTGCCTCTAGCTACAATTTTATAAAGAAGCTGTAAAATATCATTTAAACAAGTTCATTTACACATAATTATTACCAGAATCACATTATTCAATTTAGATACTCCAGCCTATTAACAATCCATGAACTAAAATGTAATTAAACTATTTTCCTTTTATGAACCTATTCATTACAACGTGTGGGAGATGGATCTCTCAGTTTCACTGAAAATTTCAGCACTTTGTTGTTCAAATTGACAAGTCTGGCACTCATTCTGTGCTTTTAATTATATTAAAAGTATTGCAAGACAGCTAAGATAAAGAATATATTTAGAAAAGAATGTGCAGAAATGCCAAGATGGTGTCATCCAGAAACATCTATTTATTTCCCCACACATAGTTTTCACCTTCTTATCGGAGAACATAAAACCAGGATGTATCATTTCAATTAAAAGTTTTCAGGTTTAAAGTTTTTGAAGAAATGTTTGAAAGAAAAAGAATGTTTATTGCTAGCAAGATTGCTTAGGTATTTCAATTACACTTCTACCCTAGATTCTTACACAGTACATGGGACTTGCACTGTGCAACTATGGTTTCGATACAGATCTTCATAGCTCAGAAACTTAATTTTCAGAGAGGACCAACGTTTACCTAAGCCGCTCGCTCAATAGGGGCCTCAGCGGGCCCAGGGACCACGTGGCACTCGTCTGCCTCGCTGGCCACAGAGCCTCGCCACAGTCAAAGGAGGCTGCGCTCAGCCTTCTGCACGGCGCGGGGTCAGGACCCGTCCCCTTGTGTTTTCATCCCCAAGCACTTCTCAAAGGAAGGCTCAGGAGATGAGCAGTAGTACGGCAGGCCTTGCTCAGCAGTGGTTGCTTCTGCATGGATCAAGATGTAGGATCGCTGGAGGAAGAAACCCACTGGAAGCTCAGCACGAGGGCACTGTGCCCTGGTGATGAAAAATACCGTGATCAGAAACACGCAAATGAGACACCACGCGTTTCCTCACGGCTTCCAAGAGAGCAGCCAACACACACAAACCTCAGCCTCGGGAGAAAAAGCGGGAAGGGACCCCAAAGTCACTGCAGACATTAACTGCTCCAGAGAACGCTTAAATTCTCTCACCTTAGTCAGAATAAGGAACATATTCGAACTTTAAACCAATGTTTAGGAGGTGCCATAGCACAAAGAGAGGGCAGAAGAATAGGGCAGATGAGGAATGAAGCAAAAACTAGGTCAGTCCTGTAACTGGCCAGAAATCTAAGCATCCCCCATACGTTTGATATCCCATCAAAAGCTCTCCCTCTGTAGATTCAGCACGCTTCATGTGTGATATCTACCTTCTCAGATGAGGCAAAAAGTTGCCACTTGACTTACAGATTTTTGTCTTCAGCATAACTAAAAACAATGTCCTTAGAAACATATTTGTTGATATTCTAATTATCAAGTCTTCTTATCTGCAGAATAAGGAAAAGCCTTTGCTCTAAGCACAGAACAATGGTCACATAATTACAGTTACCAAAAAAAAAAAAAAAAAAAAAAAAAAAAAAAAAAAAAAAAAAAAAAAAAAAAAAAACAGAAATTACTAAGGCAGTAAGAGTCTCTACAGAGAAATTCTGTTGCAAAACTGGGAATGGATAAGAAAATCCAAACAGATATTTCAGTCTAAAGAGACCAGGATCTAGGAAAAAAACTCCACAGATCATATGCCTATTGATTTAATAGCAAACACTTCACTGTAATGTTGATAATTTTACTGTTTAAAAATCAGTTCCTTGAGAAGTTCATCATTACAAATTCAAAGGATGACTGAATAGTTTGGAAAACGATAACGAAACTTAAGACCTTCCAAATTCTCTCTAAACTCTCAGAACTACTGCTTCGTTACACTGCTACCCCACCACCCCTTACAGCAGAGTCTATGGAAGTAATCTGTAGTTCAAGTTCACTTTATAAAGTCTGTAGTATAATTATATTAATTTATTTTTAAATCAGCAAGGGTACAAGTCTACCACAGAAACGGCAGATTTTAAACAACTTCAGGTTTGACTGACAACCCAGAGGAGAGACATTAGCATCTGGGTTTTATGCATCTAGGCACAAGGTCCAACCAGGTGGTGAAAATGATTCCTCCAGCCCTCACAGGCAGTTACAAAGACACAGAATCCTGGTGTTCAGTGCTCTTCAGTGATCTCCTTCATCAGAGACTCATAAATACTTTAAGATACCACTGAAACCATTGGTTATTTGTACCTACTCCGAAGTTCTTAGAACCTTCATCATTTGCTCATGCAGTAAGATGAACATATTTACACCAAGAAGAAAAGGAGCTAGAAAGTATAGATCAGGAATGGTTACAACATGCCTTACATACTTGCACTTGCATAGAAGATCTTATACAATTCCTGAAGTTATACATGCGGTTGAGATAGAACTAACAGTACATGCAATGTATGTCATCTAACAAAACAAAACTCAACACTTCAGCATTCCCTTCTACATGTAGTAGCTCTACACTGGTTTAGATAGTACCCAACAAGATGACAGCATTTCCTTTTCACAGCAGTAGGTTCCATCCTCAAAACAACTTCAAACCAGTTGTTTGAATGTGTGCTTTTTTTCCTTTTTCTTTCATGCAGTTTTAAATCAAATTGTTCCTTACATAGTAGTAAGTTTATGGAGGAACCACAATGTATGAAGAGAAGCACTTTTCATTTTAGTATCTCCCAGTTCATTCCAAACTCCCATTATTTGGACTGTCACCCTGACACTGCCTGAGGTGCCTTCCAGCTCTCTGCAAGGGAATCTGCTTTCACACTAATGGGGTTGTTCTTGCAATGGGAAATGTAATTTTCCACTCCATTACAAATAGTGTGCAAAAAGACCTATTCCTCACTGCACACAGATCAGTTCCCAATGAAATCTTATTCACCAAAATATTACAATAACAGAATCTACTTCAAATACAGGTGTTTTTTCAGGGATGGACAAAGAGCTCTGATCCAACCATGGACACATACAAACTTTGATAACTCACATACTCATCCATGCTAGAGAAAAACACTCAACAATTCCAGGGAAAGAGCAAGTTAACAAGAAGCTGAGAAAACAAATACTTTCATGATCCATTCTCAGTATAGTATTTTCCTGCTGTTATACCTTAACAGTCAAACATAAAGCAGATTTATATATTGACTGTTACTCTGTGGCATAATTTATCTAGGTTCACCAAATCCATTAAAATACAAAATAGTGGCCTAAATACATTCTGAAGCATCTTACAAGTTCAAAATTAGATGCTTGTGCAGCAAAATAGAACTTAAACACACAAAACTTAACATGATTTAATAAAATGGATATGTACAGCAATATTTTATATTTATCAGCCTATATTTATTTCCCTATGTCATTGCATCTTCAAGACAAACTTACAAAAAGGAATGAAAATCATCATAAAAGAACTTATGCACACGCTGTGTCTCAATAATTCAGTACAAATTATTCTCAAGCAATACCCTTCAGGAAACTGTAACCCTGTATCCATTGATAAAAAGAATTAAAGACGGGGACTTTGCAAATGAGCTATACAAACACTGCCTTTGGGAATTCGATGTCTAGAGTGTTTTCCGACATAGGCATTAAGTTTATTTAAAAAAAAAAAAAAAAAAAAAAAAAAAAAAAAAAAGTATTTCAAGTAATTTCCAGCTCAATCTGAGCCGCCTGAAAATGAACGTTTCCTAGAAGTTTCCTCCTCCTCTCATGTTACAGGAATAAAAATAACAAGGTGAGTTAAATGAGAGTTATGGGACTCTACCACTACAGGAATAAAAGTTACCTCTTATACTGTGTATTCTATAGGACCATTCACTAGGCAGGACACTTAACAAATCACTCAGTTGTAATCACATACACGCACTACAGAACAATAAAAATACTACTCAGAAAAAAATCAAACTAGAAAGTTTGTGGTAATCATGGTTCAGCAGGAGTATTGCAAAAGTAAATTTATGCTATTCAGGACCACATCCATCCTTTCTGGTGCATATTGCTGTGCTAGTTCAAGATTACAAAGAAAATGGACAGCAATACCTTCAGACATTCATGAGCATTTCCTAAAGACAAACATTTAAGGTAAAGAATGAAGGTTGGCTTTCCTTTTCAAAAGAGTAAAACTTTAGAGTAGCAGGATTTCTTTTCTTTTAAATGAGTCATCTTTTATGTTTTTTAGTTCCAAAATAAATTTGTAAACACTTGACATGAACTCTAGGAACAAGATATCTAGACACATGGAATCTAAGTTAAATACACAAGAAACATTCCTTTGTTTCTTGCCATCACTATCGAATTACTGCTATACAAATAGCTCCTGACTTCTTCCATCCCAGAACATTCAGCCTCCAACAGCATGTTTTGATTCAGCAATCCTACCATGAAAAATATTTTCATTACAATCCTGAAGGTCTGCAGAATCACCCTTGTGACAAAAAGGAGACATCTATGCAGATATCCATCACTGTTGACAGGTTTTTAAGCATGCATTTAAAAGTCCAGAAGTATTAAAGATATAAAAATCTCATATCTGGAAAATCTGCAAAGAATAAGCATCAATTCAGTGATCTGAATGATAAAAGCTGATGACAGGTGACTGTAGGAAAAGAAAGAATGGTACTAAAGTGATCACAGTGGACACTTGGATAATCTACCCGTGAAAGAATAAGAAAAGCACCTTTCTGTAGCACCTACAGTCTACACCACAGAGCTACTCAGCTTCTCCAGATGGTTAGAACACCAGTGAAACACTTCAGCCAGCCACTGCAGTGATTTACTATTTGATGTTTCCCAGGCAGACACACTGACACACTCAGTGAAATAACACAGAAACGAAAAAGCACCAAAATCCTTGACAAACTGCAAATGCAACTGACTTAACTCTGAACTCAAGCAAGCCCAAACTTTAAGTACTCTTCCATTTTGTTGCATGTCTACGTTTTAAAATGTTACAGTTAGCAGGTTATCTCAAATTGTCCATGTCAGTTCTAGACAAAACTATTGTAGCATTTCCTCGGTGAGTAATACTTTAAATTTTAAGAAGGGCAAAACTTATTTTGAAGATGAAAGAAATAATTCCAGTGATTCTACATCTTGAAATATTTTACAACATTTTACAGAGATATTCTTACCCAAATGTGCATTTGCAGTCAAGAGTTTAAAGTCAAGTCAGTGACTCGCTTAAAAGAGACCACAGCTTTTCTTTTAAAGACTCATGTAAAGTTAGGAATCCAACTTAAGAAGCAAATTCCAATTTCGAATTGCTTAAGAAGCAAATTCAAAAAAAAAAAAAAAAAAAAAAAAAAAAAAAAAAAAAAAAGCTAAACATCCCAGCTAAACTTGCCCAGTAAGAGGATATCTAGACGCCATTCCCCTGAACGTGAGAAGATACAACTCCAAAATAAAACCAGTATCCTGCATCAGATCACACCAGTCACTCCCTCTTGACCTCTGGTCTAGTTAGTCATAGCTTGCTAATATTTTTGCATCATTAGAGAATTAATAACCAAGTAAGTAAAACAGTAAGCCTCAATGGCCTTCCTTAGATGTGACTTGACATCTTAACACATCTCTTAATACTTTGACAAGAGCAGTTTGTATTGCGCTATGGAATGGAACAGAATGGAACATAGAATAGTTTAACAAATAAAACAACAACAGATCCAAACCAATGAAAATATAGTGCAAATACCAAAATATTCAGACCAAAATACCTGTTCAGCCTGAGATTATACTCATCTCATAATGCTCCTGGTACATTTGGATTGACCACTGAAATGATGTCTGGTGCAATTTGTAAAAGAAAAGGATTAGAAGGTAGAGTAACAGAAAGTATAAATGGTTTATACCTCCATTTATACTGCAAACCAGTATTTACAAACCACTGCTACTTTGCATTTTGCTAATAGCCTTAATTCTAACAGAATTGCTATGCAACTCATTACTTAAGAGAGTCTATCATTTTTCCCCCTCTTATAGTAGCAGTGCTTTAAACCATGTTCTAATTAATGTAATTAAGTTATTAATAAAGATTGAAGGGGTTGGACACTGTGTGAAATACTTAATTTTGTGTATCTTTAGCTGACTGACTGTTTAGGTTCGTATTTCAACTGTCAGCCAAATTATGTGTAATTAAGCCAAAGCAGAGATCTGTCTCTCTCTTAACCACAGATGATGACAGACAGACTCATAGTTCTGGGTGGTGGGTGGTAAATCTGCCCACTCTTTCCTATCTGCTATATATTTCTATTATGCTTTATTCATGTTCGGCATGTTTCAGTGTATTCATATTTTGGATTTCTCTATTAGCCTGTAATGCAGAATATATGGTTATGTTGCACAAGTAAAGTGCTCTGAATTTAACTAATAGCAAAATGGATGAACTCTTGTCCTTATGCAATTTATTGATATTCTGTTGCTGTGGTACTGGGAGCACCAGAGTGAAAACGCTTGCTGTTCCATTGCCCTACTTCCCCTTCCAGCATCTACACAGAAGTACTTCTGGGGAAAAAAATAAATAAAATCATCTTACTCTTGTTGCACATTGAAGGATGGAGTTTTAAACGAGATGGGCATTTTTGTTCCTCACAACTCCAGAGCTGGGAACTGCTGCCAAATCTAGTTGAGAATCTTAGGTCAGGTTTTGGCTGGGGTGCTCCAGCAAAGGGAGTCTATAAACGTGCTTAGTAACGAAAGCATTTCTTGAGCTTCCCAGCAGCTCTGCCATTAAAGTTACTGCTTGGAGCTTACTGCTGACATGTGCATGCATGCTTGCCCACGTAATCTCATCTGGAAGAAATGCTGTATTTTGTTAAATTAATAGTTGTGACTGAATTCAAGAGGCCTGAAGTTGTTACTAGACTTGTTTGAAACTGCTGCAATTTCAGCAACTGAAACATTTGTAACTTCTCATAAGACTCTAGTAACTTATATTTAATCCCATCATCCTTCCAAACTACCAGAAGCAAAGCAGACAACGGAAGCATATGGATCAAGCCAATAATAGTTAATGATGTGATCAGGACTGAAAGCATTTAAGGCATACCTACTGTAATGGAGTCCTGGATGATACTAACATTACGAGACACCCTGGCTTCTAGACCCAGTTAGGGTCATAAAGCTCTACGTATTTATCGACTGCATCAAAATCTCATAGGGCAGATATGGCATGCAGACATTTTAGAGAAGTACAAAAGCAAAGGGCACACTACTCAGCCATTAGCAAAGTAACTCAAGTTTTGTATTTCTCATCTTTCCACTGAACTTGAGTTTATAATTAAACCCTCTTCGCTGCTTCCTCAAAAGGACAAACTGCTCAAAACACAAATGACTTACATGAGAGTCCTGCCTTGGGCACCTTCTGCAAACAGCACAAAGATGAAGAACTGTATTATTCCTATTCTTCCACCTATAGTATTTTTTTGCTGTGACAACATTAAAAGTCATTCTCTAATCTGCAGATAAAAAGCTTCTACACAGTCGCATAATGTCAAGAAATAGCCAACCACATCCCAAATGTTCTCTGCTAAATGATATCCAAAGCAGAAGTGAGAATAAATTGAGAATAAACTAACTCATCCCCTTGAAATTATAGGATGGCAATGATTTAAAATGTGAAATCTGTCAATGAGTGCACAGCTTCCCAAACTGCTAGAACATCTTCACAGACTGTCATTTTTAAATTCAACTTTCTATCCAAATTTATAGTAACAGACACAGAGCATAAACACATGGGGGAGAAAAAAAAAAAAAAAATCTTAGCTAGCTACTATTTGTATCTTGACTATCACATAGAATATTTGCTTCTCTTTCGTGTCAAACCATTAAAAGCTGGGGCATTTCAATTCAAAATGACTGCAGTATGAACATCATATGGAGTTTGTGAAGTTTTCTTTCCCCTCGCCCCCCACAAAAGACATCTGTCTCATTTTCAAAATATCCTAAAAGGATTCAGTGAGAAATACAGTGAACATTCACCTTGTTTTCACTCTTGTATTCATAAAAGGTTTATGAAATACAACGTAGAAAGTTGACTACACTTCTAATGCCCATCAATATGAGCACTTTAGGCTAAGAAAGTCTGCATTTCTGCCCACCCCCACTCTTCCCATTAAAGACTCACAAGGCGCTCTGGTCAATAAAAACAGTTGGAGATGTCCTTGATCTTTCTGTGGCTCTTATGAAAGCCAGATGGTTTGGCTCTGGAATATGTCATATAACTTAGCAGCATGAAGAATTAAAGGAAGAGTTCAAATTTATCAAAATTAAACTGCATTATAATAAGTTTCCAAAAAAAAAAAAAAATCAGTGTTTTCTGCTAGAAAGCTACAAATACTACAGACTCTTACATAAGCACAATGAAAAATAATAATTGGCTAAAATCATGAATTTTAGTAGTTCCAAGTGACAGATTTGAAAGACAAAAATAATCCCAAATATTCTATTGTGTAGTGAAATGTTGTCCAATGGCTGCCAAGCACAATAACCCAGATTTTGCAATAGTTTGGTCCTGTAAGCTACTCCCATCTCTTATTCTGAAAACTGAGCAAGTATTAGAAGCACCACCACCATCACAGCATGATCATCAACATCCTGGCAACACTGGTAATAGAATTATACTATATGCTAACAGAAATAAAAAACTGCCTATAGGACTAAAGCAAGGAAAGAGTGGTAAGGAGTCATCTTCACTTAATCAAAACAAACAAACCAAGATCATCCTTTGCACACCTACTAGTCTTGTCACAAAGAAATCTGAGGATGCTTCTTATGCGTCAACTGTGATGTCGGTTCTCCCGCATCTTTGTGAACTATATATTTTAAACCAAAAGACTCCTCAACCAAAAGCTCAAATTCAATTCCTATTTCATCCCATGACCATTTACCCCACAGGCTCTTTTATGGACTATGTTTTGCTTCATATTTGCACCACATGACAAGAAATCACATACCTTTCTCATGCTATCAAAAAATTATTTAATAATTATTCCCAAGACAGAGAGCTTGTTTTGTTCTTTTATTTACTTTGCAGTTCTGTTACATATCATGCATTGGTGTCATGTTTGAATTTCATTCCTGCCCTGCAGCAATATCCCATGTGATTTTCTCTAAGATCTTGTGATGGTTATTGAAGACTTTGTTTTCAGAGAAAACATTAGCCCTTAGTTTTGAAGAATTGCTTGAGGTGGAAAAAGAATTTGAATTATACCCTGCTAAAACTGTCATCAAAGTGAATTATTACTGTTTACAGTTGTGTTCATTAATTTTACCTGTATCAGTCCATGTAGATAATACACATAAAGATGCAATGAACAGAGGGATTGTCAGAGGTTGCCAAAAAAAAAAACAAAAAAAACTCAGCAATTAGAAATGTCAGGATTAATGTTGCTTGTGCAACTGTAATTGAAATGTTCTTGGTTCAACTGCTCTACACATGAAGACAATACTGGCAAATCTAGTGGCAGACCACAGAATAGAACCTTTTTCTCCTAAGTACCTGAAATACAAGATGACAGTTCCCTTGGTTGTGCAGGAATCTATTGCATTTACTTTCTATCCTCAGAAGCACCATGCTTAGACCTAGCAAGACAAGAACAACGGAGGCATATTATCATATACTGCACATAGCAAGCTACGCACACAAGAAGGAGAAAAATAAAGGAAGCTATTTCTCTTTGCTCGTTTTGTACAAGCATTGAGTGTTTAATTTTGTCACCAAAAAGGTAGTTTAGTATATGTAGTTTTCTGGAATAAAATTAGCTCACTTACATGGAATAACACTGTTATATTGCAAAGGTTGACCAACAGCCATAATAATCAGTACCTTGGTAAGCGTGGCCAAGAGACAATGCATTAAGGCAAAACGAGGTGCTTCACTTTTTTAGAGCAGATAGTAGTCCTGATAATGAGTGGCTTGCACACCCAATTGTCACCATGATATTTTGCATAACATTTGACACTGCCAAGAGGCAGTACGATTCCCACAACTGTCAAATTACCTCAACTGCATCAAGTGAGAATTGTGAATTTGTAATAAACCACAAGCGCTCGAAAAGTATTACCCCCAAATAATTTGTTTTACAATCCATTCACCTCATCAAGATAAAACTAATTATAAACTATCGTGTATCTAAGACTAAAATTGAAGAACAAGCCTTTTGCTAAGCGTTGTCACCCTAGAATCCAACGATAACCTCAAGAGGCGAGTGCAACTGAAACTGCAGGTTTTCACAATCTGAAAAGGTATCTCCAGCACATGCAATTTCAATATTTGCATTTTGATCATACCAAATCAACAACAACAACAACAAAAAACAGTAATATAATCGTCTTTCACGATGATCCCAATACCTAAACAAAGCCAAGCCATCCCACTGCAGAAAAATCCAGCATTCCTGGTAAGGTGTCAGCTCAGGCTAACAGCAGCACCAGGATAACCCGACTCGGCCACATCTCCCCGCAGAGCTCTCAAAAGATACGGAGATTGCAGAAATTGTGAATAGAGGAGAGAGAAGGCGGACTGCAAAAGCCAGCACTGGACAGATGAGCTGGATACGTGGCCTCTCATATATACACATGGGTCAGACTACTAAATCACGCTTAAAGCCTTTCTTCAGCTTACACTATCCTCAGGAGCGTCACTATATAAATCCAGCAGTATGTAATAAAAATCTTCTGCTTTAAATCCAAAATACGATTACATATGTCCTAAAAACACTGTACATAAATAAATTAATAATGCTAACTGCTACAAATGCTAATGATTTAGGAGGGAAAAGATAATACATCTTCAGCCGTGAAAAGTTGTATCAATGTTTACAATTAGCTGTGGAAAAACAAGACAGGATATTCTTGACATTAGCATCTGACAGAGGGAATTATTTTTTCCTTAGTTATTGAGGGTTTATAGCTGTCATTAGCACTATCCAAGGAAGTCACATGCATCTGAGGAACCTGAAGTATTCTTGTTCATCTATTTATAGATCAGCTGAGTTCCTTCTCATTTTGCAGATTTACATCATTGTTATCTCATAGAATCATTATGGTTGGAAAAGACCTTTAAGATTGAGCCCAACCGGAAACCCTGCAACACCGTGCCTGTTAAACCATGTCCCTGAGCACCTCAGCTACACATTTCTTGAATGCTACCAGAGATGATGACTCCACCACTTCCCTGGGCAGCCTGCTCCAATGCTTCACTACTTTTTCCATGCAGAAATTCTTCCTAATGTCTAACCTGAACCTCCCCCGGCACAACTTGAGGCCATTTCCTCTTGCCCTATCAGTAGTTATTTTGGAGAAGAGATCGACACTCGCCTCACTGCAACCTCCGTTCAGGTCGTTGTAGAGAGCAATAAGGTCTCCCCTGAGTGTCCTCCAGACTAAACAGCCCCAGGTCCTTCAACCGCTCCTCATAAGGTCTGTGCTCCAGTCCCTTCACCAGCTTCACTGCCCTTTTTCGGACACGCTCCAGCACCTTCACGTCTTTTTCTGTAGTGAGGGGATTCCACAAGTGTAAACCCTCAATACAACCTTCACATAAGAATTAAGAAGACATGAGTGGGTTTAGCTATAGTTTTTACTGCTTTTGACCACAAACTAGCTTTCGACTAACCCCCGTCTAAAAAAACCTTTCCTTTCATTGCTGTCTCATATGCATCTGTATGCCTTTAGATGAGGAAACTGATAAAAAGGAAAGAAAAACCTACTACTAAAAAGAAGTGCTATAAGAAAATCAATAGAAAAATAAATGATTAACTTAATTACTGAAATTAACTGCTTTGGGAATGGACTTTTCTTAAAAACTTAGTCCCATTCCATTTTCTCCCATTTTTGCAATTTCACATAGAATTTAGTATATCAACATTCACAATAAATTGTAGCAAGCACATAATGCTTATTTCCTGTGAAAGGATGCAAACAAGCACAATACTGCTAAAACTACAAAAATGCAGATGCATACCATTGTAATCAGTAAATTGTTCATGAAAGTGTTTCATTCATGAAAGTGTTTTCAAACTTCCAGCAGCCCTAGGTGGATAACTGAAAAATTGCTTTTCACTTTCAATGAGACCTAGGCCTGCCTTTTTTTTTTTTTTATTTTAATTTTTTAAATTCAATGCAGTTTGAATCTTGCATCCTCCTTTCAAAAACTTGGGCCAGCTATTTACCCTGACACTCCTATACGTAAGAAATACGCATGCTGCTGGCTTCTTTTCCTCGACATATATTTTCACAGCAGTCAACGTTAGCTTCAGCCTCACTGCTTCTGATATTGTCCTTCTTCCAGACCTTAATCATTTGGATACTTTTCAGTAGAAATCTCCTGGATATCTGGACAGGCTGGGATGTTCAGCTGGGATGACCACTGTGAAAGAAGACAAAGCCTTGATTTTTAGAGTGAAAACATGGAAGACATTTGCACATTTTTAACCACTTTATTCAAGATGACTTAAAAAAGATTTAAGGGATGGTAAAAAAGGAAAGGATATGAAAGAGAAAAAAATTGTAAAGTACAGAAGAAAATAAAGACACTGTTTCCAGGCTCCAGCGTGTCATCTACAAATACAAACCCAACTAAATATAACCTATATATTTGCAACATGAATGCTTAAACTGTAGACCAGAGCCTATGGGAGCTATGAAAAATAAATAAATAAAAATTTAAAAAAAGGATTGAATTATTTCCTGTAGAAATGTGGTTTTCATAAAATATATATGGGTTACTTTTGCAAGCTTCTTCCCAATCTCAGAAATTGCATATGGAATTTAGCATATTCACATTCACAGCAAAATATTAAGTTGATAAACATTAACAGCATTCAGGCAAGCATGTAGTCTAAGAAGTTAATAATTCATTAAATACACAGCATAATAGATAAGTCTTTTAAAAAGTATATTTCTGAATTATAGTAGTATATTTCTGAATTATAGTCTTTCTAAGTTTAAAGAAAAAAAAACATAAACAAAACACAAGTTCCTCTGTTAGCACTTTTACAGAGAAAATTCCCTCCCAAGCGCTATGGATAGGAAGTCTTATGTAAGGTATTTAAAAAATTAAAAACATAAATTCAAAAAAAGAAAATCCTCCACCAAAACACAAAAAAAACAGGCTTAATATAAAATTCACAAACCTCAAAGGACTGAAATAGAAATGCTGCAATTCATCACTACAGAACTAGACAGAGGCAATCCATTGCATTTGGAGGGTTCTAAATCACTTCCTTGCTATAGATTTCTCTATAAGGCTCACCTTCACTAAGGGTATTTTGATTATGTTTTCATATTTATAATAGCTAATCTATTACATTTTATGCAGAAAATTCCCCTTTGACTCAATAATGAAGTATAGCTAAGCTATATATATAAATGTAAAAATATAGCTCTCTGATTTCATTGACTCAAAGAATTCACTAAACAGTTTTGATAAAGAATGGTACAAACTGGCCTGATATTTTACCTCATCCATGAAATCCATAATGGCAGAGGGACAGAAGGAATTTAATATTCAGTATATTCAATACAGGGTGATTCTGTAGTCAAGGGATATAAAAATCAATACCTCAAGTATATAAACACACGGGATGCGTCACATGAAAAAAACACAAAAGTGAAAATTACACTCCATCGCTTATGATTAGAGGGTTTTCCTTTAGCTTTCATTAAGGAAATGCCATTGTTTTATAGCTACAGTTCACAACAAAACCCGCATTCTCTTTAATTTGCAAGTACCGTGCTGTAATTAAATAAAATTGCCTATCTTAAAATGACTGTGTGACATTGTGGGTTGAGCATCATTACCCCAGTCCTTTAGGGGTTGTGTTTCTTTGGTTGCACTAACACAAATGATTATCCATGCTAATATCCCATGGCTAAAAGGGAGAAAAAATAAAAAAATAAAGAATTTCTATCACTGTTCATTGAGATCTAAGGAAAGTCACTCATAATCTTTCTTCTTCAAAATCTTTTTAAGACAGTAAAATGACAGGGAAAATGTTTTGTCCAACATATAATCCAAAAAGAACCTGTGTGATTTAAAACAAAACTATTTGCTGATGATTTTCAAGCATAACCAGATGCAAAAATGCTAACAACCAACTTCATTCCCAAGACAGTCTCCACCTTTAGAGACGGAGAACATGTTTCATAATTGAAATTCCTGACAGAATTATATCTACGAGTTTATTCAAGCATGAGTTACCACAAGGGAGGGACAGGTAGGTTTAGAAGTCCTTCCCAATCTTTGCTTTTCTTTAATCTAAGTACAAGACAACAATGTAAGAATAATTTCTTTAGGTTATTTTAGTCATGCATAATGAACGTCACAAGCTCAGAGGAATAGACCCTGTCAGTATTCTGCTGATACAGTGCTGGAAAAGCACAATGCAAACTCAGGTCTCTCTGATAATAATGAACAAATGATGCACAGCATAAGGGTCCTGAAAGACAGGTTATTCACAGGAGATATAAAACCTACTTGACAATCAGGGTGACAACAAGATAACCTTGCACTGTTTCCTACTTGTCCACTTTGATAGAGATCAAAAGTTAAATTCCACTAAGCAAAGACAAAAATCATTCACAGCTTAAATCCTATGCCAGTTCTATGACACCTACCTAACGGGCATCTCATCACCATGAATTCAGATTTTATGGGCTACACCTTTCCCAGGTCTTCAGAATGCCTCCTCCACTATTCAAAATTCACATACTCTTTCTGGGATTCAATTTATCATGCCACTATGATAAGGCCATAATAATTTTTGTTTTGGTCAACAGACTTCTGACATGTTCCTATTGCCGAACATTATTCCTTTGCAGAAAACGTCATTGCTTTGCAGAAAAATCTGCCAAATGGAAATTTCAGCTGCTTTGGTAATTATGCTATCACTCATGAGTGCAAGATGCCCAAACAGCAGCACTGTATCTCCAGATTCAAATGTCGTCTTCAAAAAACAGCCACTGAAAACTCAAACCCTACTTCTACAAAGTTTTCCAGCTTTATTTTTGTAAGGGAAAAGAGAAACAAAAATAGCCTTTAATAATTCTTTAAAACTGTTTTTTTTTTTTTTTTTTTTTTTTTGGCTATTATTATGAAGTCACATTCCTGAATTTACATTTCTCAGACTCTTCTTTATATTAAGTGCCTTTTGAAATGTGACAAGTGACAAAAGCAAGATACTAAAAATTATAGGACGGAGTTGCAAACCATGTGGAAATAACTTCTTTTGTAGAAGTTATTTGTATGTGGGTTTTGTAACTCAATAACAGTATTGTTAATAGTTAGCATTAACTCTTTCAGTTATACCTGAGTGGGGTAACACTGTTCTACTAGCAGAGATCTCTCTTGAGCTCAGCAGTACATCTAGTCTGCACATCTGGCTTTTTGAGAAACTGGGAAAAATATCAACTTGCAGGTGTACTTTAAATGATTTCTCACATGGGTAACTAATTGCACAGTGGTAAGAGGAACACAGAGCAAGAAAGAGAAGACCACATCTCTGGAACAAAAGACATAAGTAAGCAGAACAGAGTGGGAGATTCTAAAATTATTGAATTAATAATTCAACCTTGCAATGCTATTTAGCCTGCCAGTTCAAAGATCCTTTCTCCTATCACTCGAATTCCCTCAGATAGCCAAGCCAAAGCTGGCTAATTGCTGCTGACAGGTGCAGTCACAGGATTAGACCCTGCCAGTGCCATAGAGGATGCAAGTCTGTATTTCTGTGCTGCTCACGTGTCTCTTAAAAAACAGACATGGAACACTTTAGTCCCATTTCCCCAGGAATGGTACGGCATTGACCAAGACACAAGAGTAATGGCCAGAGAACTAGTATCACTTTTTTATTTTTCAGCGGTCACCTACCCACTCTGGCTCAATGCAATTGCAAGTTACAAGCTACAAGTTATGGGCTACTGACACAACAGCATATAGAAAACAGCAACATGAGAATATATTCATATCAGAATAGAAGAAAATACCGTTTGCCATCGGGTAGAAAACAAAGAATTCACAAAGGCAGGCAGATATGGAGAAGGATGCATAAAGATGACTATCAGTTAATAATGTCAGGTGAAATGGACAAAAAATTGAGATTCCTGACAGCCAGCATTGGTCTTTTCCTCATCCAACAGGACAAGCTCCGATCTTGAGCCAGTTCAGAAGAAAGACGAAGCTGATGGTAAAGAAAATGAAGCTGTCAAAACATACCTACTGACTTACAGAATAAAGAAAAAAGTGCAAACTAGAGATGTCCAACACGCAAGTCCAGAATCCTAAATATATGAAGACTATTTTTGCCTTCAACTCTAAACATTTTTTCATTAAGAAACATGCTATTGAATAACTGTCAGCACACCAATAATATACGCACACATTATTTTGAAACAATTTAACTTTTACAGACACTTACTCAAGATACTACAGTAGCTTCACATGGTTGAAATGCAAGGCACTGGTGGAATCTACAACACCTTCACAACAACAGCAACAGTCCACCTCCCTTCCTTCAGATGTGAAGGACAGGTGTAAGAGTTGTTGCAGGAACAGCATTAATTGACCACTGAGCTTCCCTGTTTTTTCTCCAAATGCACCCACCTTCTCATTCCTAGTACTAGCGTGGAAATGCTGCTCACCTGACTACTCAGAGCATCAAGTCTTCCACCTCAGGTGCCAGCAGGTTCAGTGAGTTTTAGTGTCTGAGCTCTTCCCTTGACACACTTAGGGACAGAGGTTCAGACAGGGGACTAGAGTTCATTTAATAATTATCACAGGAAAACAGTAAACAAAGCTTATAGAATTTTTTTTTTTCCATTCTTTCCTTGACTTGTTCATTTCAACTCACTGTAAAACAACCATATGAATCAGCACAACAGAGAGCAAGCAGCACTCTTTAGGCTTCATAGCCTACAACTATTTCCAAACAGGATAGCCACTGCTTTTATGAGGTTAATTATCTAACCCCTTTGCCACTTTTTCATGGGTGTTCCTCAATAGCCTTGTATAATTCAACATATAAATAAGGTCGTCAGTGACTCATTATACAATGACCAACTTAACAAAAAGGTAGTATAAAGTATTCAAAAGTTTAACTATGTTCAACTCCATGTCTCCAGAAGAGAGCCAAGAAGCAGGACAATTCCATGAGATTAAGACTGAAAAGACTAAAGTCATCATACAGTAGATAAAGTATATCTAGATATGCCATTCTGTAATACAACAGGCATTTAACTAAGAAGTAGACAGAATATTAAAAACACAGAATTAGCCTGAGTATCTAGTTGAAACTATATAAATATTGTTATTATGGTTTTGGAATTTAAGTAGGAGTCAAAACACAGAACATGAATATGGTAATGAATAATCAGAATCGTGTTAAAGGAGCCCATCCCCCCCTCCCCCCAATAAACCTTTATTCTCTTGTTCTGGCCCCAAATTGTTTTGCAGAGTGAGCTCTCTTTCCTCTCTTCAGACCAGCGGCATCAATGATTCTCTAGGCTAAACACAATTTTCTCCCTCAGAAAAATCCTCTTCCTTTTCATCATTTTCTTCCTTTTCCCCGCTCCTTACAGCAGTGTCCCCAAGTCTCCTGCTACAAACTCAAAGAATATTAGAGGATAGGCACCAAAATAATATATTAGGATGAAAGAAAAGTTTTTGTTTTGTTTTCTTTTTAAAGCAAGTAGACACAGACCCAAATCCAGATCTATCAAGGTCATCAGCAGTATTTCCATGGAGCTTAACAACTATTAGATTGATCTCACAGCTTTTCTTATAAGCACGTATCTAACATTTTGCTATAATTCTCAACTGATACTAAAGATGAATAGTCAGATTAATTCTGAATGCATTATGAAAACATTCGGTTGGCCTGCTTCTATATATACTATTTCTCTCCTGCCTTTTTTTTTTTTTTTTTTGGGAAGGGGCAGGGAGGGAGGATGTAAGGGATGAGCAACATGGGGAAGGAAGAAAAGGAGGGAGGATCAACCCTCAAATCATCCCCAAACACAAAGCAGGCATACTTGCAACTGGTGATTGTGCTTCGATGCACCAACTGTACTCACCCTGAAGGTCCATTTACCACTGGAGCTGCTCTTGGAATTTACACCTCAGGGCACAGATCACAAGGTTTCCTCAGCAAAACACTAATTGACATCACATGAATATGATTAGCATCTTCTCATTGACATGCTGGATGTATAACAAATTTTAAATGGCATTTCTGTATAGTGAAAAAGTGAGTGATATTAACACAAATTTCTTCTCTCACTGTATTTAGTGACATCTTTGAGAAACTTTGATTCAGTTCTACAGGAAATAGGTCATATATCTATGACCTATCATCAAGGAGACAGATCTATGACCTGTCACCAAGGAGACATTCAAATAGCTGCTAGATTGCTTTAGTTTACATGCTGGTTCTTCAGATTTTGTACTATTTTCGTTGTATTTTCAAGAACTAAATTCTTCAATTTAATCAAAGAAAATTAAACTGGTTGCTCTTGCACATCAGCATCTTTGCGCTTTTATGACAACATCTTGGTCTTACTTCAGAAAAGTGACAGATTGAAAATTCATGACAAAACCTTAAGCAAGGATTAATCCAGTAACCGAACTGATGAAACAAGCAAAAACTTAGGAGGCACTTACGTGAAACTTAATAGGAGGGGGTCTTTACAATACCTAAAGGTCCAAATTCCTACTTCAGGTGTTATGAAAACTCACAAAATGAAAACTCACAAAAGGAGCACCCTTGGAATTTAAAAGGCCTATATGCTTTCTAAATTCTGGCAAGGTGAGCTGATTGCTCAATTATGACAAACTTTGACAGAGTGAATTTTATGATCACACATTATATAGATTCACTACCGCAATGACATGCCCCAGACAGTTCATAGACAGTTACATACAAGAAACAAACAAACAAAAAGCTGCAGCAAAATAGCTCCTCAGTGACGCTCTAGAACGCAAAACAATTGAAAATTTGTAATTTGTTTCTCTAAATGAAGATATTCATCTTATGGGGGATTCTAATAAACATCAGCTCCTTTCTAACAGCTTGCTGTTGAGCCACGGTCTCTGGGAGGCATTCGAATGCAGAGTGCATGGCTCATTCCCAGCTATCCCAGCACACTTGCACACATGAACAGGCAGATCAGACTCCAAGGGAACATAAGCTTTTATGCATCAGTCAACAGCTAACTGATGAGGTTAAGTAGAAACTTTACCCAGGGGCAGGGGATTTCAATAACTGTCCCCTGTGGAGTTGCTCCGAGTCTCCAGTTTGGAGCTGGCTGGGATGTGACAATGTGAAAGGGCTACGAAAGGCAACCGTCTTACCCACCTCTGGGTTTGTGCACAAGCTGCACTAACCGTTTACCTTCCTCCATCGACTGACACATCTGCAAACTAGCCAACATCAATTTTATGAACACATAGTCAGATGAGAAAAGTTTGAGACAAGATACTTGTTATAAAAGATTCTACAAGAATAAACAACCCAGTGCAAATAACGTGGTGCAAATAAAACAGTAGATATGAAATACGCACTGTAAAGGTAAGCAAGGCCATGACTGAGGCCTCTCTTCAAGCACACAACTGATGTGTTTAAGAACTAAAGTGTTCTTTCTATATTTGAGTTTTCAGAAGTGTCTCTCACTGTTGCCAATTTATTTTTTTAAAAAAAGCAAAGTTAAAATATTGCTAATGTAACCCAGACATGTGTTGGTTTTCCAGGAACACAGTCTTATCTACAACTAAATATTTATGCAATGTATCTAACACTGACAATGAGCAGCCTACAAAGCTTTTTACAAGCCATGGTTAGCAGCAATAAACGTTAAAGTGTAAACCTCAGTTTAAAATATTTTTAAAAGCCTTTGATTTGCTTTTAAATATAAGTTCTAATATCAAGGGTCACAAATGATAGGGCATTTACACTCAGTTTTCATCTTTCAACATAAGCAGCCCTTTTTCATTAAAGCCCATACAAGCACAACTTAGTTCTGTACAAATTATATTTTAATTTCAACTTAGGGCAAACTTACTGGAACAGATTACTGTTCATTTACAATTCAGTTGATAAATGAAATTTACAGAAACAAATTTTGGAAGTCTTTTTATTATAGTTAACAGTATTAAATAGTTGTAGGATAGTTAAAATATGTAAGGCTGCAGTAGATTTGTAAAAAAATAATAATAATAATAAAAAAAATTCAGTAGTGCAACCTGGATCAACTTTTCCTTCATTGCAATTTCCAAGCAAAAGGTAAGTTAAAAGAACACACAACAAAGAAAGGGTTACAGGAACATGGCCAAAACTTGCTTAATAATTCAAGAAAAGAGCTATAAAATAAATAACAAATCTCACATGAAAAGCATTTATCACATTTGAGTACCGTATTCTCTACAGGCCGATCCAAGATGCCACAAACTGGATTTGTTCATTGCATCAAACATCGCCCTCCTAAACCCTTACTTCACAAACATCAAAAAGATGCAAAAAGGATGAACTGAGTGGATAAGAAGCGCAGAAAATTTTTTAATGATACAAGGTGTCTATGTCTTCAAGGCCCAAGATATGAATCAACTCTACCTACCTACTCCTGGAATATGAACTGAAGAATTGTCTGGCATCTCCTAAGCACAAGTATGAGAAAGATTACTACTGTGTTCAGTGAACCCTTGCCCACACATATATTGAGACTCTCAAAGGAAAACTGGGTCACACACTAATCATAAAAAACAGTCCAACTTGGACAAGAAAACATTTTATTACCCTTTAAACTTTTATTTTTGCAGCTGCAAAACAGCTTTATTAAGAGAGATAACGTATGTGATCATCTGCCATCTTGGTAGTGCCTGTGCAGTATTACACTGTTAGCACAGCTTCCTTGCAAAGATATGTTACTAAAAGGGATATGCACTTCGAGGAACCTCTGCTCCCATTCTACTAGTCAAAAGAGAGCAGCTAGTAATCAGTACAAATAGGTACACCTCAGAAACTTGCTAACAATTTAACCCTTTCAGAAATATATGCAGCATGTTAGAGGATTTTAGTAGATTTAGTTGTTACTGCAGGCTAGAAAATCTCAGCAAAACAGGAAGAACTGTTAAAGCTACCTATGAGCCCATTACAGGATTCCAAGACAAGCATGGTCCTTGATATCATCCTTGCAATATTTGTTTACTAGGAAACTTCAAATAAAACAAGATATATAGGACTGTGCTAAATGTGTCCTTTGTATTACTTTAAAAAAAAAATACTATTTTTAGAAGAAAACAAGTATATTTTTGTTATTAAAGTGTTTTAAGGGCCTAAAGGACTTAGATGAACAATTTCATTCTGCCCTTAAATCCCAGCCTTGCATTTCACAGGGAAGTTAAAACTGATTCTTATCAGAAGCCTAGGCATTTCCGACAAGACAAAAGAACAAAAATCAAGAGCAGCTGGCCCTTCGCAGTTGCCAGTCTCAGGAATGCACCCCACAAAACACTAAATATCCCCTTCTGCCATACACTCGCCTCCACCTCCTTTAGCAGCCAACAAAAATACACTCACCTTGCCACATGCTTAAAAGGTCAATTGACCAGGCATATTTTATACGAGTATAAGGAGCTGAAAGGCCCTTCCTTGTCTTTCTCCCCTCTCCCCTTTTTATATTAAGGTCAATCTAATAAACATAACTCATACAAGGCTCTTACTGCTTCAGTCTCACTTCTAGTGTTAAAGCAATTGTTAATCTTGCGCATTTTGTCTGCACTTTGTTCACTTAATCCACAACTTTAAATGAAATTAGTCCATAAGCAAGAACAAAAAGGTTTCTCTGAAAAAGAGAGAGAACGTGAATGTATGTGCAGGACATGTCAGAGAACAGTTTTGACTGCTAAGTACTGTTATATTGCAAGGCTGAATTTTCCTCTCACTTCAAAGCCAGAGATCCCTAAAGAAAAACACTCAGGCTATGCAGGGGAAAATATAAGGATACATAACACCATAAAGGATATATGTATTTTGTCTGATTTATTTAAATTGGAAAAGACATAAGTGTATTTATACGAATTGCTTTACTTTTATATTTATCACTGTCCTCAATCTTACCTCCATTACAGCCCTGACAGAATAATTAATTTCAGTCAATCAATCATTTAACAAAACCTCACAGGTGACCTCAAAATAACACATAATCCACCGAGAACCAGTCACAACAACAATCTTCAAATTCCCTTGGAAAGGAAAATTAAGTCAGCTATGTGTGGCTCGGGGCAACCTAAGCTGTAAATCTCTTTTTTCTGATCTCTTCATACAGATGAAAGGGTAGTGCCGCTCTGGATTACACCGAACAATTATGTGTTCTAAAAAACTCAAGGAATCAGCTTTCAGACAGCCTTAATCATTAACAATTAACCGCATCTTTTGCCATCCCATCCTGGTTCCACCAATGCTATGAACACTCAAGAATACCTTAAGCTGCCAATCCCTTACATTTAGGTTTGTGCATAATATAAGGCCAGCTAATATTTGTTGGCAAACCAAATAGTAACCACTTACCAGTGTGGAAAAATATGCCACTTTCCCCCACTGCATACCTTGGAAAAGGTGGAGCTGATTTTGAATGCTTGAGTAGGCTGCTGCTAGTGTGAATGCACAGAAAGAACAAGAGATAGGAATGTTTTACCAAACACTCAGAAAATATAGGGATTTAAATTATTGTTTCCTTTAGAAAAAACTAAAAATAAAAAATGTATAGACCTGTTGTACTGTCCTTAAAACTAGAAGACATTATCTTTAGTTATGCTGGCTCTGCTATTCTGCTGGGTCACTGAAGATTGACTGCATGCTTTTTCCAGCTACTTTACAATAGCTATTCCCTGGAGATTTCCCACCAGGGCACTACTCTCCACAGGAGCAACGGTGTAGATATTAACAAAAACAAGATACCATGAATTACCAGAATATTACCATTACGAAGCTGATCTGAGAAAGGACAGATGACACACGGTGGTAAAAATACGTCTTTTCTACCTCAGAACTCATCATTGCTGCCACCCATGGAGCTTCACCAAGGAGAAATTTTATGAAAAACCTTACTGTAGATAGCCGCTCTGGGTTATGACAAGATATATAGTAAGTCGTAACAGTCTAGAAAATGTGAAGCTCCTGAAATACAAAAGGCTCAGCAGTGTAAATCCAGGAAGATAAACTGACTGTAGTTTGTAATTCAACCAGGCAATGCAGTTGTTAGCCAGACTCAAAGCCTTAGTAAAATTTACTTTTATTTTTAATTACTCAGACCAGAGCACCTTGTACTCAAGGGCACCAGGCTTTGATTTAGGGACTTTAAAATCCTGTCCTCGTATACCCTAGTAGACACAAACCGCTGGCAGCAAAGCTATCACAGCAAAGTTAAATCCAGAGAAGCTGCTCTGAAACAGATTGCAACAGAGAAAATCCAATCTGAAGAAAAAGAGGAACCCACACCTCCAAGGACACTCTTATATCAGAAAACAAGCAACTGCATTGCTGCGAGCTTGAAAATATGCAGCAGGCAGAAATACATTATAAGCAAGGCAAAAATGACAAAGCAAAATAACATATTATTAGACCAATCGATATAGTTACCAAAACTGGAGGAGCCTCAGATATGCTGACCATCCTTGAGGTATGGAGCACAATCAGCAGTATTTAAGCCAAACCCTAGTTGAGAACAGCTGGTCTGAATTTAGCTAATGATGCAAATTAATGAGACAATCTAGAGAAAAGATAGTTAAAACCTGTGCAGCAGAGAGGAATGTTCACAAACAGAGGGTACCTAAGTCCAGAATTTTACCTTCTCTATCTGCTGCCTTAATAGTTAATACTTTGTGTAGTGCTCAAGCAAGTTTGGTGAGATGGTGAGCTAAAAACTGACAAAAGATTCTTTATACCTTCACCACCCTGAACTTGCAGTACTAGCACATGTTTTGAAGTGCCAGCAAATATTTCAGGATCCAATACTGTGCTGCTGGAGTTAGAGCACCATAGTAAATAAATACTACAGCTATAGTTGTTCAAATTCCTGACTTGAAAGTGGCTTCTACTTGTCACCGTGTTTATGCAAACACTAAGTGAAATCTCACAAAAAGTTAATTGCTTGAAGACAGCTGCTCCAAAACGAAAAGGTCGAGCACAGCAGCTTCAAGAAAAGTGTGCGGATGTAGCTGGGGTGCAGAGAAGCAGCACATCCATATGCTGCGTGTACAGTGTCCTGCAAAGGCCCCCTGGAGCCCCAGGAGAAGCATGTCCAGCCAAAGGGCACTTGGTATTTTCCTGAAGAAATCACACTGCACTTATAAATAGAAGTGCAAATAGAAGCATGATGTGGAACTTCAATATTAGCAGCACAGTATTCAACCACCTGTGTAAGGCTGGGTCAAAGCGATGCATTCAAGAAGCCTTTCTCATCAATCTAAGAAAAAGTCTAATAAATGTCCTTCCCAGTTAATAGCTGCAGAACCATGTTCCACACACGTGCAAGTTACCCAGAAAGTCAGTCCTTGAAGCATCAAGTCTTTGCTATCTCCTGGACAATGCGGAATCCATCAAAAAAACTGCTAGCAAACATTACCATGCTGAAGGCTCAGGGAGATTCACCCCTTGGGTCTGGTGGAAAAGGAAAAGGGAGAGCAGGAGAGATTCATCCATCTGAACGCAATAAGAATATAAGACAAATGCCACTTGCCAAGAATAGGAATACAAATTGGCAAAATACATATGCTAACTAATCCACATATACAACAGCCTCCCTTCCCCCCACCCCAACACACACCTGTGTCCCATGCAGATTTAATACAGAACTAAACCACCAACAGTTGGGAGTCCCTTTTATCTATTTATTTTTAATGTGACCAATTCAACCTAGAAAAGATGCAGTGAACAAGCATATATAAAAATGGAGAAATCTTTCACACCTTGTCAGAGAGTAACTTTTATACTGACCATGAGTTCTCTATTTGAGTATAGTAAAATGGCTGGTGTTTACTTGACAGAAACAGGTGATTCCTTTTAAACCTAGACAGGTGGCAATAAAACACTTGAGCTACCCATTGCTGACTGCTTCTTTCTCCATTGCAGCCACAAAATGTTGGTATCTTGATAGTCATTAACCACTTCTAATGCCTCAATGAATCAGCCATGCTGAGACAAAAAGTGAAAACTACCACTTTGTTTCCCTATAAATGTAGATTGCAATACCCAAGGCAGAAATAAACTAAGCGGTGCTGCTAGGCTGCACTTCTGAAAATTAAGTACTTCTGAGATGACTGAGGAAATTCCTGCCATCTGTATTTTAGCTCAGCTATTGTACTTCTCTTTGCACCTTGTCAAAGACTTAGACTTTTGTTTTTCCCTGCTTTTGAGATTTGTCAGCAGGGTTTCTCAACATATCTAGATCTTATTCATAGAAAAAATCATCTTTCTTTTAAAATAGTCCATCGAATTATTAACCTTCACTGTTTTGGAGCAACAGTTAAACCCAAGAATGTGAAAAACATCTATGCTGCAAACAGAAGCACAAGGGATACCAAGTGCACAAGACAGAAAAGGCTCCTTAAAGAAACATCTCTGCCCCAGAACTGGACCGAATTAGGCAGACAAACCTTGCTGGCGAGGGAAGGGTCTCGTAGCACCTTTGCAGGGTACCGAACACCAGCTGCCAGGAGCCCCACTTGCCCATCTGACTCGCAATAAAAACAGCCCTAATGTAGCAGACAATTAATATCCCGCACCTTGGGCTACACATTATTTTTGATTTATAAGAATTCTCCTGGACACGGGCAAGTGAAACAATTCTAGCATCTCATAACTATATAAAAGAGTTTAATAAAAATTGCATTATCTGCATTTTTAACAGATGCACATTGCATTAATAAAAGCTATACCGAACATAAGATTAAACAACGTGTTTTGTTACACTGAAAATAAATTCCTTTTTAATAATAAGTCATATTACACAAGAGCCATTGGTATTATTGGATTGTTCATATTTTAGGAGTCCTGGAAGCCCGGAAGCAATAAATTTTACTTTTTTTTTCTTCTGTCCAGAGAAGGAAGGAACTAAGCACATTAAATGCTTAGAACATTAATTAGAAACAAAACTGACTCTTACAAGAGTTAAAGATATATCCAGGGGGTGTGACACTGTATGCAGAAACAGTTCTTGGAAGCAGGTAGACGAGGTTTCTACAGAAGTAACCCTTAAAAAGGAAGAAAGAGAACAGTAGCAACTAAGTATGTTTATGGACAACTATTCCCATTCTCCTGCCCAACTTCCATTACTGCAAATATAAATTTGTAATTCTGAATGCAAAATTCAGAAGATACTAAAAGTAAGGATTTTGTCCCTTATCAATAGTGCACATTTAGAACCTAACTTGCCTTCAGCAAAGTATTCCTGCATAGCATCTTTTTTAGTGGTTCTTCTCTAATACCCCAAAGTGGTTATGCCTACACAATAAGGTTTGATAAATATGTGTGATTCTATAGTGAACAGAGAGAAGCTTACACTGCAAAGGCAAGAGGTGAATTTGGAGAAAGTTAAATAAATAACACTGTAAGGTGCCACTATAAAAGACAACCTTTGTGTCCCAATAAAGTGTTCTAGGGACTCTACCCAGTTTGGGGCGGGGGGAAGGAAGGAAAGGAAGAAGAAAGAAGAAAAAGAGAAAAAAAAAGGTTTGTATATTGGAACAATTGTCCAAACATCCAGTCATCGGTGGATTCTGTACATTCCTTTATAGATATTAACACAGTCTTGTGATATATGTAGACAAATATTATTCACATTTTTGAGAATTAACACAGAGAAGAGAGTGGTCCTACATTAACGACTATACACTTTATTCCTCAGCCCAAGGTGAAATAAGTAACAACATTTTTAAAGTTACTGTGTATCTGTAATTCCACCTAAGTTCACGAAAGTTGCAGACACACAAAGGGAGTAAAATCAACCCTACATATTTCAAAGTCAGGTAGCCAAAAAATAACTCACCAAATTAGCAGACACTTTAAAATGTAGGCCTCAGTGGTTTGACTGTAATTAAATGGAGGTTGAAGTCAGAGCCAGGATTAGAAGCCACGGGGGATCCTTTGATCTCAGTTTCTCAGACTAGGCTGCTTTTTGCACTACCGCACTTTCCTTTCCCTTCAGCAACTCTTGTACTGCTTCTTTAGCAGAAGAGCCAAATCAACTACAGGCATGTGGTTGGGAAGGAATTTTTGGCATCCCTGCAAACATCTACACATGGCCCAACAGATGAAGACTGATACATGCAGGTCTCTTCCAAAGTCAAAAGTCTTCCGAGAGCTTTGGCCTACCAGATTCTCACAGTCCCCTGTTTTTCTGAATATTTTACTCAGGTCAAGCACACTGGCACTCTCTAAATCATTTACAATTACACCCTGGCACATCTGAAACATAGGCAATACACACTACAGAAGACATCAAAAAGCTAACCTTAAAGCCTTTAAAAGCTAACACTATATAGATGCAGTTGCAGTGGGCGTTTCATACTGTGCCTCTACACGTAACCATCCCTTCCCTTGCAACGCTCTTTTCCCAACTTCCAAAGAAGTTGAGAAGGGAGCCTAAGAGAGCAGATAAGGCTGCGTGCGCGTGCCCTGGCAGAACAGGGTTGGTGCAGATGGCTCCACATCTTCTGTGCTCCACAAAGGAGGCCCTGTACAAGAGGGCTCACGGGATGGCTTTCAGGTACCCTGTATCTAGAAGATGATAACACTTTATATCTGTTTTAGCAGCTCTAAACTATGCAGGAGCATCATATGCTATTACACTTGGTCCATAAGTAGTCACTGCATCTCTCTACCACTCTCAGAAATCATGTCCACTATTTTTAATTGTTGCCTTTTCTTAAAAACATGACCATTATTCTCAATCAATTCCTACAAAATATTCACTCAATTAAAACAGTTTTTGAGCACATTTGAAGATTTTGCTGGATAACTTACTGATTTTCAAAGCATTACCAAGTGATATGGGCAATTCGAAAGAGTCTTTTTAAGTCTCTTAACATGCTTTATTCTTAACCTAAAAAAAGTTAATCTAAAAACTGTAGTTAGTTCCTTAACTTGAAGAAATGCGGATTATCTTCTTTGTGGATGGTACTGATAGTCCAGTTTCCAAAGCTTTTCTTGCACATACAGGTGATTTCAGATGCAAGAGCATTTGACAACGTCAGGAGTTCAAAGGGAGAAGGACATCTATTCACCTCAGGAAACACGTGTCCTGCATGTGCACTGCTGTATACAAACTTTACACTGTTTGCTTACTATGTGCAACAAACACAAATCCGCTCCAACTCGTTTCATCTGTAACACCTGTGTTTGCAGATTTCGGTTATGCAAATAAAAAAAAAAAGTGCTATTCAGACGCAAAACAAGTTGACTTCTGCCTTTACAATTTAGAGAGGTCTTCTCCCTTGGAAGGTTAAGTCAAAGCTCAGCAGTTAATCTTGCCAAGGTCAATTTGCTTAAATCAGTAGTAGCTCCTTTCTGACAATCTGCACTGTAAATCTCTCACTAACCAAGTGATACTCCATTTGAAATATTAATATCATGATCATGAAAAGGGTAACAAAAACTAAGATAATGCTAGCCTGCTGTGCCTTTGGCTCTGGAGTACAGTTTGTTGCTATGGTTTCAGTGCTTTTAAATAACTATCTTCAAAATAGTGGTCATTGCATCAAATCATATGCTTTAAAATTGTACCCAGACAGTCCAGTCCATTACCTAATTAAGTGTATTTTCTTTATTTAAATTTAGAAACACGTGGTATTGAAAGTTCAGTCAAAAAATGTACAACCGTAAAATTCAAAATCCCTAACGCAAGAGACACGGGCATCCTCCATCACCAACGTGACATGGGCTTGTGATAGGAGATGACAGAAGCCATCTTATCCAGAGCCAGGGAAAGTTATGCAAACAGCCAACACAGAAGTAAGGAGTCACCTTACAATCATCCTGTTTGGAATAAGTTAAGAGCAGAAGGAAGAATTTATCTTAGTCCCCAGGCTTGTTTTGGGTTAGGCACATTTTTGCTTTCTTTTTTAAAGGCACTCTAACTATCAAGGGTCACCTCTCTGAAAATTGACCTTTCTAAAGAGAAGTTTTCTTGACTGTGTCAATGATACAAAGACCGCATTGCTGCTTGAGAGAGAGAGAGGGAACAAGAGAGACTCTGTAATAGAATTAACAGAATTAAGTTTGGTGTTCTCTCACAGTAGTTACCAATAAGAAAAAAACACGCCTTGATATATCTAGCCTTCGTTACAACACGTGAGTCTAATGAAAACAGAAATTTTGTAGCGCATTTTAGCACCTTCCACAACCACATTTCTAACTGCATTTTAGATGCTGGTTCTGGGGCCCACCATAGCCCTTGCAAAGCCCTTGCTTGCTTCTGACATGACATAAGAGCTTATAAAGAGCAGTAGTTCAACTTATTATGCAGGACAATATATTTAAAATACTAACTAGTGGGCAAAATATATTGCTGTAAGTAGTAGGAATTCGTATGCTCATGGAGACAGAGCAGAATTTTGAGAAGAGAAGGCAGACCTTGGAAAGATATTAAGACTGATAGGCTACTTTTCTGGATTTAGTTAAAATTTCATTTGTGCTGTGGGTAACATTCCTAGTTTTGTAGCTGAGCTTTCAAGCAATGAAATGTACTTGTTTAACACAAGTCAAGGAACTAAATCACTTACAAAGCCATTAGCACAAATAATTATTTTAAGTCAATGTTGCTTTAGGTAGCCCTCTGCTTTGAGACCAAAAATAAAATTGCCCATTCAAAATAGAAGGGGAGAAGGTAGGGGATGAGGGAAAAAGCACTCTCTGCGAAGTGTGCAAAAAAGCCTTCCCACTCTGGGTTTGAAGTTAAGCTCAATATTAATGTGAAATTTTGGCAGAACATAAAAACTTGAAAAAAACACAGTTGCAAAGAGTGTCAATTCTTGGTCTTGTGTAAAGTGATAGCTTTTTCATTACAAACAGGACTTTCACAGGTCATTAAAAAAATACGTATAAAAAAAAAAATCCAAAGAACTCAGAACACAGAACTTAGAACACAGTCCCACAAAGCATTTTGAATTATGTGAGAGGTACTTAGTATAAACTTCCCTAAATTTATTAGGAAGGAAAATTGTTCAGCATTTCACTGTAACTGTCCCACAAATGGTTTTAATACTCAACTCGGGAACACAAGAGAGACACATTGAAGTCAATGAAAATTAATTTGAATAGGCTTTAAATCAAGACGGGAGTCAAAAGGATAGATTACTAAACTTGATTAATTTCCTCAGTTCTATGCAACTAACAGTCACATTGCTAATATTTAAACTTAAATGAGTGACTTATTCTGTGTGCGATCCCCAGGAGATTAGTCAAGAAAACAATGGAAGAATTGAAAACATTCATCTATCCTATAAACAATCTTATCAGAAGGTTAAGTTATAAATTTACAAAACTTTCACAATATGTCCATACTACAGTAGAGAGAGCTTTACAAAAGGATCATATCTGACTTCTCTGAGCTACAGTGGAGACTTAACATCACTTCACTGCCTTAATCTGCCACACGAAATCTAAGCAAGTAGCAACACACAGTTTTCCTCATTTATTCCTACGAGTTAGTGTCTGTGATTTTATCTACAACTTTTCCTTTGTGCATGCGAGTGTGTGTGTTGTCATGCCCCAAGCAGTTCTGTAGAGTTCTCAGGGTTGAGGCAGCTCTTTTATTGTAATCAGTTTTCATTACAGCCTTTTGATCTCCCTCCATTCTTTGTATACAACACTTCATCACCTTTATTTTCTGTCATAATTGCATGTGAAAGATTTCTCCTTTGATAGACCCTGAATGCCAAATCAGTATCGAAAAGAGTGTTGAAAAGTGTCATGTGCTCTGTCTGCTTTAGAAGGCAACCTATACACCTGTGGAAGACAAACAATTTTTCAGTGATATGACATATCTATCATCCGTCCACAGGATATGAGCTGTTCTGTCTGCTTAATAGCAAGGGGCTATGCATAGCAAAATAGTAACTGCTGAAAGAAATGTGTAGCACATTGCGAACTGTCTGGCAGCCCTCCCTAAGCCTCATCTCATTCTGGCCTGCTGATAATTCACAGACTGTGTTCCCGGGCGCTCATCACTCCGGCAGTAAGAGTGGCTAGATGGGGCCCCTGTCTCTGCTCGCTGTCACACTGTCATTCAGGTGTGTCTGTCTGCCGTCACCTGCTGACAGAGCCACATGCGTCTCAATTACAGCCCCGGCCTCCATCCACCCTGCTGATGAAGATGTTCAATCTGTACTAGCTAATAGCGTTAGCCCTTAAAGCGGCATCTTTGGGCATTTGTGAAAACAAATACCAGGCCAAGTCTGCTGGCTGCCAAAGCGTAATATTTCTCATCATAGTTTTGGTAATGAATTATCAGAGGCTGGTTCTTTACTCCACAGTTCCTAGCCTCTGTCATCTCGTGCAATGGTTTAATACAGTGAAGGGGTCTGAAGATGTTTTTCCCCTTCTTCTCTGCTTTGGTGTGAGGACAAGTGATTAAAAACAGCAAAACTAGAAAGACACTGTACAATGTCGAAGCAATTTATTCCCACTTTGTGCTACAAACTCCATGCATTTTTATAACTAAGGATGTTTTTAACATTGCCATCATAGTAGTGTTGAATACCATGCTCAGCTTATTGAAAAAGAAAAAAAAAAAAAAAAGAAGGACAATCTGTTGGAAGATGATAATGGCAGATATTTTACTGTTATGAACATACCCCATATAGCTTGGGAGGGCAACACTTTGTGGTGACTCACCAGCAACAAAACATAAATTATCACTGTCCGCATGGACACATTTTCCTTTCAGTGCTTTAGATTTCCCTGGGATTCAAGTTTTAATACCTAGTAACAAACACAACAATTTACAAATGACCATTGCAATAGGATTTTTCAGAATGTGAAAAACTAAATATATAACCAAACCTCTGTAGGACCAAGGTTTAAATGCCTCCTGTAGCAGGTTCTACTCTAAATAACCCCGCTAGGCACTCACAAGGTGTAGGTGACCCAATACAGATCTACCCACCTACTAATCCATTTGTACACAGAAGTGGATGCATTTTAAAACTAACTCTCCCCCAGTTGTTATTTCCAGAGCAGGAAGGAAGGGAATCACTTTGTTTACTTTATGCACTTTTCACGTCAGAGCTGAAAAGATTACGCAGGCAGGCAGAAAAGACAATAAATGACATTTTGAAAGTCACAGAGAGGTAGGAGAGCTCAGAGAAGCAATGCACTCGTCACCTCTTAGCTTGCTGTCCAATTTCCTTCCCATTACTTTAAAAACTGACCAGTGGTTTTAGCTAGAAGCTAGACAAGTAGTGCTGCTGCTCCCAGTGCATGTGCAAACAACTACTGATGTTCCTCAGGAATTACATGCACATCCAGATTTGGTGTTTCATCACATAAAGAAATACAGACAGTGGCAACTGAAGCAAATACAAGGTCTTAGCCCATCTATGTTAATAACTAAGGAAAGGTTTAATCTGACATCCCAGCACTTACTGGAATTAAAAACAGTAATATCCATTAACAAACAGCTCAGCACAAGTAACCAGTATTGAAAATAAAGCTACAGTTGTCTCTCTCTCATACTATTACAAGGAGGCAGAGATGTACCTGCCACGTAAGTACAAATTAAAGTAAGAGTCCTTGTTACTTACATCAGGGCTTTTAACCACTTACCACGTGTTCAGTTCTACCCTGCTATCAACAACCTCATTTATGTTTTTTTTTTTTCTCTAAACAAAAGCAAACTGACTGGACAAAGGAATACCATAAACTACAGAATACTGATGCCTAGGTTATTCCTCCATGAACTCAGGTGAGTTACTTGCAAAAACTCCTCCAAGATGATGATGCTGCTTAAAGCACTGGAAAACAAGATTATTATTCAACCACAAGGAACATTTGCAAGGCTCAATACAGAAAATGAAACTCAAGGACACTCATGCAGTCTTGGTTTGGATTTAATCTCTTCAACATTCAGATACTAAATTGAGTTCAAGACTATTCTTATGCAGCTAACAGGAATGAGTAATTGCAACAGAGTACGACGAATGAGCAAAAAAGTGAAAGGGGAAAATAAATCTAGTCTTAAATCTGGGCACTGACTGTGGTCTCCGTTCAACAAATAAGAAATCTAAAGGCTGAAACTTCCTTGCACTTAGAGCTTGTTTCCCACCCCACAATGGGGACAAATGCCAGCCTGTCTTTTATTTATTTATTTATTTTTTCAGGCCTATTCTTAGCATTGTCAGATATAACTGGCATAACCATTGAGGTAACTATAGAGATAAGATCCAACGCGAAGTCATAAAGTCACAGGTACAGCTGGGTAAGCTGCCTCAGCTGGGAAGAAATCCATGAATGCAGAATGTATTTTGAATATGTGCAGAAGACTGTATATCCCAGCTGACCACCCTTTGCATACTTACAATGCACTCCCATAAAGCCTGCAAATTTTGAAAATAGCTTATTATTAAAACAAAAAACAAACAAACAAAAGTCCTCAGTGTCACTGAGTATAGTATAAAATAGAATTTGAAGACATTCTGAGGGAAATAACCCTCAGGGATGACATCACCCCGGTATATCCTTCATCCAAAGCCAACTGCAAGGCAACTGAAGCCATACCCACTATAGCTGGTCAGCTAGTGTTTGCCATTCTCCCAGATTGCCTGGTCCCTCACCTAGAATTTAAGTCTCTTATCTCCCTTTTTCCTTTTCCCTTTTATACATCCAACATCCATGTTTATCTTTTCCTGTTATGCATAAGTATATTTTATCTACATAATTGTAATACCCATATGGAGATTAAGAAAGTACCTCAGAACCACCAAGAATCCCACAGATGTTCTTTGTCAGCAGTTCCAAAATATCTGCTCTTTGGTCTAGCTATCTGATGATTATCTATTCTTTTAGTAAAATCTCTGAAAACCTTCACTTCGCTGTTCTGTAAAGATTTGTTCTGAGTGTATTTGCTGAATCAACAAGATATAACACTTTCTGTAAGAATATTTATTCATATTAATAGGCTCCCCTGTAGAAGACAGACAGAAATGTAACAAAAAACAGCTCCATTACTTCTAAAAGTTAAGAGCTGAACAGACAAGACAAAAAATGGAATAGAAAATAGAGGAAGACAGTGATTAAATCATTTGCCTAGGGCTCCCTTACAGGTCGATGGCAGAAATGTGAGCTGGACACAATACCCCTAACTCTCCAGCACAGTCCATGAAAATCAAACGATCCCAAATTTTGAAGTGCAACATAGAAAATTGGGAAAATTAATATTAATCTCTTTGGCAAAGCTTTACAAACTTCTAATCTTGGCACTTTGCAATTATTTTAAATTCTGTGCATGTGTGTGCGTGTAGCTGTAATCTGATGCCTCTTGGCTAATCATGAGTGTTGCCTCACACTTCCATAGGATGAGAGAACTGTAAAGCAAAACTGATCAAAACTGTCACCCTTGGGTCACAAGAGTCAACACTCCTGATTATGCCAGAGGATACCAGGGTGCATCTACTGACATTCTGTACATCATTTTTATTTATTTTTTTAAACACACTTTATAAATAATTTTAACATGAAAAGTGTTCTCTGTGAGAGAAACACTTCAGAAAAAGGTGACATATTGGAATGATAGCATTTTTTAAAATTTATTCCTCTCAGCATAGAGTATTGAAGTTGATGTAACTTGAGTTATGGAGTCATCTCTCTCTTCATACAGCTTTCTCAATGTACAGAAATGCCAATATTGTGTAATGGTGTTGATGCGATAAACATAACTAAGAAAAGGCAGACTATAAGAAATAGAGAGATCCATAACTGCTTAGTACATTTAAATGAATGAGCATAATAAATCCGTGGATACAGACTTCCTCCACCTTAACTCATAGGGAAATCCAGCAGAGTTGTCAATAGAACAGAACAGTGTGTAAAAGCTCAGTATCACATATTGCTCCTTCACTTAATATTTATGCTCATTTCCATTATTATATCATTACAGCTTTTCTCCACCTGAGAAGATCAAATCTGCATTTGACTTTCCCCACATTCCTTGCAATCAAGTCTCAGCATCTTCCAGTGCCAGATGTCCAGCAGCTTTTCAAAAGAGCCCTCTAGTTGTTAACAAACTGTATGCTCCTATTAAAGTAAGACTGTTATGAATAAAGGTGTCCTAGTGACCCACGTGCAGAAGAAATTTTTTGTCAGATTACTCCAAACAGCTATCTTGCTAGAACGAACAGCTCTGCTAGTGACTCAAGTTATCACAAAGTTGGTATGATCTCATCTAAGAGATTGTCTGTGTTGCCACACGCTGAGGTGCTGCATGCTCAAGTTAGATGAATTAATTGTATTTACCTCTCTTTGTGCAGAGATTTTATCTCTTACTTTTAGTATATTAAAATATCAAAGACTCTAACCTCATTTTTTGTTAATTATGCTGCTGACTCTCTACCTAAAAGACAGGCCCAGTCTTGTACAAACCACACAGTCAAAACCTTAATGCTAAGTCAAAAAGCTTTGCTTACTTGCAATAGGACACTACCCGAAGATCAATTTGATTCACCATGCCAGGAAACTTTCCTTAAATAACAATTTTGATTTTCAGGAGCTTGTTACTAAAAACAGATGTACAATATACCAGTAGATAGGCTGGCAAAATATTAAGAATTCAAGTGTGAGAAGTTTACTCTGGAAGAAGTTAACACTCGTCTAGGATACTCTAGCAAAACTCATTTGGTTTAGCTTGTTCGAGCTGACTTGGTGTATTTTTAAGTGGGAAAGCCTATTCAGGAACAACAATCAGAAGACAAATACCAAGATATTTATACAATACAAGGTCTATTATATCAACTATTTTAAAACTGAAAGTTTTCCATCCATTCACAATTTCAACCTTAGGAGGGATTTGTTATATTCTAAATATTCATTTCCTAACTGAAATACAACAAGCATTTAGGGCTATGGATCAAATGCATCGTAGCATGAATTGCAATCTCCCTAAGTTAGTCAGAAACCAACTTCTCTGTGATGCCCTCGCATTGCTACCACTAGCTTGAAATGTTCGGAAAGCTATGCCACTTGGCAATACAATAAAATGACAGAATATATGCTTATTCATTTTTATATAGAGGAGAGTTTAATCTCTTTCTAGCTCGGCTACAGAAGAGCTGTCTCACAGGATATGGTGCTCTATGATCACTCAATATCATCTTTACTCACACTAACATCCAGAAAAATGTCAACTAAGCCACGAGCCAGGAATGTTTGAACACCGTTCAGCGAATTCCTAATGGACCATACTGCGCAACCCACTGAAAGTATTACTTGAAAGTTAAACTTAAGGTCTTAACAACTTGTAATACTCATGATTATGCTGCAGTGACTGATGAGGTTCTAACAACAGTGCTTCTAATATAATAACAATAATGACAATAATTCTAAAGAGTCACAGTCCACAGAGAGGTCAACTTCCAAGATAAAGAGAGTCAATTGTATTATTATTATTTAAATCTTGCAGTAATGTCCCTGAACACACCTCACAGAGCAGCAACAAGTAACAAAAAGAGAAGGAAAAAAAATCTTGCTTCAAATCTATGCATAAGAAACAAGGAATAGATGCAGAAAAACAGTACAGTACAAAGACGGTTATGGCATCAAGAACCCTCAAGTCTTTCCTCAAACTGTTTTGGAAGGTAGCTAGAACATAAAACTTTTCTAAATATTATATTTTCACAGAAGTCTTTGCAACATAAGTGTCATGCTAATATCATAAAATCTCGAGCAAGAAGGAAGAGGGTCATAAAGTCCTTTTGCATAAGCCAGGAAGTGGAGATCCATGCCAGTATTTCAAAGAGCAAGTTTTTAACTTCTTGTTTCAGGACAACTCATAAATGCAAAACAATTGCAAAGAAAATGGCAAAAAGTTTCACATCACAAGAAAACAAAAAAGCATTGCGAGCCTGTATACAGAATGCTAAAAAAAAATGTTTAAAAAGAAGAGGCTGCCTGCAACTAAATAGTAGCAACTTAAAGCTCTGCTTCGCCTGATAAGGTACAAACTATCTAGCTAAGCTGTCCAAAGACGAAACAAAAAATCCTGACACTGGCAGGCTCCCTGGGTTTACCAAAGCTTCTTCATTAATTATCTAGACATTGGCACTGCTACCGTGAACTCTCAACTCTACAGAACAACAAAAATTCATTTGGCCACAAGCACTTGAAGGTTTAAAGGAAAGAAAAGAAAAAAAAAGCAAAAAAAAAAAAAAGCTGCATTTCACTGGATGCAGAATTTGTACGCTTATCTACGAGTTTTTAATGTCACTTTACAGTTAATAATTAGCCCTCCTCTGGCCTGCACAAAGAGTGCCACTGAGACAAAAGCAAACGTTAAGTGTGTTAGCTATACTTGCCACTGGTATAAATAGTCAAAGGGATGATTAATGAATGAGGGGGAGAATTAAACAGAGCACTGAACAAAGACAAAGCCCGTTTGCTTGGCTGCCCACAAACCGAGACAAGCTGCATCCATAAAGAAACTACAGAAAGTGACAAACAAAAAATCAGCTTAATAGACAGCTCATGAAGACTTTATTTAACCCTACATTATGACAGCCTCAGCGCTTTATTAACACTCTGACACGTTAAGATGCCAGGGTCATTTGAGGCTAAAACACACATTGGTTGGGGGGAAAGGCGGAGGAAAAATGCACATTTTTGTGCGACAGAAAGACAAACAGAGAAGGCCTAAATAACTTAAACAACACCCTTCAATTCTCCTTTGTGGAGCATGCCAAAATCGACATTTTTAAAGAGTTGTTTAGAGATGTCAAACAAAGCAGATGAAGCACTAACACAAACGGCCCAGGAGAAGTAGCTTGACAGGCCTCATCCCTGTCTTCAAATGGCTACATTTTAGACAGATGCCTTTCAGATTTAAAAAAAAATAATAATAAAAAAAGTGACAGCTTTTGAATTTTTGAATTTAAGATGAGTAGTACTCCTAATTTTTCTAAACAGATTACTCCGGACACCTAATACACTACACACACCTCTATGGCTTCTGAATGAAAAACCTCATAATAAAGTTAATAAGCACAATACAGTCCAGCAGCTTTATTGCTTAGGCCACTTTAAAACTGTGAATTTAAAATAGACAAATACATGCTTTTAACATGAGTTCTCCAATTATTTCTTTTGTTATGTAGGGACTTTATTTTTTTAATAAAAGTAGTAACTTTTACAAATTGTCTGAGTTGGTTTCAAGTCCGCTGCCCAGGGAATTGGGAAACACTGAACCGCTAATAAAATGGGATATACTGCAAAGTACAAAAAAAAAAAAAAAAGTAGTAAACAGACAAAAGACAAAACAACAAAACCTAAACAACACATGAACAAGTGCCATAACAAGAAAGAGAAGAAAAAAGCTCATTTTGTCCAGCTTGTAATGCCACGGGTTCGTAATGGCAGAAGTAATGCAGTAAATAGCCAAGTCTTTAAACAGGAAAATGCAATAAGTAAATAGTCTGTTGTTGCTGACAAATCAGAATGTTGTTGCTATGGTTTCAATATCATATATCTCTGCAATGTCAAATAATTTTCTTTCCACGTTGTTACGTAAGTTATTTATTAAACACAACTGGTCAACAACCTACTGTAAAAGATTTCCACTCTAAAAGATTCAATTTTATTCCCAAAAGGTAGTCAAATTAGATCAAGTAATGTACTATCATAATACAATTAGCACTTTTCATTACACTTTCAAAGCAGTGCTTTTAAATACTCTTAAAGAGCTCTAGAGAAAGATATTCAACATGTGAAATAAGCAGAGAAACATGATGACATGATGCACTCCTTTTTCACCTCCTCATTCCCTTTTTTTTTTTTTTAATGGCAAAGCTACTTATTTCCAAGCTGCTATTCCCACTTTGTAAAGAATCTTCAGATAGATATCTGTTTATTGTAAAAATGTCATCCAGTAACTGAATTTGCATGGATGAGTCTGCATCATATGCTGATGTTATCTGGACCAGCTTATACACTGTAAAACCTTACAGAATCTGCCAAGGACTTTCAAAGGAGACTAGAGAACTAAATGCCCAATTTCACCTGAGATTCAGCACCCCAGTGTCTCTTTCTTTATCAAAAAATATTGCAAACGCACCTTGAATAGTGAGAACAAAAAGTGCATTTTATACCTTTGGCTTTATATTTTTAGAACATTATATTCCACTTTCAAGTGAATAAGGCCAGGAACTTAGCTCCTTTAAATTCTTCTGAAAACTCCACATGATTTTTTTAAAATTTGAGATAAAACCTCCACTGGTATAAATATTAACACACAGATTGTCTTAGATTCCATAGGAAATCTGTGCAGTTTGTCTGAACCTTCCTAAATGGTTGAGCTCTCAGCCCATCTATGATAAATATCAGGGCTGTAACGATATTACTTTAATGTGTATTTTTTAAAATATCTTCTCTTGTCCACTCCAATTTCCTTCTAAAGTTTTGATATAAAATATTAACTGCAAAATAAATAAATAAATAAAGTAAAAGGAGAGCAAGTTTTTTCCTCTCAAGATGTCCTAAGAGGTGAGAGACAAGTTAAGGAAGTGTTCTGTATCAGTTCTCACACATGCCAACACACTGTTTTTGTTTTAGGCAGGCAATGAAAACTGATCATCTGGATAACTAAGAGATATCAGCTTCAGTTGTGAAAACAGTATTTTCCTGGGGGACTGGCAGGAGGAGGGAAATCAGTAATCTCTCACTGGCCAAGTGTGATCTCTACAAGTAAATGCCACATTCAGTCGTATATCCACATCTCGGATGGGCAGGCATTTTTAGTGCCTTGTCTTTCTGCAGCTGCCAATAAACTCACTGTTGATCTTCTGTACTGCACTATCACTCATAGAATCACCCAAGTTAGAGACAGAGGAGACTTATTAGGTCATCTAGTCCATTGCTCTGCCAACGTGTGAGATACTGTACTTAAATTAATAACGACCGGAAAAGCCTCTTATGGATTTTTCATGCTGTGACATCATTTTCACAACAAGATCAGATGAAGTTGTAAAAATGATAACCAAGTGTGACACAATCTCCAAGAGCTAATAAAAAATTACAGAAACAAGACATTTGTGCTACATCTACACTGTCAACCATTTGCATCTCTAGAGCAACCGAGACTCTTTCTCGGCCAAACACATTTAACCAGCTGTGATTCCTTATTAACTCTGGCATGCACCTCAGAGAATCATGAGGGTTAAAGATCTTCTGAGAAGAGCCACTATGTCTATTCAAGGAAACTTGAATTCTTGTTTTCAAGAAAAGTGCCCCAAGGATGTTGCTTCTAATTTACTCTGACACAACGCAGTAAATAAACTCATGTATACGTACATTTATGTAAATATAGTATTATCCATGTAGTATATGTGTATGCATATAAACTAAATAATGCCCTTTTTAAACAGCTACACAATACCAGTGTCAAAGAATGAGCAGAAATGAATCAAGTTTGAAAGTCTTGCATTAAGTGAGAATGCTGTTGAAAATAACAGGAAAAAGGCAATAGAATTCTGCTTATTTAGTAATCTCTTAACACACTCAGTGGATACATAACCTCCATTTCAAATTTGCAAATCTCAGAACAAGCAACTTAAATGTTAACTTGATGAATTCCTAAGACAACCCAACGTACTTCAATGCAAGGTCCATGAACCTACATTGGATAGTCACTTTCCTCCTATCCAGTCAGCCACAGGCAAAGCAAATGTCTCTCTAAAACATATTCAACTAGAACAAACTCTATGAAGTTGCATATGCAGTTAAAACTTACAGTTTTTAACATAATTTTCTTGGTAGCCCTGTAATAGCAACACTTCACAGTTTTCATCTCCAATTAATCAGAATAATACATTTTACTTACTTCATTTTGAAGTTTGTATACTTAGAGAAATTAGTCAATTAACTCTAGTCACATACCTGGCTCTTGAAAAGAAGGTATAGAAAACTGCTAGGGGGATAAAAAGGAGTCAGTCTTTTGAAACTCATCAGGCAAATAGTGACAGTATAGACTCTCACAGTGCCTGGATTAAATTTAAAGCAGTTAAAGTCCAGATAATCTTTATGATACAAACAAGCCTTACCTATAGCTTTGTTAGATAAAGTCATTCATACACTCATTTTGGAATTTATTTTAAAACCAGTTATGTATATTGAGGTATTTAAAACACAAATAACATATTTTACATTAGTAACCACCCCATAAAAAAAACTTTTTCATAGTCTATGAAATGATCTACTTCTCTACGTTTCATTTTCATTCCACTTTGAACATGCAATCCAATTTTTTTTTTTTTTTTTTTATTATTATATACTTTAGATTGGAAGGTTAAAATTGCAATCCTTGCATGAAACAGAAACAATGGAGCTAGGATGCTGGGTTCTGCAACACTCTAGATTAAAAAAATAAGAAAGAATAAAAATGAGAAGCAACCAAAAAAAACTACAATACCAACAGAAACACAGAGATACTTCCTCAGAAGTGACAATACTAAATAAGGCCACCTATGTTCAATCAAATTTTCTTTAAAGAACAAAGTATGTCACATGCTCAGTTAACAGCAAACAGTAACCTGAACATGTCTATTCATATTTAAAAATACATATATTTAAGAAAGCACCTCTTTATATGCTCATTTTTCTCACCTGCCACTTCCTTTTTTTTTTTTTT
>VZSV01000063.1:389189-440946 GCA_013398735.1 Nothocercus julius | reverse complement strand
GAATGTTTTATGGCCAAAGAGCATTAATTGGGGTTCTTGGCCTGGCACTTGAAAATACATTTCAAATTCTTTTACAGATTGGAAAATAAATGAGAACTAATATTCTGAGTTGTTTGTGCACCATTTTCTTCCTGCTTGGATAACTTTTAAATGTCTTGAGCGAGAGAACTCCACACAAAACAAGTACAGGGAAGAATCACTGAACTTCTGTGTCTTCCTCACCTCAGCTTTGCTCAGAAAAGACCAAAACCAGAAAAAGAATAAAGATGATTATTTTTAATTCCATCCAAAGACCAGAAGTTGACATTACCTGCGGGTTTCTTCATGCAGAGACAGAGAAATAACTTTTTATCCTTACCACCAGGGAGGACAGAGAAGCTAGAGGGGCCAGGGAAAGCTCAGTCTTTAAGGACAAAATATTTAGGAGAAAAACTGACAAAATATTTCAAAGGGACAAATCTGATGTCAGAAGGAGTTAGCAAAGGAAAAGCCAAAAAGAAAAGGTCCTGTGATTTACAGTCACTCATCCAGGAAGTGACCCCACATCACTTTCATAGTGATTCACAGGATCTCAAAGCAGCTTTCACCCCTTCAATAAAAAATAAATAAATAAATAAAATCATTTTTAATATAAGAAGTCCTAACAGAACACTACGGAGTAGCACTGAAGATTGTTCATAAAGAAGAGGCAAATATTGACAAATCACCGAACTAGCTAGGCATCCACCTCAGAGTACTAGGTAGTGAAATCCTTGAGGTACAGTTGGGTATCAGTTTGATGTATTTATGAAACAGGCAACTACACAGGATTTATCAGTAAACAAGCAGAAAGTACATTCTGTATTTTTGCCATCCGATATCACTTGAGTTCAGGCTCAATCGAAGGATCGAAGGAATCCAAGAGCAGTGAGTGATAAATATATACATATTTTTTTTTCTTCTCAGACACAGGTGGCTATAAGGTAGCATTGAGACTAACATAAAACCTGTCTCACATTCTTCCAAATTTTAACCAAATTATATACCATAAACTTCAACGCAGAAGCTTAAGTATGACTAAACTGAGATGCTGCTGACATTACTTCAGTAAACAGAAATGGTACTACACAACAACAAGATCCATAAGGCAAAATTGCCTTTTGCTTTTTCTTCCCCAAGAAATGCATGTCTGAAATATAACAATTAATTCAGAGCCACTCTCACACTGAAGCTAAGGACAGCCCTAGAGAGCAGGAAATTGCTCACTGCTCAATCACAACATTTTGATTACCAGTCTAGTTCAGCACAGTTACAATTTTGGTTCTTTTAGCCTCTCTAATTTGTTTTCATGGTTTTTGTCTTCATTTGATCATCACTGTTATTTTTTACCATGATATTTACTTCTCTAATTTGTTCATGTCAATCTCTAGAAAGCTACAGCATTTGAAAGAGCGTAGCCACCTCTAGGTGGCAACTCAGATAGGCTTAATAATCTTGTGTCTCTTAACAATAACTTGAGAAAGGCTTCAGAACCTCCCATTTACTCTACTTCCAGTGTTCTCAAATAGCAGTTGAACACTCATCAACAAGAACACTGAATTTTTATTGTCAGCTTTACAGTACTAGGTGTCGTCCAATGCCTGCCATAGGAGCGTAAGCTCACCTAAAATAAACTCCAAAATTAACAACTCCAGTCAACACCATTTTAATACACACGGCTATTTGGACTGGAAATGTGCGATTCATACTGGGGAAAATGAAACCTCTTATGAGAACTATGTAATCAGCAGCTCTTTCATCTTTCAACATAGAAAAACTTCAAACATACTTCCTTTCTGAGTAATTGGCAATCTTGTATCCTCTGTAATCAGGAGACAAAAAAAAAATTACAAAGACTCTAGTTCATCCAGTATGATGACTAAAACATTTAAGATATTGTTGTAAATGAAATATGTTGTTCTATTTTGATGCTTATTGAACGTATTAAGTTTTGGGTGAATAATATGTAAATAACTTTCTCCCCCTTTGAGATCCGATTAGGGCACGATGTTAAAATGACAGAAAAATAAAGATGTATTCTCTTAGGAGTATCTGATCTAGTTTGTCGTAATTACAGTTTGGGAATTAGTTTCACTTCAAAACAGCTTTGTTCTTGCTGAGGAGGGGAGAACAGTTTAAAAAGCATTTCTACTCTTTTACAAATGTACTGCTAGAATGACTTTAATTGCTCGCATTTCTAGCAAGGCTTTTTCTTAGAAACATTTGAAGTTTGAAGATGTTGAAATTTTATATAATTTTGTGACAAAGGGATATTACATCTTTATCTCTTCTTGATGTTTGTAGGTTGAGATGAACACACCAAGCTAAAGGGCATTGTGAAGATAAGTTTCTGTGACATTTGCCATAACTCTTTTATATTACCATCTGGCTATTTTATATGTAGCATTCAGAGGGAAATATAAAAAAAATGATGTAAAGCTGAAATTATTTCCTTGATAACACTTGTTTTAAACACCATGCCACTAAATAGCTAAAAAGTCTCAAAAGTGAATGCATAAAGCATATAAAAGCTACAAGCCTACTTACATAAATTCTTAAGATTAAAGTAATAACTTCTAGAAAAAGGTGGGAGAAAACATACCACAATAAATCTATTTGTAATGGTATTTGGGTTCCAGCAACTGCTTTCATTGTTCTCAAGTGGCTTACATATAAAACAATACATTTGATGTATGATTTCAATTCCTTATGGAAAACTGTTCTATCTACAAGCTGCCTGTCAAACAAAACAACAAAAAAGCCGCTCAGCACCGTGAAGAAATAAAATACCTAAAGTAAGGACGCAGGGGTTTTTGTTTGTTTTGTTGTGTTGTTTTGTTCTTTAAGTCCATTTCAGACACTCCTAACATGCCCAGTTTACCATGAAGACTGGGACGCAGGTTGGGGAACTGGGACCAAGGGCAGGAAAAAGGAGAGAAAAGCCTGGGAAGATGCCCCATGTCTCTAAAACAACATTCGCAGAGCTGAACGAGAACGTGTGCTTTTACGAACATCACGGGCACGGCATCACCTGGCATGCCCACGGGCAGCCCGCTTTGAAGTTAGACTGCTCGCAAAACGCGTATCACGATGAGAGACCAGAAATTAAATAAAGGTGATAGTTTCATAGCTTAGCGGCCATACCCAAATAATTGGAAGAGATTTCTACAAAGCTGGTTGACCTGTTTCTTTTTTTAAATGATTGCCACTGATCTGTCATACCTATCAGGAGCAGTACAGTTTCTATTACCCAAAGCCACCATTATTGTTATTTATTCATATTACAGTAACATACCTACAGGCTTCAGCCAAGGTCAGGCACCACAATGCCGGGCACTTCATAGTCATAGAACAGAGCACACCGGCCCTGCCTTGAACAGCATACACACTAACTTGACAAGACAGACAAAAAATAGCATAAAACACAGATAAAAGTATCCTGTTCAAGGTTACATAGCAGGTTAATGGCAGACCAGGCAACAAAAAGTGTTTTTCCCACCTTGCAATTCCTTGCCCCCACTCAGTGGAAATTGCAGTCTCTGTAAAGTACCTTTACAATATATTTCTCATTTCTCAAAGCAAAATTGTATTAATTTTTTTCATACTGATCAGTGCATGTTAGTTACTTTATTTTCAGCAGCTTACCTCTTAAACAAGACTCTAATATTTTTACAAGCTGCATTACAGAGGGGAGTTTACCCTGTCCATGCCAAATGAGCAAAACGTTATGTACCTGTGTTGAGCTACACTGAAGCTAATAAATCCTGCTGAGAAGTTGGATTCACAGGCTTAGGCTCAGCACTGAGTACATTTATTAGCTTTTTCTCAGCTTGAAGCACAATCAGAGCAAGTTTACATCTGTTCAGATCCCAGGCAAAAGCAAGTTTCTGGCTCACCACTTATGAGTCTCATGGGTTTAACAAGTAGGGTAAGCAATTCCTATTTTATTTTTACTAAATGGGCTGCAACAAAGCTACTTGTAATCATGAAAATCATTTGCTGGGTCCAAACTTTTGTTTTTCCTTTCTCTGGTCCCAGTTTCTTGCATCTCTAGCTAAACATGCTCGGCTGTCACTCATGTCCTAGTTCATTCTCTCAGAAAATAAGGTCTCTCTCTTGCTTCTCCTCTAGCGATGCTGAATTTTAAAACTAGTTTGATAACAAGCCATTACACACAAACACATCCACGCTGTTATCAAGAAAGAGAACACTTCCATTCAATTAGGATACAAATAAAGTCCCATTTTTCTACCAGCTATACTTAGACAACTAAATCACGTTTTGAGGAATATATGCCACGTGGGAATTAAACCACCAGCAACCACTGGGCATGTTTAACTGTTATTAAAGTCCATGCATGGCTGCAGGTCTAGGCTTGTGGCAATTAATTTCATTCCTGCGACTTGGTAAGCAGATCACTGCTGGATGTGGCCCATGATAGGAAGAAAAGAGTGTTGAAACAGTGTCACTTTTTTTTTTTTTTTTTTTTTTTTTTTTTTTTTTAATCCTTTGTTATTAACACATATTGTTCATAACAACATAGTTTCTTAAAATCACATGCTAGGATGAACATGACTTCTAGACAACTTGAGCACAACTTTCCAACATCCACATCCCACAAAAGGATTATTCTATTCCAAAGCAGAGCAGACACTAAGGAGGTAGCATACTTACCAAGAAGAAGAAATGATCACGTTAAATGTCATTATTATATTAAACTTAGAAAACTATAATTTTGAAAACTATGTTTCAACTTTAGACACCTGGAAGATACTGCATTACAGGTGTTTTGGAACTTAGTCCTGTTCACGCTGTCTCAGATTGGCATTCAAGTAAGTCCTCCTCCCTCCTCCAACTTAAAAGCTATTCCTGAAAAGTTAGGCTAGAATAAAACATATTTAACTGGAGACTTATCTTTAAACTCTTACCAAGTACAGAATGAGAGTTGGGAACTGAAAGTTTCAGGAGCCTCAGAGAAGTATAAATAATCTTTTCCCAAAAATACTGTCAAAAATATTATTTTGGGTCTGATTCCAGTCGGGGGTCAAGGTTCAAATTCGGTTCCTATGTTACTGTTAGACTCACCTGCCTTAAGTATTTATATATTTTAAAATGATGTGTGGACACAAAAGCCAAAGTATCCGATTTCTGTAATGGTTCTAAATGAAAGCTTCTTAAGGAGAACCCACTATATAAATTATCAATCTCTGTCAGTGGTAGTTAGCAGCATGCCTTGAGAGTGCTGATTAAAACAAAGGTCAGAGCAAACACCAGTGCTCCAGAGACTCTTGTAGATAGCAGTGTAATTAAAATGTAACTCTAGACTGCTCCATGCTTTCTATGTCAGCATCTTTCCAGCAGGGAATGGCCAAATCGCCTGGCAAACCCAAGCAGCCACAGCAGAAAGTGGCAGGAGATGCCTGACAAGGCAGTGAGTAGATAGCCATCAAAATTATCAACTCATACATCCCAGAGCCCAAACAGCCTTTTTCTTTCTATCTTTCTTTCCTTCTTTCCTCCTCTACTTTTCCTTTCAATGTGCACACTGTCCTGCCTTTTGTTCTGGCAGAGATAAGATGTATAAATTATGAGTGGTTGACAAAGTATACTCCAGTGCCTGAGGCAGCTCATCAATCATTTTCTGCATGTCGACAGGTAATTGATGTGAGCCCTGCAGGCGCATCTCCATCAGGTAAAAGGAGGAAGGAATTAAATCTGCTGTCATGGTTTGAGCAGATGATCTGTATTTAACATTCTTTTTAATTTAGAAGTTGTTTATTTTAAATTGTATTTGGCTGCTTTAGCTCCCTCCCATTCTCTCTCTCTCCTTACGCCCTCATTTACAAAGAGGAGAGCAATTCTCAAGATGCAATGCACCCCCCCACACACACAAAAAATCCCTTCTTTCAGTAAGGTGGGAGGGTGCTCTAGCATCAGATAGCAACAGACCACCCAAAGACTATTGGGGAACAGCTGAGGAACTTTCTACTTTACTGAAACTTAATATCAAAGGCGTTAATTACCTGTGAAGTCAGTCAGGTTCTGACCAATCCAGAAAAGAGGTGAGGATACTAAATATACCGCCTTTTTTTTTTTTTTCCTTTGAATATTGTCTCTATCTTTTCTATTTAAATATATCTCTCTCATCCTGTTTATACTTCTCAGCTCTTTTAGGAGAGCACTTCAAAATTCAAAATTCCTTAATTAGGAAAAGTATGACTGAAAGTTCACAGACAGCTTCCATGTTCTAAGTCCTGCGAGGTTTTTCTACTTGCAGACTCTGCCTTGAGACCATTTCCCCTCTGTCAGCACAAGAGTGACTACAGCATATTTTAGACAGAGCTATAGAGCTATTTGGAAATTTGAACCATTTCAAATGCAACTTGTTTGCCATTTAACATACTACATCACTTCTTTGTGATCTACCCCAGCAACTCTTCACCCTGGAAATTAATTGGAAGACATCTGACCTGTTAAAACCTAATTGACACAGACTCACATAACTTTAAACACTATCCTTAACATAATTAACAACTAACCTAGCTGAGAGGGAGTACATCTGAGTCCCTCCAACAGGAGGGCAACTGAGGTAATGTTTCTCCAAAGAGCTGCCTGACTATCAGAATCCAAATCTGGTGCCAGCCCAGGACGGCATGTATGGTCCACTGATCCAGCCTGGGTGGAGGTGAAAGTTAAATGTTAAAGGAGGGTTTTGTAGTTTTCTGTCTTTATGAACAGTTTTGGCTGGGAATATTCAGTGGAAATCTAAGCAAACAGTGCCCAAAAGGCTCATCAACAGCAACCCGGAGGAGCCTCCTCTAGGAATTACTCAGTATTTCCAGTTCAAATGCCCTCTAAAGCCTTGGTTTATCGGCACAACACTTCCAAACATAGCACGGATGGACTGACAAGGGAGGAAAGCTTCATTTCTTTTGTCAGTGAAAACAAAATGAACAAAGACCTAGTGCAAAGTCCAATAGTTCCCACTAGTTTCAAATCCAACCTTACTGCTGCCCAGAGCCAACTGAGTGATTACACATCAGCAACTGCTACTTGTCTTCTGAAATACTCACAGAGGAGAAGCTTAGGTAACAGAGGAGGGAAGGAAAAAAAAAAAAAAAAAAAAAAGAAAAGAAAAAGGGAGCCGAACATGAAAAACCAAGCTATAAAACCATGGCATCAGGTATAAAGAACAGACAAAAGCTAGGGAGCAGCAAAAGGCACCTATTAAGGAAAGACCCTGAAAAGACTAGCTGCTTCCCTGATGAGTAATACAGGAAAATCAATGCATTAAGAAAACAGACTACACGTGCCAATTTCTAAAGGGATTATGTTAAACAAAACAGTATTAAAAAAAAAAACAGGGATTTGCACTGAGGGGAAGAAGTCCATACATGTCATTCAACATTTGAAAGGGGAAAAAAAAATTCAGCGCTCTAAAATAATTCCAGTAAGAATTGGAGGTTTCTTTAGGTGTCTCAATCTAAATGAATCCTACAAAGAAACACTCAAACCACAGAAATATACTTAGTACTTTTGTTGTTACTTGCACATCCAAAAGGCCTGAAATATATCAAAGTATCCTGAGGTTTTTTTGTTGTTGTTGTTATTCTCATTTTTTACACTGCTTTTCCTGTCAAAGGAATGACGATCTGCAGGTAAGCTGTGTAAGAATTTTAAAAAAGAAACAGTGTTAGATTGGTTCTTACGCTTTTAAATGGTAAAAGCTTTCCCCACATATGAAGAACTTCCACACTTTCAAGTAAGAGGATGAAAATGGCAAAGTTCACTTAAAAAAGACCTCCAAAGCAGGACTCATTCTTCCTCATGCATGAAGAAAGCAAAAAACAGAGTTGTAACAGTGCTATCACAGATTTATTAAATATTTTTTTCCAGAGAATAAAGTGACTTCAGATAATTTTGGTATGTATACTTCTGGATTCAATGAAACTTTGGAGAATTTTATATAGCATTTGACCTCACTAGCTCACTGTAAAAACACAGATTTGCTAAAACAAATCATTCACTGATCAGGTGTAGTATCTTGCTTCTACTAATAGTACTACATTTAGATACTGGTATTCAGTGAAGAAGAAAAGGCACCCATCAATAGATATGAGACAAGAGATACATGGATATAGCAACAACTAACTCAACAACTCCATACATCAAAAAATCACTTCTTATATTGCTGTGGAAAATTGTGAACACTGAGTTTTAGCTTCACTATCATTTACCTATGCATGACATAGGCTCTGAATGAAAAACAAATTGAGGAAAAAAAAATCTGCAAAAGATCCAGGTCATTACTAGGAAAACAGGGCTCTTTCCTTACAATCGAAGGAAAAAAAATACTGTTGAATAATTTCACTAAAGGTCAAAATAGTCACTGTGATCAAAGCACAAAAATATCATTTTTAAAACTGTCCTGATCAAATTCCGATGCATTTCACAAATAATATGCCTCATTTTATAGTATATCATTAGTTGATATCTATTTCTAATTAATTTTTCAAATCACAAGAGAATGCTTTTGAACCAAATTATTTTTAAAAAACTCTTTCAACATTGAAACTAATAGATAATAATAACACTCCCGATGTATCTACAAACCTTGACAAATCTAGTTCACTTCATAAGAAGTAATAATCTTAAGTAATAATTAGACACTGTGATTTTGCTGTAAGGGAAAGATAAAATACAAAGGAATTCATTACTCAAAGGTTCTTTTATTATAAAACAGCCCCCACAACAATAACTAAAAACAGAGATGAAACAGTCTTGTTTCGGAGCCAGTGCTGCAATATCACCCACGGTATCCATCGCACCCAGCAAGACTGAACTTTTTGCTCAGATAACAATATAGGGCTTGATTGCATGGCACATATACACCAACTCTTGTCAAAGTTAATATCAATATTTGTCGGCACAACAAGCCAATCAGCGAGTTATCAAGGACGAAGACTAAGAACTTTTGTTTAGCCTGAAGAGAGCTCTAATTAAAGTTCTCTTGCCTTAAGTGCTTTACGTTGTTTGCCAGACTCAGACTGGCTGCTGACAACTTGAATCTCCTCTCTAGCCCTGAGAAGAGCTTTTTTTGCATTCATTTTGATGTGGAGGCTTTAATCTAGCTGCCACTTCCAACACATTTTATCAGCCCTGAAAAAGGCTTTTTGTTTATTCCAACTGGCAAACCTTTTTCTGATAGAAAGGCTTCAAAAGTTGGGCAAATGTCAAAGGTTTTGTATATAATTCTACTTTTCTTCATTTCTAGATCATCTAGTATCAAACTGAAAACGGGAGCCCATACCATACACAAATTTTCACTTGTAATTTCACTCCTTTCTTCAGTCAGTTCATTCCCAGAACAGCTATTCCTCACACTTAAATTAAGGACACACTTGGTCTCTGGTTAAAACTACCACAAATATCCATAACCTCCAGAACAAATATACATATATACATACACTTAATGATAAATATGATGGCAAGGAGTAAAGAAAACTAACAAAATGATGATCACTTCTAACGGTAAAGAATGATATATTCATTTGAAACTAAAGGCCAAACATTTTATCAGTAAGTACAACAGGAGGCATACATGTAGCATTCCGCTATGAAGCGCTCTCTGGATCTACCTGCTGGATCAAATAAATCCTCACATCTGCCTTTTCCCAAGACCTGACATACTCCAAATGCTGATCAAAATTCTTCTGCTACCCACAGATCACTCTTTCACAATCTACTCTAAAGTTTTATTTCATTCTACTGTACTTAGCTATTTATTTCTGCAATTGTCCTCGTCATGCCCAACACTCCAGAGTCTGTGCAACTGCCCTCCTACTGCCTTGAAATTCAGCTCCACGAGTCTGATTCTTCTAGGAAAATTATTCTAGGAAAATTATTCTCGCTCCCTGGTAGCACAAATAACTCCACAGTTCTACACAGCACAAGCTCCTTCTCCCTGGCCACTTTCCCAACACCGTGAACCAGCCTTCCCTGGTTTCAGACTGACAGAGGACAGAGCTCCTAGAGCTCGAGACTAACCTACTAACATAGAGGCTGCTCCACCTACAACCTATTTCCTGAGATCCTCTACCTTATTATAAGGCAGCACTGTATTTGCTGAACTAAAGTAATATTAATCACTATACTTCATAGACTTGGATTTCACACCACTAATTATCAATTTATTGAGCATTTGACTACTTAGCTTGCTTTCTAGACAACTGTTTTGGGCATCACCATCCTTGTTGGTGACTACTTAGCTTGCTTTCTAGACAACTGTTTTGGGCATCACCATCCTTGTTGGCAATCTTCAAGTATCATAAACTTACTAGTTAAATTAAGCTTTGCTGTCTTTTAAAAAAAAATCATTCTAAGATCATGTTAGTGAAACAAGGAAGTCACTCAAACATAAATTGATGAAACTGTATTGCCTTTCACTTACAGTCTGTGCTCTAAGCATGCGATCATTACACAAAATAAATTTATCACCATATAATATAACAAATCAGAGAGAAACCCTAAAAACAGATCATGAAATATTCCAAGTGCAATGGCCCAGAGATGCATTCTCTTCAATACCACGTAACTAAATGGAAATCAAAAATTACCAACTGAAAACTACCACCAACTTACCTGAGCAAATGACTTTTAAGTATTAGCATGTTGGAGAAAAATTGCAGGTTGATATCACCAGCAATTATGTTTTCTCGTCCTTTTATTAACTGATACAGTTTATGGGGAGTAAGACTTAAGGTAAGGCCATTAGTTCCAAACGCAATTTCAAGATGGGAGGTGGAGTGGAAAAAGCAAGCACAAGACTGAGTACATCTCAGTCTATTCAAACATCTATTTTTATGCTGAAATTTATGCTTTATGCTTTGCAATTTGGATGGATATGTATTAGAAAATGTATTAAAATTATTAGTATTCATACAAGAAGATTCAAGATAAAAGGCAATGGGAGCTAGCCAGAAGATAAACACAGCTGCAAAACTTCCTTTTGGTGTGAGGAAGAGAAGTGCCAAAAATCTTATCTTAAAGACCCACCAGTAGAAGTACAGGAAAAACTTTAAAATTGAAACATTTTCATATAGAGATCTGTATCAATAGTAACTTCTCAGTTTCTGCTGAGATCTATTCAAAAATACTATCCTAAAGAATAAAATTCAGCATGAATGGAGGGTTTACTCCCACAACCATAAGGAATTTCCATGAAGATTACCACTTTTCCTGTAAACTTGCCTGAAACCTAGTAAGTAGCACAAAGCAAGACAACTTAGCGGAGAAAGTATCCACTTCTCAAGCCAACACTCTTCACCACATCTCTTGAACTTCAAAGCTGTTCCACAAAATATTTTTTTCTGAATGAGATACAGAAATTTTACCACACTCTCTAGCATTATAGAGCATTGAATCACTATCCCTACTTGCAGTATACAAATCTACATTTCTCTAGAGATGTTTTGTACAGATGATGTAGTCTGCAACTGCCTCAAAAGTCCTTCCAGGACATTTGTAACATAAGCATTGATGTAACCATCCCAAAGAGAAAGACAGGGTGACTCCAGTTGCATGCTGCAAAGAAAAGAATGTTTTAAGAACAACTGCATACAGTGCTTTTGTTCTCTTCTTGGACCTACTCATATATTAGTTTAGTAGAAAACGTATCAAAAATATGTGACAAAAATTGCTGTGGCAAATATATTTTGCAGACGGACAGGGACTGGAGAATATATCCATCTACTGAATGATTATTTGTCCGTGGCAAAAAAAAAAGATTAGGAACAGATTACATAGAGAAAAGATCCTAACAAAACCATCTATTTGTTTTTAACAAATATCATAGCTTTATGATACTACTATATTTAAAAATGTACATCATACATGATTTACAGCATGGCTTAGCCAAAGCAAGCCACCCCAGCTAACTTACCTTGAATTAAACCTCACAAACTATTTGAGTTCAACAAACGTAAGTGAAAGCCACATACCGCAGGCATGGGCACACACACTCAATTAACTATTTTCCCTTATATTTTGTAAATAGCCCTCAAGTCAATACGTAAAAGATAATGTTAGGCAAACCTTAAGTGTGTGGAGAAATTCAAAATATGGTTGAACCGAGGAACAGGCAAATGCCAATAAGCTGTTGATTCTAGTCATTCAATCACAAATTCAAAAAAAAAAAAATAGCAACCCTATGAACAAAGCTGTGATATACTTCAGCTGAATTTGAAAAGAAAATTTAGTATAGTGTCGGATGCTGAACATAGCCCTTAGTATTCATCATGTTAATATATTAGAATAAGGATGAATAAAACATGCTGTTTATGGTTCACAAGGCAGCACTGTCTTGAGACATTCCTTACACTGGAAACTGTAGTGTCTACACAATGTCTTTGTATTGCTACTTTTTAAGAGGACTGCAGATAAAATTATTGATATGGAAAAAAAAACGTTAGTGAGGTCTTTTGAGCAGTTCTGGTGTGAAAGCATACTTTGACTTGTAAGCTACTTTTGGAAAAAGCTCTTTAGCACTGAAACTGGAACTCAGCTGCACACTATCTTATCTGTTTATATTCATCACTAGGGGAGATTGGAGTAAATTGACACAGATTTTCAAGACTTTTTTTTTTCCTGACAATAACTCCTTCCTGCAGGTATAAATGTCAAGACAAACATAATAAATTTTATGATGAAAGTCTTAAGAAATAGGTGCTCCCTATGCATAACACCACTACTCCCCTGTTTCATTTGGGGGTATTTGGGATTATCCTTTGATAATTACAAATACAATAACAGAAATTCTAAGTGTTCCCTGGTTGCTAAATCTTTCCTAGGGAAGTTGAGACCTGAAATGTTCTTTATAAATTAGTTACTAGAAATGCTGTCTCAGACCTTGGGAACAGTAAGCAGAAATGGCACCGCTCTACTATCAAAAATGTTTAGATAGCAACTTAAAACATTTACATGACCAGCTCAGGTTGTTGCATCCCCTGTCAATGAAGAAGATTAATCTGAGTTCACAAGACTTATCCCAGTGTGAAACGGGCACTTAGACAAGGATCTCATTCAACCACGTTTAGTCCTGCAAGTTACTGAGGAAAAATAAATAAATAAATAAATAAAATGGAGGCTGGGGGTATCTCACAGCTTTACAGTTTAAAGCATTAGCTTTAATTCTTTCAGTGGACCCTGCTAACAAGAAAGCTATTCTTTTTTTTCTTGAAAAAATATATATATGTAGTTATGAGACAACTGCCTGAAATAAATGAGACAATTCTCAAACCTCCCGGAACGTGATGCACAGGCTGTGTCCATATCAGCACAGCCCCTCAGCAGTATGAGCGCACTGGTAGCCACTGCTGGAGGCTTTCCACACTATCCCAACTCCTTCATCAGGATTAAAAAGCCTAACTGGCAAACATTCTCTTCACCCACCAAATACGTATTTCCAGTGACTTCAGTCACTTGATGCTTGGATTATATGCAACTGGATAACAATGAATAAGCAAATATAATGCAAAATTTGCACCAGATAAACCTATTTTTAATTCAAAGTGCACCCTGCTTCTTTATCCATATAAAGATGCATTCTGGAGGGGGAGGGGAGGAAAAAAAAAGAAAAAAAGAAAAAAAGAAAAAAAAAAAAAAAAAAAAAAAAAAAAAAAAAAAAAAAAAAAAAGCTACTTCAGGGAATAAAACTTTCCTTAAAGTATCTGTGTCATAAATTAAAACTCAAAGGAACAGAGATTGTTTCTTACTTTAAAGAATGATGATATTAGCTTTTATACACACAGTGATAGATTTTAATATATGCAAAGGTTTCACAATATTAACAAAAAAAGAAATTAAATTACATGGTAAAAATAATAATAGGTACAATGAGACCTAGAGGGAAATAAAACTTGACAGTAACAAAACTGTAACTCAATCTAGTAGCTACCTTACAAACACGTTGTTTCCTTGCTTGCTCAATAGCTATGACATTTTAAAGGCACCATGTACAGTCTGTGGAGATTCAGCACGAGAAAAAGGTCTTAATTTCATACACACGTGCAGCATCGTTTTCAGCTACGACACACTTACACACTGCAGTGTAAACCACCCAAGAACCATATTGCTGAAAGTGTTATTAATCTGAGCGACGTGTCAAGTTGCACCCTCTTCTCACAGCCTCTAGAAATGTTGTGGATCAGGTGCCAAGCTAGTTCTTTCTTCCTATGGCTTTCCCACCTCCCTAAGCTGTTAGGTGGCAGTCTCTTACTGTAGGGGATAAGGAGGAGGCCAAACAAGGGTATTAACAACAAAAATGCATGTCACGAAATTATCAACAGTCATCCAGAGAGCTTAATAGAAGGAACCACCTACACACAAGTACACAGATGCTTTGATACTGAACATATTCAGCATAAAGGTATCAAACCTTAATTGATTGTTTTTGCTTCGTCAGCACAGGGTCACAGCTGCTCCAATTCATTTATACTTAATGTACTGCAAGAGCATCCAATCCCAACTGTTGTCCTAAGTAACAAATATTGCAACACCAGTTTTGTTTGTGTACATGGTTTTGACCTGAGCTTTTGGCAACTTCAGCTGAGTTTGAATTCTGAAGTTTGGACAAACTTTTGTCCAAGCCCAAAACAAAATGCAAATCTGAGAAGATGGAAAACTCTGCAAACAGCACATCCCAGAATGAGGTTACATGAGTCTCTGCATAACTCAAAGCATCATTTTTCACAGATCTCTAGTTAGATCCCAAATTTGTTGCTCCATTTATCATTATTGAGCAAGTGTGGTCATTGGCTCTTTGCCCACGACTGACAACATATGTTCCAATTAGCAGCAGCCCCAGAGCTGGGCTCACTTTCGGGTGTTCACCGTATGCACTGGCTGCAGAGCACAAGAAACAGCAGAACCTGACTGCCACCAGCCAAGTCACCTTGAGACACACTGCTCCATTATCAATCCCTAAGCCTCCTGCCTCTCCTACATTATTGAACCTTAAGTTAAGCATAAAGTCATCTGTACTCATAAGACAAAAAGAGAGACACAGTCAACTCTGGATACCTCGAAAAGGGTTTAAGAACAGGACAATATATTGTTCTAACTTTTCAATTATATTCTGCAAGAGTTAAGTGTCTGTGGCTCAAGGACTTTTTCAATCAGGTTTTTTGGTTTTTTTTTTTTTTTTTTTGGTTTGTTTGCTTACTGTTTTCCCCATGACTATTTTTAAGCATATATTTGAGTCCTCTAAGTTTTCAGAATCCACAATTTCCTGTGGCAAAAAGAACCACAATTCAAAACAGAAAGTAGATCTGAAAAGAATCTCTTTGTGCTCAATCTGCACTTACCTTTTAAGAGTTTCACTTGGGACATTTGCAGACCCTTGGGTTGGCCTCCGCAGACTTCAGTCCAGCAAACCACCATCAGCATTACCACACTGAAGCCAGGCTGCGCCCGCGAGGCCGAGGCCAGACGACTGCTCCTGGGCTGCTAGGTGGTCGCTTCACAAAGTCTCCAGGAGTTGCTGCAAAACACCGCATTGTGCTAACGCACAGCTCAGACTAAACTAGAAAAGGGACCTTTGCAGATTAAGACTGGATGAGTGTAAACTAATACTACTCAATAGCATGTTGAGAGTCTGGTTAACAACAAAATGCTTATAAGAATGAGAACTATATGGCCTGAAATTGGCATGTGACCAATCGGTTTTAATGCACATAAGCAACAAAGGGATAAACCATACTTACTATTGTTTGATATTAAGATACTTTAAAAGAGGCTTTAAGAATACAATAATGTTAATGAGGTTTCCTATCATGCAGCACCTTGTGGTACTTTAGAAACACTGTACAATGATAGTGCTTTGATGATCAGGGCTTGCTTACTGTATCAAAACTTATGTAAAATCATTGGTAAAAAGTTTCCAGTGCCCCAGGAAGCTTTTAGGCAGTAGTGCCTCACCAACCATTACAGCAAGTGGGTTCTCATCCAGAGCATATCTATGTGCAGTTTAACCAGACCTACTTAGTTCGTCTCAACACAACACAGATCTTTAAGTTGTTTTTTAAGCAAAAACCATTGCCATGTCAAAGTCCCATTAAACCAGAATGTCTCTCAAAGGAGGCGCATAGGTGTGGAAGTATCAAATTATGGGAGAATGTGCAAGCTAAAGAGAAGGAATCAAACTCAACCCATATGGAATGTCATATGGAATTTTTCATAAATACCAGCAAAAAAAAGATTCTTTCACAAACCTTTGCCGTGTTTAGACAATATGATGACTGAAACTGTGCACAACTCTTCCCTTACAGGAATGAACTGTTCTTCTCCCTCTGAATTTTTTTATCACATATGCAACCACACACTACGGAGTATTCCTTCCAGGTGGGATGGAACTTCCGTGAAATAAAAATAAATAAATAAATAAAATAAAATAAAATAAAATAAAATAAAATAAAATAAAAAGACCCTAACAAAAATAAATTGAAGTAGGAAGGTAGCAGTATTTCACAAATGAAAATCCACACCTTAATCGCAATAGCTAGCTGTTTTCTTCTGCATTGGGATGAATAAAATGCTCCAAATGTTACACTTGCTTTGTGTAGAACTTAAAGCAGAGCTTAGCGCTACAAGCAAAATAATGCTCTGCAATAAGTCTTAATTACAGTTATTATTCAGTTGCCTTTTTTTCAAATAAAATATTGCATGATTTCACATATAGAATACACATGCGCTGATTATATAAACCTACATATTCAAACACAACATTCAAGTACATTCATAAGCATCCAAGTTTTACTGTCAAAAAGCGAGAACTAACAGCTCCTCCTCGTCCTCTCAGTTTTCCAGCTTCTTCAGCACAAATGAAATTTAGTTCTGTATTTTCCAGAAATGTTGAACCTACATTTGGTGAAACCTCAAGGCATATATTTGTTACGTCTTATTTGTACAAAAATCAATCTATTTTCAAAGTTTCCAGATGTCACACTGTCACACTGGAAACCTATTTTCAGCAGCGGAAAGACTCCGAACAGGGGATTCCTTAAAGGCCATTTCAGAACTACGGAATCATCTGTGACAATGGGGAAGAAATTTAAAGAATTCTTTCCTGTAAAATGGGTGTTTATAGTGAAAGACAGCCTACTATGTGACTGTAGTTGAAGACTATGGTCTAAGACTCACTTTCAGGGCTGATTTGCCACATGGACTTCAAACATCATCTTTGTGGCTGGTTTTTTTTTAATTATTATTTTTTAAGATTGCGCATGTAATTAGCACAACTTTCAAGATACAGTCATGAACAACATAATTCCCCTCCTAAAATAATGTGGCTTCACAACATGTCACAATAAAATACATGTATAAATTACCCATAGCCAAAATTAATCATTCACAAGGGAAGTCACAAAGAGGAGCAGATAAGGTATTAAGGGATCTATTACATTTGTCTTGGCTAATGTTGATAGAGGAATGAATGCAGAAAGTGAAATACGTGAAAAAGAAAAACCCCTCATTTTCATAAAGAGCAAATCAGGTCCCTCTAACATTTGTCCGCATCTTGGGGCCTGCATGGTGCCAGCATATGAGGCGCTTGGGAGAGAGACTTAGGGAAGGTGAAGACAAAGAAAAAGTGACCTCACCAGGTGGGCAAAGACCAACAGGCCCGGCAAAGAAGCATCTAAAGGCCAACACCAGCTGGATATAAAGCGGAGGAATTGAGTGAATAAGAGGTCTGGATGCTCAAGACCATTTATCTGAAAACTGTCCTCGAACTCAGCGAGCTGAACGCCAACGGCTGGTTTTCCCATGTTGCAGACAGCCTAACATCTGGCAGATATACAATGGGACATCACTTCTGCCAGCATCTCTGGACTCGCACTATCCTGAACCAACTCCATGCATCAAAATATTTGTAGCTAGAGATACACACATCTCTCCCAGAAGCTACACCAATGCAAAGATCACTTGTATGAATTTCTCCTTTAACAAGTCTATTTGGATACCAGTTAGTACACACTCTTTGTACTTAGGCAGTTTTGGGACTTCAAACCTGAACCTTTTGAAAGTTTGCCAGGTTGAACCTTCTGGCCTCTTGTCACTTCATATATCTAAAATACGCATGCAATCTCAACAAACTGTGCAAATGTAATTTGTGGATTTCTCTGCTCCAGCTTCAAAGAGATATGCAAAGAAGCTTAGCTATTCATGCCTGCAAAGTTATGGAATCCTTATATAAAAGCTATTATGTGGCTGCTTCATAATTAGTTCTTAAAGTTAAGATGAGGAAAGAAGGCAAAAGTATAACATTGTTTAATGTTAGCAATATCGTTATCCGTTACAGATACAAACAATCCTAAATTCTCACTGATGTAACTGTTTCTTAATGCAGGTGTTTGCCTTTAGAGCCCTATTAAAAAACAAATGAAACTGTTAAAATCCCTTATTAAAGTAGCTAAAATTGCTTTTCATCTCAAGAAGTTCAAAAACTTCATCCAAAGCAAGTGAGAACAGATGATTCCAAACTGCTGGAAAACAGGAACAAAACTACAGTTCCTAGCTCCAGTGGACTCGAGCATACCGAGACGATTCACATAACCATTCTTCATTGTATTCGCCTAACTGCACTGCCAATCAAGGTTTTGGCAAATTCAGAAATGGGATTTTTCAAGAGGCACAATTTGAAGAAAATATTGTCTTCTCATGTGGTTGAAATCAAAAATGTTTAGAAGGCGACTCCTCTATCCTTTTTTCCTTTTTTTTTTTTTATGACAATTTCACCTCTGTTATAATTATTTATCTGAGATTCCTAGAATTGAATTTAAAAATATAAAAGTGGCTTTTATTAATATATTTGTTCTCTTTCCATTTTCTATGAAGAGGGAGTACTTTTACCAAGATTGCTCTTATTTTACTACAGAGGAGCTTACTAGGTTTACAGATTTGTGTTCGTCAAATCTACTGTGAGAAAGGAGAACTTTTCCTATTTAAAATGAAATTATGCCCATTAGAAGTAGGAGGAGAGTGAAACTGTGTCCCTTACTTCCCCCCTTTTCCCAGTTTTAACACTGTGACAATGATATTTAAAGTCAGTCTTTGTAAATGCTTCCTTTAAAAAGCCTGATTAGACAAAGTCCCTTTGATTTCTCTGAACTTTCCTAAGCTTTATTTCATCCCAAATGAGCTCTCGGAAAAAACTTACACACCATATAGACATAGGATCCCAAAACCACTACCTCTGCCAACTAACTGCCTTGTTAGAATTATAGCAACTTATTAATCTTCCACTTCTTGAGAGCCTAATTATCTTCTCTTTCATGCTTTGTTTGTTAGTCTTTGAATTTCTGGCTTTTCTATTCTATTCTACCCCAGCAACAATCAGCTGACTTTCTTTGAATCACCATTTTTTTCCAGCCTCTATTCTCCATGGGATAATGTAAATGTCCACTGAGGAACTTTCCATAGTTGGGACTCTCTGACATTATTCCAAAATACCCTCACAATAATATTTTTACGTGCACTTACAAAGCACTTGCCAATCTACACTGAGATTTACCTTTCAGTTGTTGCACAACTACCTAGTTGCTTTCTCCTAATAAGATCACACAGCCATGTGACGTCATGAAGAAATCTTACAGCAGTGTCTTATTCTGATGTATTAATAGTCCTACCCACTCAATATCTAGAGAAAATTAGGGATCTCTCCTGCATATGCATATACTTCACTTTTAGTGTTGCCTCTCACGGAAATATAAAATACTACACAGGAGAAAAAAGAAAGAAATCTCTAAAGTCTGCCAGAGATTTTCATGGTACTGTTCATTTCCCTGGGTCCCACTGCATTTCTAACTAATTCCATATGCTTTAGTACCAGCAGACCGAGCATCTCCGCAGAAAAAGCAATCTATGGTGCCCTGCCATTTAAACATGAGGAGCACCAGTGCTATCGAGGCTTGTCATCTTGCCTATTAGCTTGATGTCTTTATTCACAGGCCATCTGCACCACTGAGACATACAGAGGCAGCTAATGTCAATATGAACAAATGCCTCTTCTTTTACAAGAAATGTCAAACATAGGACAGTGCAAGAATGACCCCAGGAATACCAACAGATGTTAGCTACACGGCTTTAAAAGAAAGAAAAAGAATCAATCTTTCCTACTGGGACTAATTAAGATGAAATAAAGAGCAAAAGTTAGGAAAAAAAACCATGTCACATTATCAGGAACTTCATACATACTTTCTAAGCTCATTATCGACATATTGCCCCATGTTCTTGAAGAAAGGCTAAAAAACGGTACAGGAGCCGGGGTAGTAGCAAAAGATTCTCTTTTGCACAGTCCTGGTCTGAATTTCACAATGAGTTGTGTCAAAAAATTATATATGGCTACTAACAAGATACTACTTCAGGTAGAAACAAAGCACAGTCCTTCACAGTTTGAGTGTAGATTTACAAAGAACTCCCAGTAGAAGGAAAATACCCACGTGCTTCAGCGCTTTTTCTTTTGCTAAGGCATAACTGGGAACATGCAAAGCCACATTTTGGATGTCCCTGTAACAGTAACAGACTGATCAGCAAGAGTCCCTTTATCTATAACGTATAGAAACACTAGTCCAAAATGTAAAGTGGTCACTTTGTGCCTAAGCCCATAGGCTGACAATTAGCATTACTCCTAATTTGGCCAAGAATGCAGGGAACAAAGTCATCTTTATAAAACAAACAAACAAACCCCTATTTTACCTTTTCTATGTAAAGACCACAGCTGAGAGGAAATGCATTGAAAATACCTGCTTAAGATTAAACTGCACGGAACTTAAAAGTTATCTTTCACAGCAGCAGCTCAACCAGAACTCGGATCTGTGGTTCCCGGGAACCCAAGCATTTCAGGCACCCTGACGGAGCACTAAGCTGTCCCTGCAAGCTGCAACATGACCAAAATGTCATCTCATATTCAATTTATAATCTCTCTTGGGACAGAAGGATAAGACCGTGGAAGAACAGCTGAGACCTGCCGTGGCAGGGCAGCAGTGGCAAGACAGACCCTGCTGTACCTCCGAGTTGGCTGTTCCTACACTCACATATACACGCACACAGTCAAATACTCTAGGTATATTACAAATTCAGCTATACCAGAACAGCTCTATCTCGAAGTCCTCTAAGTGTGGCTAATGTCGGCCCAAAGAATTATCTTGCTTGCAATAGCTTAAGCTAGTCCTCATGAAGCAGACCTTCAGAAAGGAACAGGGTGCTCATTAAGCACACTGCGGGCAAAGCTACGTGGTGAGGAGATGGATTCTGCTCCCTCCTCTTTCCTAGCATCGCCAGCAGGTATCTCAGATGACAACCAGAAAGATCCTCTCACAGCTCATTTGTCAGGCAATGCAGCAGCAGCTTTCGCCCAGGCACAGCGCTGATCTGCAGAGAAGCACAAGTGTGCAAGTTGCATGCACCACATAGACACCTGACTACATCCTATACCACACCGACAGTATGAAACATTTTCATGCACCTTTTTGCAAGGAGGCATAGATTTGCATTATAACTTATTCCAGCCCTGCCTTGCACTTCCTCGGATGACAGCATCCATGCCATTGCAGGTGTGCTTTCTCATGAACATTTCATCAGTCTTGGAACCACACCTCTTAATTACAGCTATTTCACAAGATGCTCTCACAGCATAAGCATGTGTCCTACAAGTTGAGGAAACAGATGTTCTTGAATCTCTTTATGGAAACCACAACATTAAGCTTTCATTAGTATTGCATACAGTAACAGAAATACACCTGAGAATATCACAAAAAAAAAATAATAGATGCACCTGTATCTCCCAAATCCTAAAAATCACAGGGTAATTCTAATGTTTTTCTGAGGGTCTCAAGCACTGAGCTGCAGGAGACAAATGACATAATTTGCTTAAGCAATCACATGCAAAAATGCAAGGGCTTTCAAAGATCATTGAAATATTTGCATCACTTCACAATAATCCACCAAAATACAAATTTCTTTGTTACCTTCTTTGTTACCAGATTACCCCCCTGCAAATAAACATGCTCTTTTTAAACCTGTTTTGGGCTGTAAAATAGCATGCATGGGCTGTAAAATAGCATGCATTTTGCTTGCTCATACTGCTTTCATTTTCCCCTGGGGTTGCACAGAGGGTTAAAAAGTCAGCCTTGTCTTCTCCTTTATCTGACAAGCAATTCATATCCAGGCTTACTTTCTGATTTACTGATCAACCTACGGGAAAGGATATACAATGACAAGAGTTTGAAAAACTGATGTAAAGTTTGAAACAAACAATAGCTAGGCAAACTATTTACAAGATAAGTTGTCACAATTTATCAAAGTCCATCATATTTGTGGGAACACGGTAAGAGACAGGACTTGAAATTGCTATTAAAATCTTCATACTATGGGAGATTCGTGGGTGTGTGGATTTTCTAAAAAACTAAAAATCAGACAGACACAGAATCCAAAGTCTGAGGTGTTCAAATGAGGGATTTGGGTTCGCTCCCTCTGTAGCTTTTAGAGCTTATTCTTATCCGTATTCTATTTGCCACTTTGTGAATGTGCACAGAGAAGAGCTTTGCCATCTCCAGTCACTGGTCCACTGAAGTGTGTCTGTTTCCTCTATTAATTCTATCTTGGGAAAACCACTCTGAAAAATGACCTTTTGCCTAGCCAATAAAGATTCAGAAAGTGTAAATTATAGCATATGGCAGCCGATTTGCTCAAGGGAGCATGGCATTTACCATACCCAAAGCTGGCTCTGACAGTTTAAACAGTGGCAAAAGCAGAGGGACTAAGACTCCGAACCACAGAAATGAAAGCCCTTATTCAGAATGGCTCCTCTTAAAGTGGCAAAAACACAGAGCAGAGAAGTCGGAATAAATGTAAAAGCCTAACATTGGAGCACAATAACTTAACTTGTGCTGGCTCGGCCATGCTATTTCAGATTTCTATACTCCACATTTCCATCTGTAAAATGGAAACAAGCCAGTCCTCTCTAAGACTGGTAAGGCTGAGGAAGAAAAAAAAGTCATTATGTAAGAGAGGATTAGACTTCTTCAGTTAAACCAATGTTAAAAAAAAGAAGCCGAAGAAACCAGGATCCTCAACAGCTAAAAGTTTTGCCAAGTATGAATAACAACAGTGCAACATAAACAAATTTTGCAGATTTTTTATTTAAGCACGAAAGCTTCTTCATTTGCAAAAAAAAACCCTACCCTGATTCCTATTCTCTGGTTTATTTTTTGTCTGTTTTGAATATTAACCACAAGCACAATTTCATAGGAAGGTGAGCGCCAATGTCCCCACCTCTGGCATTATAGTGCTACAAACATGGTTTAAACCATTCCTGTGATAGGATGAAAGGTCTATTTGTCTGAAACATGACACTTTTTGCAATCCTCTTGCTATAATTCTGTGTTGCGTGATATTGCAAGTGTCAGGATACTTGACCTGGGATTTGAAGCTATGATCTAGGGGGTGAAAGTACCCTAGAAGTTAAAAAAAAAAAACAACAAAATAAAAACTACTAGATCACCCCACGACCTAATAAAAAGGAATAAGGATTTTTGTAAACTGCTTTTACTTCCATGATTGTCTTGCCCTAAATGGAAGAGTATTGATGAGAAAGAGATGGATTATATATACTCCCAGAGGAAAACGCTACACTAAGGCACCAACTCCATCCTGTCTTATCTGTGCTGAAGCAAAGAATCTTCCTCTTTTGCCATAAAACACAGTGTGTGGTATTTTATCTAGTCTATGCACACACATGGTAGATCTATAGTCTCCCGTAGCATATCAGAAAGCGTAAACCATTGGTGATAATGTGATGTGTTGTGCATTTTACCAGCCCAAGTTGGCAATGCTATAATTCTTCAGTAACTATGGAACATCTGCAGTTTTTTGACACTTACTATGTTTCATTCCCGTGATGCTCTCGGTGTCTGTTCAGAGCACGGAAAGGTCAACCAGCCCATCTGGAGTCCTCCCCGTGCATCCATTCCTGCGCGCTGCCTCTTGCAAAGGAGGGTCTGCAGAATTTGTCACTTCCACCTGTTCTGACAGGTTCTCCCTGCCTGACCTGGAGATAGCCCTTGGGGACATTAATCATATAACAGGCTGAGCTGTGAAAGAAACAAGGCTTGGCTGGATACTGTTACAGTCTCTGTCACCTACTAATCATGTCCTGTGACACAGAGAGGCTTAATCAGATGGTCAGGTTTCTCATTAATCATTGCGGCCTCACAATGAAACTCTTTTCTCGGAGATTAAAGTTTAGACCATCTTCTCCACCCCTGTTCCTGTCCAACTGCCTAAATTTAGCCCAACTCCCAAGTACTATAATTTAAGTTCCTTATCAAACAACAGATTGTAAGTTTCCTTTTGGGATTGAGCACATGAAACTTCCCAAGAAAGAAGGGAGAAAAAAAAAAAAAAAAAAAAAAAGAGGAAGGATGCACATGAATGGATACATGGATGGATGGATGAAGAGACAAACTTACTGACAAAGTATATTAAGAAAATTCTCAGGATGCATATACAAATAAAGATTTATAAAGAAAATAGGCCACTGTGTGTAATAACATTAAAGCAGCAATAAGGCAGTATTTATTCGCTCGTAATCAATATCAAATGAAACTGAGAAAACTACAAAATAAAATTCATTATTATCGACATTCGTTAGAAGAACCTTTTATCCTCCTGCGACAGCTGCTGTTAAACCTTCCGCTATGGAATGGTGAAATAACTTTGCTAGATAAAGAATAATTAAAGGCCGTAATCAAGTGATTCTAGGACAAGAAACGGTTAGATCAAAAAGAAAACACCAAGCTAATTTTGCTAGGCACTTTAATCCTGGTCTTGCTTCTCATTTTCTGCATTGCAAAAGACAAACAAGATCTAACACAGATCCTGCTCTGTCCCAGCAAGTTGGCGTTGCACTTCCTCCCTGTGTTTATTTTCCTTGCACCGTACAATTACGGGAAACAAGTATAATTTCGCCTTCTAAGTCATGAAACACACATACTTCATGAACATCTAAATCATCTCCCAGCTTGGCCAGGGAGCGTGGGGGGGAGGGAGGGAGAAGAAAGCCTGGATGAAAGGAGGAAGCTGCAGTTCTCGCCTGATGAACAGCCTCCTACCTGCCTGAACTTGACCTGACAGCTTCTTGCAACAAAGTCAGCAGAGCGAGGCTCCGTGCAGGAGTTCCTTAAAGGCTTGTGCTTACCAGGTCCCCCGACCGCGCGCCTCCTCTGAGAGCCGCCACAAAAGACCTACAGCGCGGTCTGACTTAACTTCGCGACGGCGAGCCGCGGCCGGGGCTTTTTTGTTGTGTTTGTTGCTATTCAGCGATCCTCCATCGCTAGCCTAGAAATGACAGTAGGTGGAAACGCTATCTTTCATTACACAAAGTATAAATAGTGTAATCTATCAGCGCTGTCAATCAAGATGATTGATTACAGGCTGTCATAGAGAAGAGTGACATATTAGAAAAGTTTTGTTAACAATGCCTATTGCTAGTCAGCCTGCCACAGAAGCTGGTGATTAATGTGTTGTCAGCCTGTAATCCCACACCCCTGGCTAATGAGGCAGGAATTTATCATCTTTACAGAGTGGCAGATGTCAGAAGGAAAGGAATCCAAGTGCTGGAAACAATATACTTTTTCTTACCACGCCTGACAAGTCTGACAGGCCTAAAAAACCACAAAGAAGCTTTGTGTAAGCACAAACTTAAAACGAGGAACTTTCATTTGGCATCTTTGCTTTAAATAGTGCTGCAAATCAGCCTCTATCCCTCAAAAAAAAGGCACAATAAAAAGCTCTATGAACTCTGAACCCCATCCTTGACAACTAGGAAATCTCAGGAAAGGTTTCCATGGCAGGCAAACAGACAGCTTTCTTTGGAACAGGGGCAGCAAGTAACTTTTAACTTTACCTGTGAACTTGTGAACTACTGAAGGACAAAAATCCTTCTGGTTGCAGTGCAGAATGCACCCCATTTCAGTGCTCTGTCAGCAAAGGCCTTAGGAAACATCTCTCCAGAAAGTCTGTGCCAGGTTTTCATTACAGATTCTTTTTTTTTTTCTTTTTTTTTTTCTTTTTTTAGGAGAGAGGAATAGGGGAACAAGGATTGTGGAAATCCTGGAAGCTCTTCCTGAAGAAAAATAAAATGTGACAGAAGCATCTGCACTGAGAGGCAGCTCTAGTACTTTGCACTCAGAATAGTTTTACATCTGACTGAAATATACTTAGACTTGATTGCTCTTCCTTCCAAGGACTTGAAAAAGGTTTGAAAGCCCTCTTTGAGGGCTTGAGAGCCACATGGACATGCTATTCCTTTGATATATCAGTGTTAGAGGAAATTTGCAACAGAACATTGTTGATCTCCTAAAGTTTGGGCCTCCAAAATTACAACAATGCTCAAAATTCAGGCAGCAGGCAATGATTTCTGAACTCTTTAAGAAAGGCTCATTTTTGCCTTTACTCCAGTAAAGGCCATGAGTTATCCTAAAGCAGGGAAAAGATAGGAGAGAGTAATCTGTTTAGTTAAAAAAAAATCAATGTTAGCAACTCTCAGGCAGCTTTTACCACTATTGGCTGGCACTGTCAAAAAGCTACAGCTTTTCAATTAGATGCATTAAGAGGTTAAATCTTCTGGTTCTGAAATTTCCGATGTGCTGCAAAAGGGCTGCATTTTGCAAAAGATTATGTGCTACTTAGGCTCCTGTCAGTTAGTAAGGAAAGGGAGCAAATCATCTGTACTAAGTTTTGACTAACATAATCCCTTTCCAAACACAGATACCTCCACTAATGCAGAAAAATGCAACACCAAAAAAATTACAAAGGAAGACAGCAACTGGGGAAGAAAAACACTGCTTTCTGTCAACAGCACCCTTGGGCTAAAAGCACAGCAAAACATTGAGAAATTTGATCTCCAGCAGGCAGCATTCTGAAGTTAAGACTTATTTAAGGTTTATGAGAGCTCGGAACTTCCCACACCAGTCACTGAAAGAGAGGCTTGCTGGCCTATAATCTGTGCACCCAGGAGGAGACCAAATCAAAACAAACAGCAATGCCATGAAAACCAGGCACTTCCTTGCCAGCGATGGGATTCAGTGACAACTTATGACCTCCATGGAAGGCAAAATGTCCCTGACAGCTATCCCAGTGTCAACAACACAGCAGCATTTTCTCTTCTTTCTAAACCAAAGCTCTCTCCAGAGAACCTACACACAAGTGGTTGCTGGAACTGCAAAAGAAATAAAGTTGCATGTAATTTGACCTATAAGCGAGGGCACGAAAACTGACATTGAACCCATACAGTATTGCATGCTTCAATACATAACAGTTAGCCATTGCAACTCCCAATAGACTGGAACAGTCATATGTATTTCTCCCTTTCTTAAAGGAAACGTAATAGGTAGGCCCAGTGTTACAGTTAAGCACAGGCTTGCAGACAAATGACTCATTAACTAATAATGGGACTGTGATGGGGAGCTTTGACTTTGCTTTGGAGGAGAAGGTTAATGTGAGTTTATAATCCCTCTGTTTTGAAAAATCCTGATAGATTCAGTGTGGACATTTCAGACCATATTAGTAAAAACAGCACTGATGCCTCACCTATCTCCTGAACCTTTCAAACATTGATGGAGCTCTCCTTCCCTTGCCAAACTTCATCTGATTTTTGCTTTGCAGCCCTACCCCATCCTCCCTACTTAATGGGAAAATATATCTCATGAATCTGCATAATTCGAAATGTAATTAAATTTTCCAGTTCTATCTGGAATGCCTATTTCTTCTGGGCATTAGATTAGACTCATTGCCATGGTATGTGCTGACCTTTAAGCCTCTTGGCAACCTCTTGACAAACTGCGACATTGCACAGACCTCTTTGGAAAAAGAAACACTGCTCCTTGCCCCAAGTTTTTGGACTCTACTCTTCTGAACCAGGTTGATGGGAAGAGTTCTTCCTCTTCACATCAATTCCACAATGACCATAAAATTTCATATTCATCTCAGTTTACATGCTGAAAAGCCTTCAGTACCCTCATTGAGGCAGCCAGGAACAGAGCATAAAGTTAACTTTTGAAGACATCAAGAGAACTATTTACATACCTTTGTAATCTCCTGAATTAGGGCCAGAATACTCAGTACTTCATAGGATTCGGCTTAAAGCCAGTAATTTTCAACAATCTTTCTTCATGAATTTATACGTGTTTAAAACAAATGCAAATTGGATTTGCTGTAGACCTAGATTTAAATGCAAACTTTGGATTTTTTTCATGCTTGATTCATTACACTCTAAAATCCTCGGGAAAGAAATCACTGCTTCGGTTCCATGTTTGTACAACCCCTAGCTCACGTGCAAGTCGGGAGAGTGGCAATAATACTGATGCTACAATTGTAACAACAGCAGGTATTTTTTTTGGATGTGACTCTGCATATTTATGATACCCCCCTTTAAAATGACATATCATACTTTTACACACCACATTTGCTGCATCTAACAAACATGGCTATTATTAAGTTTCTTTCCACCCTTTTAACTATCATTTGCGCAAATTAAATCTTCTTTTAAGCAGTTCGGTCTAATCTCAGCAACACAAGCCTGAAATTCTAGTAATTCCAGCCAAGGGAAAAGAAGGCACCTATGCTCGCTCCTGTCTTAATACTGTCTCTCAAGTGTAGACCAATGAAAGAAATTAAAACACTTATGAGCTTGCTTTATGGATATTGGATCTAATAAATAGTAGTTCTACACAGAATTACAGTTGAGCTCTTTCTCGCATTAAGTTATACAAACTTTTTGAAAGTGGAAGCATAATGTCTTTTTCCAAAGCTGTGTTATTATTTTGGTCAAACATTGTTTACATTAAACAAATCCAATTTACCAAACTTTGACATGTTTGCACAACTGCATATAATTTATACTGGAAACATGACTTTTAAATGAACTTTCTGTAGTCTAAACTCTCTGGTTTCTAGCCTGCAGTTCTAGATTCTAATACTGCACCCAAAAGCTTGTCACTGGTGTAAATCACATTCTCTAAGAGGTTTCCAATAAAGTAAATAATGAGGGTAATTTCAAATTGCTCGCTAATGCCTTCAAACTAGCTACATCTACCAAAAACTGATTTGACTTTCATGCCAGGTGCAGCACTTGGTCTGAAAAATAGCAATCTCCAAATTAAGATTAGGCAAAGCAATTCCTTAATGCTGTTGCTTTTCAATGAGTTTATTTTAGTATCTTTGATAAATGGAATTTAAATTAGTATTTCATCATTCTAATGCATCAGAGATTGATTATAAAATAACCTCTAATAAATCCATACTATCTCCTATAAGTTGATACATTTATTGCAGCACACTGCGGTTGTATCTGTCCCATCAAGTATACCAGATTCCTCTCTGCTTTGAAAAGACCACATCTCTTTAATAAATATGGAGCCAATCTCTGCCATCCTTCCATGGAATTTCAACACATTACATGGCAAACATGCCCAGGTTTCACTCACTCTCCTGGAAACCAACATTGCCTGGTGCCTGAATGACATAGGCATGTTAGGCACAACTTATCAAGTAATCCTGCTTTGTTCCTAAAAAACGCTGGATTCTCAAAGGACTGCACAGTCCACATTTCTGGGAATAAATTTGGAAAGAAATGAACCTTTGGAGCATCTGGAAGAAGAATAGAAGTCAATTTGTCTTTAAGAACAATCTGTCATTTCTTTAAACACTGCCCTGAAGCCACACCCACTAAAATTAGCACTTTTGCAGCTCTACGTAATTTTTTCCTCAAACCGTTTGCCCCACTTGCAGCTTTGCTAAAGGATAAAATTAATCACAGTTATCCCTACACTGGTAAGAAAAGTGTCTGATTTACTAAGATGTACATCTTTACAGATATTGAGAGAGGTGCCAGCCAAGGTTCTTAACAATCCCTCAGCCAGACAGAAACACAACTTCCATTGATTTCAGTGGGTATTCAGGAACCAGGGCTGTATTTCTAAGCTTGTCAAGATACCTCTTAAAGTCTGCCTCAACACCTCTGTAAGTCCAGCCTTGGCCATTGCAATGGAAGTCCATCCCCTCATACATCAGAGGCAAGACCAGTATTTCACTTTCTTTCTACTGTGTGTTTCTCTCTTCAGTACATACTGTGAGCTGAGGGAAAGTGCATACCATGCTGATTTAAAAGTCTAAACTCACCTGTGCTTCCAACAGTATATCAACTAGCCCATAGATCTTGATGGGCTGAGACTGGATATGAATCAAACTCAAGCGTGTATTTGAGACCTACTTGGCTTTCAAGGGAATACACGAGGAATTAGGAGTTCTTTTTTGGGGGGAGAACTTCAATCTTTTTCTTTCCTTTTTGAGTACCTGCCCAGATTTCTCCAAAAGTTTATTCAAATGTGGCTTTGTTACTATTTGTTCTCTTACAAGTTAAAATTTCTATTTATATATTAAAAAAAAAAAAATCGTCTTTTCCCTAATTTGTGTCTGTTCTTGCAGTTGTCTTACACTTCATGGAAAGTAAATTCAGATGTTGCTGACTTGAAGTTAAAGGCAGAACCCCAAACTGTGGCAAAGTGGCTATTATTTTCATTTTAGCAAAGTTACAACAAAACTTCTAAACCCAAGAGTAAGAAAGAAGAGTTACCAAGGATGTGAATATTATTTCCAGGCCCTCAACTGTGTATTGCAGAAAAGGCAATCTTGTTCCAAGAAACAGACACATCCCTCCTCTTCTGAAATTATGCAATGCTTTTTGAAGCATTTTTGAAGCTTAACTACAGTTTGCAAGTAGCTGTAATAATAACGGTAAGCTAAGTTTCTAAAATTTTAATCCAAAATTTAGGCTAAGCCAATGCTGAATTAAAAACACTATCCTTACAGTTACACCAACCTAAGAAGTCCTGCAGCTCAGCTCCCATCTCTCCCCAGTTTACTTCTGTGTGGCCACAGCTGCTTTGATTTTCCAGACCACATTTGAGTTGCCATTCTAGCACATAGGGAGTCTTAAGGTCCTGTTAACTGAGTGTGGATTAAAAAATTCTACTGACTTTGTAAAGCACAAAAAGCATAAAATATTTTTTAAGAAAAGGATTAACAATTTCCTAAAAAATGACATGGTTAAAAATCAACTGTTTTGAAGAGTAGGGTAAAAATAATTTAACTTCATAACTTGTCAATCATACAAGTACTTGATGATGTATAATGATTACGACAACAAAGAAACACCTAATATTTGTACATATATATGTATATATTTTTGGTGGCAGAATTCTTTTCCCAAAAAACTTACTCCATTGCTCATTTTGCCTCAAGCCTTCTAGGAATTTTTTCAAATTGTGTCAACAGTTCCAAATTCCACATTTTTAGTTTATAAGAAAGTGAGCATACTTTCAAAGCCATCTTTTCATCCCAGCTAATAACGACTAACAGGCCTGGACACAAAGCATCCTTGGAAAGAATCCTCTAAGAAAAGGGCCAAGAGGGAATGTCCTTGAAATACTGCAGTTAAAGGAGATAATCAACATATTATTTATTTTCTGTGGCTGAACTCCAGTAAAGGAAACAAGCAAAATAAATATAGATCATTCTAAGCACACCTTACTGAAAAATGAATGGAACGCACAGAAATGCAGCATACAGCTAACTCAAAAATAGTACTAACGATGAAGAAACCTAAGGCAGAAAGACAAGAAACCTAATTGCTTTTTAGACAATGTAAGTACCAAGAGTCTAGAAAAAGAAAGAGAAAAAATGAAAAGGAAACAATTTTTGCTACGCCAATTTTATAATTTCCATCCCTTTAGTGCATCCACTTCACATGTCCTATATTTCTTGTAAAGGTCTATCAACTCAGGAACTGCTGGTGTACTTATCCTGACTCTGAATTAGTTTTAACTATATCTCTTTGAGGTCCTTCATTTTACAGAGACAGTAGCTGTAGCGTGTAGTAAACTGGGTTTCATTGAAATTATGTTTTTGTTTACCGCACTGAAAAGCTGGATCTGTCCCCTCTTTGCCTGATAAAAGGAAGAAAGCATCCTAATCAGCCTGATGGTTATCTGATGCTGCACTCTATAATTTTACTTTGCACAAAGTTAATATAAAAGATACATTAACATTCTACTTGTGGTTAAAATAATGCATTAACAATTTGACTTTTCACATTCCAAGACTGGTAGTTTATGCATTTTTATGTTCCTTTCCCACTGTCCTTTGCTGTTAGCGATCTACCTCATTTAGCTGATGAAAGACTGGGGAGGTATGCAACGGTTATTTCATACCTATGGAATGACTGCTCTTTTACCAAGACAAAGTGGGAGGTTCATACAGATCTTGAGGGGAAAAAAAAAAAAAAAAAAAAATAAAAAAAAATAAAAATAAAAATAAAGTAAGTGGAACTTGTGTATCTTGGTGAAAAATACATTTTAATTTGTATTTATAAACTTTGAGAAGCAGCATAATGTTATTGGCTTCTTATCTCAACATTAGCATCTTTTTTATTATATTCTTTAGTTTACATTTTAAAGTAACGTATACATGTATTCTTTATAACAGGTTCTGTCTTACTTTTGAACTACTTTCTTCACCATATGTGCATGCTTCTTGTGGCTTATAACGGCTAATTCCTCCAGTAATGCTGAAATCACAGAAGTTTTCTATACAGTTGTCTCTGTGCAAATAAATCATTCAATCTTTCGCATTTATTTTTCAGCAACAACTTGAGCAGAGATCCTGGGGAAAATAGAGTTCCAGCTCAAAATTATTTCTTATGGCCAAGCATTAAGCTTTTGGAACGAGGGACATGATAACTGAGACATTGACAAGCACAATTATGAGTTTATTAAATTAGGTATGAAACTTTCCATTCTGTTCTAGGTGGAGCAGCATGTTCCTCCAAAAATAGTGATGCCCAACTATCTGCCAAGACCTGGCCACAGAGAGTAATTTCTAGCTTGAGTAATAGTAGGCTTTTTCTGTAGCCAATTGCTACTCTGTAGTCTGATCTTAATTAAGAAAGTAAATTTAATTATTTCTCTCCTGAGATAGAATTCAGACTCCTCACATATTCGGGAATATGAAAGCAGAATATTAAGTCCCAAAGTTGACTCCAATAGATTCTCCACATGTTGCCAGTGACCCACCACAGCTTACTAAGACCATCACCAAATAAGACAGATACCCTATAATAAGCATACTGAGTTTTCTTCAAGTGATTTACAGCAAGGTTTATGGGAAATGATTTTCTAGTGTAATCACCCTGGAATGAGTCTTCTAATGAACAATAGCTGCTTGACTCAGAAGCAATATCTCCAGATATCTTACCCACTGCACAGCAAGATGGAGGTTTGTGCAGCAAATTGAATGTATAAGGCTTTACAGAAGTATTTAACTATTTTTAAACATCCATGAACATCCTGTGACATACTGTTAATATTGTTAGACAAAAATAATGTTTAAAATATTCTTCACGAAATGTAAATAAACCCAAGAATTTTACGTCTCAGACGGGAATACGGTGAACGTATACAATACATGAAAACACGCCTGGTACAGTACCAAAATACTAGGTTCATTTGACAAAATACCAGTTTCACTTGTTTTTAAGCAAGCCTCATCTGTAAACAGTATAAAACCTGAAATGCTACATCTCTACAACTGCTTGAACAACTTGTGTGACTATCGCATTATGAACTTTACCATAGGAGAAAAAAATGCCAGGAAATACTGTTATGAAAGGCACAAATGACAAGTGGGTGATTTTTTTTTTTCATATTTTCCATATTTCTGGCAGAGATAGGTATTCAGGCATATCTTGGTGTGATATACATTATATCAATCCCACGTTTTCCTAACTATCTTATGGACTACAAAAGATCCATTGTTATTCAGTGAAATCTCTAGGCCACAACTACTCTAGACACACACTCATTTATTTAAAGGATACTGAAACCAAAATGTAACAGCAAAAATAATAATGATTAATCATTTCATTTCCTTACACAGAAGTAGAATAATGTCCAATTACTAGCTTAACAAATACAGATAGATTTCCTGGAAAAACAAGGAATTTGTGGTTGGTTACTAATCTTTAACAATACTTAATCATAGAAGACTACAGAAAAATGAGAGAAATTCTCTCAGAAAAGGTGAACTTGTGGGAAACTGAAGTACTAAGGAAAAGTGAGGCACTTGAAAGATTAAAAAATACATTAATGGAATAAAGTTATTGTTAGTGAAAAATCATGTGGCAGTAAGTGTACATTAAGCCACGCTGGTTTTAAGGAGTTTTTTTTGTTTGTTTTCTTGAAATTTTCAGATTTTAAAGAAACTGAATTTTAACAGATTCTGCAGAGTTTTGCAAATTTTCTGCAGACATTGACATTACAAGAAACAATTACAAGACAATAAAAAAATCTAAACTGGAATTGCTGATTTTTTTCCCAATATTTCATATAACTTTGTGAAATTGTCTGAAATCATTCATTACTGCTTATTCTGCTGTTTTAAAGATTACAAATGCATAATATGACTCCTTTAAAATAACAGTTCCAAATTATTCAGAAAATTCTATTATATTCAAGCATCTACAGACTGATAAATTATTAATCCTTCTTCATCTCAATCCACTATTTGGAATTAGTCGTCAGATCTGCAGTGGGCAAGATCTGCCACTACTTGTTCAATGCTCATAACCATTTGGATTTTTTTGGTTAAATATCAACACCCACTTTGTTAACAATATTCATATACATTCACTGTTTGAACATTAGGCTTTAAGAAACTTCTGAAGACAGGACAGAGTATACTAGCAGATCACATATAAGGCAGACATAAAGTGGCAATGTCCATAATCCATACACTGAATACCTAACCCCTCTTTGCAATGCTGCCTGTACAGTACCCTAATAAGCCTGAATTCACTTTGCTGTCTTGCAACTTTTCATATGTAGAACTAGGATTAAAGCTTTTACCCAGTATAGGCTAAGTTCTCTTTTGGAGTTACATAATCAAAACTAACCTCTTTTTGCCTGTATTAAAAGGCTGTATTAATATTACACTTGGGGCCATTATAAATGTCTTACATTGAACACACTTAGGATACATCAAAGTTTTATCACAATCATTAGAAAGATGTCATTTCAAACTATTTTTACACTAATAAGATAGTCTTCAATTGAATAAATTGCAGTTACAGTGCGATTACCACTGTTACAACTTACCTTTAGTTCACAGGTTAGTACAGTGATGGATACCACGCATGAAAAATATTAATGCACAATTCAACTTTACAGTTTGTCACTAACCAGGTTGATTTAAGTCATAAGTATAAGTTGAAATGTCAAATCTATTTGGAATATGTAAGATAATAGACATTCCATTTGCTTCCAAAGTGCACAACCAATAATATACTATTATTTATGCAGATGGGATAACACATTCTCCTCGCCCACACTGCAACATATTTTCTCTCAAATTAGCTAGTAAATCACTATTGCAGTAGCTATTAACAATCATAAAGCTTTTTAACTTTTACAAGGTGCTCATAATTGGCAATTCCATATAATTTATATCAAAAACATGAGTCAGCTCTTCAAGCACAACTAATCTGTAGATATAGGTCTTCCTGGGTGACCTGTTGTTATCTCTGCATTGATGTGGAAAACTTGAAGGGATTTGGCAATCTTTCTTAACATTTCCCAGACAAATGCAGTTGTAAAAAAAAAAAAAAAAAAGAAATAATTGTAACTTTCATTAAGCTTTTATTAAAAACGTGCTCATTTTTTGATGAACGAGACTTACACAGAAATCCTGTATTTTTAATGGAATTTAAGAGGTTTCCAGACTAGACAGCACTAAATTCACCCAGAAGTACTTTAAAACAGGCAAAAGCACTTAAGCTCACTAACTACTTGGACCTGGGGAGGCAGTTCTTCAAAAGATAGAGTTTGTTGTTAAATAACCTGGCTTCTGTTGAATTGCAACAACTAACACAAGTCCCTGACTTCCACAAACCCATATGAGCCTGGTACATTTCAACTGCTGAGCTGTTTGTGAAACACAACACAACCGTAAGGAGGCCTCACTCTACTGCACTAACACGGTTTCAGAGAAGGCTTTCCCTTCTGCATAACTTCCTGTGATAGAAACATTTGCATCATCTAAAATTCTTTGAAACGGTAAGGAAAGAGATAGAGGGAAAACACACACACACACACACACACACACACACACTTAACAGGAAAAAAAAAAAAAAAAGGAACTAAGAGAAGAGTTGGTTGTAAAACTTACAGTTAGTTGTTCCAAATTTCCTAGAGAAGGATTATAAATATACAATAAGTGGATGAAATTAAATCACTCTACAGAATACAGATAGTCATTATAAAATACAGAAGTCATCCTAATCAGTTGATAGTGTTACCATTTTTCCTGTTTCTTTTTCACAGCTCTTCAGATAAATTTCAAAGGCTTTTTCTAACATATCCTACATGGCCCCTCATAAATGCATTTAAACCAACTTGTCCAGCTACAGAGTGTTTTTTATACTTTTTGGCTCACATATTTTGCTGCTTTGGGTAATTTGCATGCTTTCTACTTCCACGGTTTTTCATCCTCTATTTACCTGCCACTTGACTTTGTCTTGTGGCTTCCTAATCAAATCCCTTGAAGACCCCTTATCGGTGTAAATGATATATTGTGATCACAAGTACTGCCCTACGAGCTCACTAGCGAGTTGATAGGCCTCTGGCAGGAACTGATAAACCTGAAAACTTGGAACTGATATTCTAGATACAGAAGGGGAGAAAAAAAAAAAAAAAAAAGAGAGAGAGAGGAAAAAAAAAAGAAAAAGAAAAGAGCGCAAAACATAGCAAGAACTGTTTTCTGGATTGTATGATCTTCAACTTAAGGGAACACTTAAAATATGACAATATGATGGCTTCAGGAGCTACAACCCTGACTTCTATGTATATACTGGCAGGAGAATACTCAAATTCTAAAAACATAGCACAGATTGAGGGGATAATAAATATCCCTAACATTAAAGGAAATGGTGGTTTCAGAGGTCTGGGATCGTACGTTTACTTTAAAAATACATCTGCATATGCAATGGTCGGTATCCCCTTTAAGAAATGTGACTGAACCTCTGTACACTTATCTTCTATAAGGGACTGCAAGAACAACCATAAGGTTAAAGTTGTACCTTGATTTGCATTTCCAATGTTGACAGAGTATTTTCTTATGCAAAAAACCCACTATTTTGTTCATGCTAAAATCTCAGTGACCTAACAGATCCCCAGCCACTGAGAAAAAGACTTTTATGCTATATATTCAATTGTGGCTTTTTTTAAGCTGTTGATGTTTTTAACCAAGGGAACATAAGTTAACTGTTAAAACTAGACTGCTAGCCTCACTAAAGGACTAATTCACATTATAAATATTGCAATCACTGTATTATAATTAGAAGATGAGGTAGAAAGAAAGTACTTACAATTAAATATCATGTGATACTGTATTGAAAATGATCTTGATTTCTGGGTTACTACCCTTTTATGAGTGCCCCTGCTTCAAACTCTCTTCTAAACCCTTAAAGAGATGAAGGTAGCTGAAAAGAGGAGCTAAGCAGACAGAAAAAAGGAGAATGCCACAAAATCGTACAAAATTTCCCTTATCTCTCTTCCCTGGATTCTTATCCATAGCGATTTCTAGCAATGTAACCCTGCCTCAACTCAAGCTTACTTGTAGGTATGGCTAGACATTGATATATTTTCTTCTACAGCGCTGATTTTCAGCATCACTGATAATACAAACTATTATACAAGTAATAAGCATTGTATTACAAAAGATCTCAGCTTTAAGAGCTTTTATTGTTGAAAAAGAGATTAGCATATTTCATGATTCCTAATGAAGAATTATTGACTTACTGCTTTGCTGGAGCAAGGCATTTTCCAGCCATTTTCCATCATCATTTTTCAAAAATTAGAAAGCACACTATTTTGGGTACATGAAAACAGAAATCTGGAGATGAAGAGTGAGGAGAAACCCTGCCGAGGCGCTGCCCAGGCTCAGACGAGCATCGCCCCATCCGCTGCGGCAGCGGGAAGCAGCTCCGATGTTAACGCACACGCTCATCTCCCTCTAATCAAACAGGCAATCACTGCAACGGCTACCTCCGAGAATCAGGAGGCAAGTTTAATTTGACAGACATTAATAAGTATGCTTCGTGGATCCTACCACTATCTGATAAAGAAGCTCTCTTTTACTACCTCTTTAATGTTATTGAATCGAGCAAACTTGGATCTGGCTAAATAGGCTTCACAAGTGCTAATCTTAGCCTAAAGCATTCTAATGGATTGACTCTTTCTTACTAGGGCTATATAAATATTTATAAAGACTTCACACGAAGTGCAGATCTGACACAGGGCTTTAAAACACTTCTCAGTATATACAGAAACCAGAGATTTTATAGAGGCAGTGTAGCTTTTACCCCTCAAAACCCCTCTTAAATCCTGGAGGGCTGGTAATGGCACACAAACATATGTATGGATCTGCCCACATGAAATAGGCAGTTTTCACAACAGGGTCAACTGAGGTATGCAAATGTATGTATTATATCTACAGAATAAATGTGAAATTGCCTCCATCATATGATGTAGGCCACATCCTCTATTAGAGATGTCTTGTCTTCTCAAGCTGCCTTAAACTCACCTGAGCCTTTCTGCTTGTTGTCCCATCTGCTTTTCTGGAGAAAGAGCCGCCTTTTTTCAGGCCTCTAACATCAAAAGAGTAAGTATTTCATTCAACTACGCAGAAAAGCAAACATGATTTTTAGTATCTCATTTGGTATGAAATTCTGGCTCCACCAATAATGCAAGTTGCTTTCAGCATGCAGCACACAGGCAGGATTTTACCACAGATACAGACAAGAGTGAAAAGCCCTTCAGCCTAGGCTTTGAAAGTCAGTCACTGAATAAGTAAATTATTTTATTCGCACTATAGCAAGTTCATGTCACCTAAAACTATGCCACCACCACAGGTGAGAAAGTGATGCACAGGCAATTTAAGGCCACCTCCATTTTGAAATCCAGCGACTACCAAAACATACAATTATCAGTAGAACAACCCTTCTTTAAGGCAACTTAAAAAAAAAAAAAACAGAATTTTCTGCCATCCAGACAGATTTATCGTATATCCACCTAAACACTAGTCCTGATGATAGTATTTTCAGGATTATAAGCATATTGCCTGGAAGAGGCTACTCAGATCTTCAAATAATTACGGTACAGGAAAAAGTCATCTCCATCTCCATCCAACATTTCAACACCCCCTGACTGGAAATAAACTTGCAATTAACTTTCATTAACCTTCCCTGGGCTTGCTGGACAGACTGGGCTGCAGCACCACTGCCTCCCAGCTGTGAGGCTGCCTGGAGCATCGAGTCACATGCCCGGCTCCCCACACCACACCAGCCCTCCCATTAACTTCCTCGTAGTAGTATTACTCCAGATTTATGGAGCCTGAATTCGTGCATTTTAGGTGTAATTAGAACTCCATAAATTTTGCGTAATGCTGCTATGATGCTGCCTCAGCCCGCGATCTTGGTTTCCCCCGAGTTCTGGGCAGCAGTGGGAAGACCGGGCTGTCAGGGACAAGACAGCCATTGGCTCTGTATTCAGCAGTTCTTACAAGCCAAACCATATCCCACTAGAGGTTTATCAAATCAAAAAATAGACTTCCCATTTGCCAAAATATGACCTCAAGAGGACAAATCAAGCAAGTTCTCCACCGACAACATACCCATTCATTTCTAACTGGGGGGAGGGAAAAAGGCACTTCACATAAGTAACAGTTTTTCAGAAGTTTTCCCCAGAGAAACTGGTGAACACATAGGCAGAGAAAAGGACCCAAAAGCCACGTTGCTGTTGCCTTGAAGTCAAGAAGCCTCTACGAAAAACAGTGTCTCTAGTTTCAAGTTAGAAAATAAATCAGGGGGAAAAAATCCGTTTGTTTTTTTTCTTTCCTCTGCAACTGTCAATGGCCTTGCAGCAATGCTTCACTGCAAGCTAGGTATGTCCTTTACTAAGAAACAACATGCCATTCTGGCATGGAACATGAATTCAATTTAAAGGTATTTTTCTCTCCATAATTTGAATTATTTTCGGTCCTCATGAGAATCCTGAACAGTCACAGAGTTAAGCAATAACAGCCCAAGCACTCCTACCTGCAGACTGCCCACATAGCTACTGCCGAGAATCTTGCCAATGCAATATTTCTTTATATTTAGAGAATGATCATTTGTTTTGAAACTAACATCACGCATGCAGGCATTTTAATGAGTTTGATTTCGGAATGACCATTTGATTCTGAATTCGACACAGTGTGCACCTAAATCTGTAGTTCTTGCTCACAGAGATTCCGCAGACTTCCTTCAGAGGCTACTCAGGAAGAGTGAAGGAAAAGCGAGTTCAAAGGTTTTCTTCCTTAAGGTAGTTCCAAAGCTCAGCCATTTTGTGCCACACATGCAGGGATTTTGCCTAGTCCTATTAGAGCGTTCCATCTTCCAAAGTGCACACACCATCTTCAAGTTGCTATTTAAAAGCCAGTAATAATAAATAGCCATACTCAAAGCATAAAGAGAAGAAAAATCATCACTTAAGCATGGCGAGGGGGTATTTTTATACCAAAGCAGCCTAAGCATAGTTACAAATTGGAGCAGACCTGGGTCATTCATACTGTGGCCTAGCAGAGGCCCCTGGAACAATGTGTAGAATGAGGTAAAGCAAATAACCCTGCCAAAACACACGCAACACGAGCGGAGTCCTCCAGGAACAGACCTGACACCCAACAGTACAAACCTTTTATGCTACGTTCAGCAACCTTATGGACTTAACCTATAGCTAACCACAAAGCACGCAAGAGTATTTTTCCACAGAACTATATATTGTTTCCTCCAATTTAGGCTTGAAGGGGAGAAAACAGGTGGAACCTGAATTTTCATTGCCTCTGCCACTCCATTCCTCTTCCTAGAGGGATGACGTCTCCTGTGCATTACCTACACCTTCCCTTTTAAAACATAAAAACACATTTATGTCACATTTTCTGTTGGCAACTAAGAATAATAGGCTGATTGCTTATACCCGTATCTGTTTTACATGCATATCCAATGGCTAGCGATTAATAAATACACTTATGCCACAATGACACAAGTCCAGTGGAAAAGAGAAAGCCATATAAAATGTAGAACCGTTATTTTCGTAGAGACACAAAATTTGGCAGTGAGAGTCACGTGCGTCACTCCGCTCACAAAATACTAGTAAGGGAAAGCAAAACAGCAGAATTCAGTAACAAAAAGTGAGCACAACGTGCACCCTTATGCTGGAGTGGATCCACTTCCCTGCTTACAGAATTGCCAGCTAAATGCAGTCACATTGCCATAACGCCATCGGAACAGGATCCCAACCCCACAGCATGACTAGAGATAGTGGAGTATTATCTCAGTAAAACGTTTTTCCTCTTCATTCACATACTTTCTGTACATGTTCCCACTAATAGTCCTTTTGATAAAGCCATCGAGAAAATAATTAACTTTAATAGCCTTTCTGTGAATAAAGCAGCGCAACTGGGTGGCAAATTTAAATGAGCTTTCTGTGGCAAAACTTAAGTCTTCAAAAGAATTATAAGGAAAAAAGATTATAGGGTCAGCACTGCTTCTGGGGAAAAAATATATATTTGTAATAAATGAACCAAATCCCCTAAAGAGTACACCTATTGAAATTTCATATTTAGGCTGATTTGATTTCCAAATCATATAGACAGCACAGTTGCGTTCAATCTTTAAACAAGTACAACCACAGAGAATACCGAGAGATTTAAGAGAAATAAAAGAATGATCAGCTAGCTTGTAATCTTCTTTTCTCCTATTCTCCTCCCTATGGCTGCACTAAATTGCCTGTTGAGAACAATAACATATTTGTGCTTTTATAGGTAGAATGATTTGTATTATGTAAAGATTTGGCTAACAGAGTAAAGATGCATTCACACTGAGCTGGATTACATGCTGTTAATAATGTTCTGGATGCTCTAGGGGATTCATAATTCTGGAGGACTACAGATTAGCATTTGAATATATGTTTCATAATACATCTCCAAACAGACTTTTTTAATTTATTCTCTGCCATTTTTCTAGAACCACACTAACCAGAAATCAAATTGCAGAAAGCATTTTGGAGGAACAGTATGCCACAACCAAGTTTCTACCCCTGCTTGCTCTTAAGAGTGCACATAAAATCTGTCTTCCTCCAACTCCCACACCGTTTCCATACCTTCCACTCGCATGTCAGATGCCTAGAGGGTGTGATCAGGCCTGCAGTACAGTTCTACGCATGTTGAATGCATGTGTAAATCACAAACAGAATCTGTTCTGAATAAAAGCTCAAACCATCTAGAAATCCTTCTTTGCTGTGGGCTAGCCTCCGTTTCAGAAAGTAATCTTAAAATACATTAATTTACCAAAGATAATAATAATAAAAAAACTTCCATTCCAAAGAAATACCTCTCAAAATATGTTAACATTCTTTTGTTATTGAGTACAAACTTCAGTATAGACCAGATTCCCTTGTTCCTGTTTTCATGAAACACTAAACTCTCTTGGCCTCCATTTGCTAAACACTGAAAGCCTTTGTAAACTGTATATAGCCTTTCATAATTTTGGAAATACTTAGTACTTCAGAACAGTCTTAAAGTATACGACTCCCTAATAAATGTTAGATTCTCATACAAATACAATCGTGAAACATAATATAGTATTTCCTTATTAAATAAATTACTTCTCTTAACATTATAAGGTTCACCTAGCTAGTACACACTCACTGGACAAAATATGCTTTTCATGACCTTTGGTCCTCAGTTATAATTAGTTGTCTGGTCCCAGTTGCTTACAGAGTAAACAAAGACTGATAAACCCACATTGGCTGCATGTATTTATTACATTACAGCACAGCTGCCAACTGTCTAACCGTTCTAATAAAAAACTATTTTCTAAGGTTTATGTTTTATTGCATGCATGACTCCCTTATTGGTTAGCATTTTGGAGTTGTGGAAAAGGTTATGAATTTAGAAACTGACTGCATTCATATCATATTTAAAACTTAATGCTATTTTATTAAAGACATATGGGCCTCCAAAGTACACATATTAAATGTCATGTAAGAAAAGTAGCAGTTTAAATCATGGTCAAATTCATTTTTGACGTGACTCCTGAGGCTTCCCAAGATCTGAACTATTTCTTTGTAAATCTGGCAGTTTAACCACACTCATAAATCACTTTCAAAGCATATTATTTCTTAATTTTACTGCATTAGAGAGCATTTGGCCTACACAGTGAACTGTTTGTAACAGTTATGTGAACAAAGTTGTACATTTAGTCTTACAATGTGGGAAGAAAAAAAAAAAATCTTAATTTTTAAGTCCTGAATTTACTTCTTATTTTAATCCAAATAATACAGAATCAAATGAAAATTGCCAGAATAAGATATATAGGACAGTTCGCAGTATTGCACAGAAAACTTGATCTCCTTTTGCTTCAAGATCATAAATTAGAAACACAAAGGCAGCTGTAATTTAATCATTAAGCAAATATCCCACAGGTTCTTTGATGAAAAAGAATGCCTAAGGTTTTCGAGCCCTACCAAGGTTGAAACAGAAATGAATCATCTCTGAAACAATGCAGAAAGCCTCCTGCGTTTATTTGGCACTTCAATATAATGACATTTGATACATTAGAAACTTACCTTCAATACACTTTAAAACTAAATGTAAGTAACATAAGGACAGATTCACTGCCTGCTGGAGTAACAATAAAACCTCACTCCAAAACATTCACAGAAAAGGGCTTTGGAGCAGTGCTATTTTTGATGCATGATTGAAACTTTCTTTATCTATCTATTAGAGAAATTCTCAATGGTAGAGCTGATTACATTTTGTATGTTCTTCTATGAACATTTTGTCCTAGGACACAGTGAATAGCAAAGATAAACTAGGGCAACAAACTTCTGCAAAAGCATTACCCTGCAGTCCTTAGTCACAAATGCTTTTGAACTTTTTGTGCATGCACTCAAACCCTCATTTTCTCCTGAAACGTATGCAGAAAGACATGCAAATCTCAAATGTTTTATGCCACTTAAGCTTTCTTTAAGACGGACAAAAAGTTCTTCAATCAAGGTTTCAAAAAGTTAAAACATTGGTCCTCAATGTGACCAGAAAAAAAAAATCCTAACGGAAAAATACATGAAAATTTGAAGTTCAGAAAATTCCCAATAGAACACTCTGATGAAAGACTTCCTAATGATTTCAATGGGTGCTGGATCAGGATAAGCTGGCATATGCATTTCACCTGGATCAATGAAGATTCCAGATGTGCAAAATGAGTATATAAAAGGTATCTAACTGCCTCTAAAGTCAATGGAAAAACTGTTGCTTCGTGCACAACTGCGTGAAATTTGCAATGGTCAGCCTGATCAGAACAAGCTATAATCAGCATTGTGTTCTGCAACCAGACACATAATTTAGCAAATTTATTTTCTCCATATTTTTATGGCACAAGGTTAGCTTTAGCTCAACTAACATTCAGGAATTGGAACTCGACTCTGTAAACTAAACATGATTTTAAGGGAGCAGATGAAACTATGTTGCACCCAAACTCTTCTCTACTGTTACTATTATGGACAAAAGGACCAGTTCAAGAAACTCTTTAGGCATATGCTGAAAGTTTAGTGTTTCTTATAAAACAAATATAGGCCAAAAGGATGTTTTGTAAGGGTGGAGACAAGGAGCAAAATATTAGGCCTTCTCTGAAAACAAATTATTAATACTTTTTCCTGAAATAACTCATAAACCAGCATAAAACTGGCCATGTTCTTAGTCATTTACAAAGAGTGAATGACTGATGCACTTGAGCTTTTCAGAGATGATCTCATTGCTACCAGCCTTATGCACCTCTTGGACCACACTCTGGCTGACTCTAGTGCGGGGGAGGAATATTATTGCTTTTAACCTGGGAATGTTTAGCAGCACAGTCTCTCTGTTTGAGCAACAGGAAAGGTGTGATTCAGCTGCCTAAACAAAAGCTTCTGCTGCTGTTGCAGCCACCCTAGAGTATCTGTTCCTGGCCTTCAGTGGCAGCTCCAGGGGGGCTTGCATCCTCCCAGATCTTGTCTGCCATCCTTACAAGGAAGCGATGTGCGCTCTAGGCTGTCAAAAATGGCACCATGCAGCTATTTTTAGGCACTTTCATTGTTTCCAAAGCGAGTACAAATATTAGCCAACTCATCAGCACATTCATTTTACCTTTCATTTGTTCATCTTATTCCACCCATCTAAGTGACTATGACAAAACTATAAATACCCTGGCACACTCATCTCAGAGCAAGACTCTCTATGAAGTGCTTTCATTGCATTTTATATGAAGACATCATCCCCTTTCCAATTTAGGTTTTCACAGTCTGAACTTATAAGCTGTTGCTCCTGAACTCATAACCTGTTGAGCATGGTAGACTATTCTTTTAGAATAATCCTACTGATGTCAAAGGGAAACTCATGAAAGAAAACTGCCACTGTAGAATTAGGCCCTGTAGTATTATTATAAAAATCATTTTAAATGGTATTGTGCAATCAACGAAGGCAATGGCAAATGAAAACAAATACTGAAAGATTAATATAAAGAGAGTAAGATGTTAAAGGCACTATATTTTAATCTCTTTATGTCATCTTTGGATTGCACATAGAAACTTTGCTACCCAGAGAAGTCAGCATTATAGGACAAAGTTGTTTGAGAAAGTTACATTAATGAAAGCAAGAAGTATTTTACCTCAGAAAGAAAAAGAGTGCAGCCATTTGAAACACAAGACCAGGTAGTGCTCCAAATAAAATACTTGCTATTCATGCACAGGAGGAGAGGAAGGAGGAGAGAGCAGTTAAGTGAGAAACTTGAAGCAGATAAATGAAAATGTACTGTGAAAGTGCAAAATAATTACCCAGCAAACACTGGGGAAAAGTTTTAGCAATTGAGATCCTAAGTTTTACAACTAGAGAAAAAGAGATTATTGAAAACAGAAGACATAATGAGGTCAACTCTAATAATCTATATTTACATGACCTGCAGTTAGTTCCTTTCACAGATGGTATATTGATCATGGCTGTTCAACTAGACAAATCTTACTATATACAAGTTTACAAACCTGTGTTAGCGTTCTTCCCTCCTCCTTTCAAGGAAGCACCAACCCAAAAGGTATGTGACAGTGCTAGATTTGTAGGCTGATACGAATAAACAACTTCTAACTGTGAGAGCCTGATAAACAAAATGGTAAGTAGTAATTCACACCATTTTTCTTCACGTGTTTGAAACATCTTTCTAAAAACACTCAGTATAACCTCTGCTTATGACAATGCCTATGAACTTTTGTTAGAGAACATAAAATACAACCCTATTTATATCATGATCTTCCTGACAGCAAAGCTATGTTACTGAGAAGATGACATCAACAGATTATTTGTGCCATTGTTTCTAGTGCTCCATGACATCCGTCTCTTACAGTTGCTGAACTTTTGGACTGCTCAGTGCAATGATAAAGCCAGTTTAGGAACACAGCATGCACAGGCGCTGCAGAGCTTGCTATGGCAACTCTATCATGTCTCTTCAGAGTCAAAACAAGCACTACATAGAAATTCCATCATGATATTGTTGTCCAACTCCTGAACAAGTTGTTTCACATCAACAAAATTACAAATGAAACCACAGGAGTGGTAGTTTGCCACTCATTTTCCCTCAGAAATCTTGCTACACCTTCGTTACACCATCATTATTCAGTTTACTCCGTTACTCAGTATACCATCGTGTGGTTATACCATCGTTATTCAGTTTGCATAAACATACATGACAATTTTTTAATCGGATCTTTTTTTCGTGGCTTGGAATTAGCACGTTCTAACCACTGCACTCAAGATTACTTCTTTTTCCATGGGAATGACTCATCAACAATATTGAGAATGTGCAAGAGCCACACAGTCTAGAAAAAAAAATTACCATAAGCAAAAAAGTTGCCATAAGCTGGCCCAGAGTCCCACTGATGCAGTATTAAATACACCTTTTTTTTTAAGGCAAATAGCAACATACAAAGCAATTCCTATACCTAATAGTAATGTCACTTGACAATGAGATACATTATGTGAGTTCCTCTGGAAGGAAGAACTACGCAGAGTGCAGTGAGCTCTACTGTTGCTTATAGACCAGAAGTATTTTAATTTCCAAAGCAAAATACACAAACAAAACATAGAGGATAAAATTCTAGCCACACTGATCCATTGAGAATTGAAATCAACCATGGCTCTAGCCCTACTGTCTAGTGTCATGGTATTACATACTACTGAATGCCATTTTATTAAGTAGACTAAAGAGGTAGATTACAAGACAAAAGCCAGATCATACGCTTGCGGCATCTAATAACTGAAGTTTCTATAGTTCCAAACATAAAGGGCAGTCAGAGAAAAAAAACATGTAGCATGGCTGGTGGTGTAAGGTCTTTATTTTCTGTTAACTTTTCCAGACAGAAATTCCTACAAAGGCAAGGAGTGGGGGGAAGGGGCATGGAATAAAACACAAACAAAACCCAAAACAGAGATAAGAAACAAGTTGTCATGCGGCCTCTTCAATTAAATGGATATGTTAAAGATCTACAGTGCCTATTGCCATTCACCAGAGAACCTCCAAGTGTTTTACAAGTATTAAATAAGTCTTACAAAGGGATCAATTTGCGTACTACTGACAGACAGACACTTTTCACGTGCAAAGCAGCAGCTGGTTAACTAGCACACTGCAACACTATATAACAGTTAAGGGCAGAAGGTGGAGAAGAATGCCTTAGTAAATTGAGACTGCCGAGAAGTCTGCGGAGGCAGAATGTAATTACCTGAATTGGAAGTGGGCCAGGGCTCCAGCAGTAACACCTCTGCCTCATGTGAAAAGTGCATCCGGATCATTAATGGCTGAAAGGGCACTGGCTTCATGACAATCACGCATTTTTGTGGAAAGAATAATTTTAGGAAAGAGACTTCACCTTTTGCATTCTTTATCTTCAGCAGAGCTATTAGATACTGAAATGCAGTCCACAGATCACCTTCCCAAAGAACTAAAACTGTATCAGTTTTTCAAGAAATATCACGATAAGAACAATGAGCAGACATCTTTCTCCCTACTCTAAAACATCTCTCAGCACAAGTGTCTGCTTTCCTTCATGGCGACTGCAATTACAGCAGGTTGAGAACACACGCCTTTGCTATTTCAACAGCTCCTTATGTTTTCAGCTTTCAGCTTAGTCCACACTGTTTAAGTTCATTGGTTCTCTTGTGCTTCGCTGACTGGGGTTCTTTCTCTCTAATCATGTGCCCCATCAGACTTCAAAACACAAAACAGAGCAAAAACAGTAGACTTGCTTTAGCGTTTTTTCAGCTTCCTGGCTCAAGCATCTCATCCAAGCTCCTTACTTTCCAAGGTCTTCATAACTGAGATTCCCATCTTCAACTTTACTCTGCAAATCTCCTCCTCTTCCTCTCTGGATGCTGCCCACCCTGTCTCACTGTTGCCTGCCTTTTGCAAAGCCTGCCTTTCTAGCTCTTTGTCTTCACAAAGCTGCCCCTGCAGGCACTTGGAAGGCAGCTTTTTGTTTGTTTGTTTGTTTTTTACCCACCAGCTGTAGAGGATGATACTCTACATCTTGCTACTAATTCCACCTTTTCCAGAATCTAAAGCCTCTTCACAGCCACACCAAAATCATCATTAGGTTTCTTCAACAGGTCAATATCCTACATAGCAAGTGCAACACTGGGCTGCCATTGATCATACTCAAAGACAGCAAGAATTATGGTCCAGTAACTTGAACTACAGAATGCAATCTATGGTTCTCCTTTATGCACACCTTTAATTTGACCTATAATTGAAGGAAATGCAAAAAGAGCTATCACGTACCACTAACTACTGAGTTATTTTATGCAGACACTAAGTATGTAGGCAAGATAAAATCTGCAGTAGCCGTTTGCCCCGTACTTTTATATACTGTAACTGGATTTTCACACATCTACGCATCCTTCTCCATATAGTCTCAGGTATCTTCTATAGAAGTTTATTAGCCATTTGATGAACCTCCAACTTTCTGTTTATTAGTTTGGTACATAAATTGTCAGTCACACTCTTAAGCTCTTTATAGTTTTGCTTGCACAGCTACAGTAATTAGATTTCGTATTTCTAAAATTTCATGTCATTAACTTACCCAACAAGCACCATTAGATACGACAGCAGATTCCATCTCTTGACACTGAACCAAGCCTCGTCTTAAATTCATGACTCTGTTTTGTTTTAGTACATGAAACTTTGACGCAATGAGCCATAAGGAACTCTAAGACATAGAGGCTCTCTCACAGAGGTACCTTATTAGCTAGCAATTCAATGATAGGATGGCTCTTTACACTTCTGAAGCCCTTTATATCTAACTTAAGTAGGTAATTATGTGTTTCTGTTAAGTTCTCTACATTCACATCCCAAGACCCTACACAACAGCATTGATAAAAGAGGGAAAAAAAAAAAAAGAGCAAGGAGGTTGCTTCCCAAAGCATTAAAAAGCCATCCCATTCTCTTAATTTGGGGAAGAAAAAAAAAGAAAGTACATGAGACATTAGTAAAAATGCCTTAGCTGCATTTTTGGAAGCAGATAAAACATATGTTTTAAAAACATGGTACCTGTTAAATAGTTAAGGAAAAAAAATGACTAAAATTGCCCTTTTTGCTTCATCTGATTTTAATGGAGTTAGAAAAAAGTATATATATCAACACTGGGCACTTTGATAAAATAGTACTTCCTATGAGCTTGAAAATAAAAACACTGACAATGATCCAAAACCAACACTGTAGCTTTTAGCTTACCTTATTTTTTAAGCTTCACTGCTAAATATTTACTCTTCGTTTCGTAATAATCTCCCTCTACCCTTCAAGTCACGGTGTAAGCATGAATCATGTAGCCTCATTACATGAAACTTAAGCCTTGCTGCTTAAATGGCTCCCTCTTAGTTCCTTAGGAAAAGAAAGCTGTGTCAAGTTTTATAACTTGGGAAGAAATAACATATTTAAGGGAAAAAAAAAAAAAAAAACCTCAAAACATCCATACTGACATCTTTTGATGTAGAGTTTTGTTTATACACAGCAGACAATATCCTCTTGGAATAAAGCAGAATAACTGAACACAATATAAGGTCAGTTATTTGTAACTATACCCATGGATACAGGCTGGATTTGGTCCAATAGGCTTGAGGTGCAAGACTGTTGCATATGACCAAATCCCCTGTTTGTTTTTGCCACTTTAACTGATAAAAATGTTAACCTTTAAATGCAGCATACTAAAAAATATTATTGGGCAAAGAGGTTGCAAAACAATAAGAAATATAGATGTTTTATAAAAGTGAGCACACTACCTAGTATTAAACAATTAAATTCATATTTGAAGGGAGATAAGATGATGTACATCTATTCAGAGCAGGACATTTTAGATATATGAATATCTATCCACATTTAATCATCTAGATTAAATGAACATTAATATAGACTTAATATGAAATTATGATGTGCTTTGGATACTTCATTTCATTTTGTTTATTTATAATACATACAATGTAAAAAAATGGAGTCTTCAAATGCAGGATTTTCAAATGATATTCTGTTTGGCATCTTTAAGTTTTGAAGATGAAACATTTGGAAGCACAATTCATATACAAGCTATAAACCAAAAGAGGGGACAGTTTTAAATAATTATGTCAAAGAAATGACAACTGTACTCTTTGCAGGAGCAGGGATGAATAATTACAAAGCTGGGACATAATTAAGCAATTTTGACTGTTGTATTCTTGAGCTGTCATTTTGATGTGAAGTGCTGTCATGCCCAGAAACACACTTCACACCGGACAGGCTTCTCCCGCTTTGATCTACACTTATGCCAGTGAAATGAGGTCATGGTTTGGTCACTAAACGAGGCTCCCTCATCTGGCTCGATGCCTCTTACCCAGCCAAGCTTACATGATTTTTATTAAAATCAGGCATGATACAATGTTCAATATTTTGACAAAAGAAAACACAAACATCACAGGATAATGAAGTTTCGCTCACTTACATAGAAAGAAGGAACACTGCATTGTAACATTAAACTGTTTTCTAATAAATGACTGCATCGTTCCGTAAGACAGTCATATCACAAACAGATGCATTTTAAACAAAGGATGAAATGAAGCAAAGCACAAGAAAGTGCAGTGTTCTGTTAAAAAATATGAAAAAAATAGAGAAAAATGAAAGTCTAAAAATTTATACAAAATAAAATATTTATGACTCAGTGATGACTGGTGATTGCTATATACTTTTGCATTTGAGTAAACACAAGCTAGTCAGATGGAAATTTCTTGCTTTTATTCTCATTTTGTGTATTTTTTCTTGGTGGGGTATTTTGCTCTTCCAAGTATTTTATGTCAAGACTAAAATGAAAACAACTCCCCACATCATAGCTTCTTTAGATCATCAATCTGCTTTTTATGCTGAATAAGCCATACCACCTCCTGCTTACCATAATGGAGGAAAAAAACAAAACAAAACAAAAAAAAACAACTTTGATTT
>VZSV01000063.1:346363-389164 GCA_013398735.1 Nothocercus julius | reverse complement strand
AGTTCACTGTAGATTTTATGCCTGGCAGAACAATATTTCCATGCGACATCCACAAATATGACTATTAAACACACCAACTCTGTTCCTGGCAAGCATATTCCTATATAGCGGCCACTACACCATAGGAGGAGGCAGTATTCTTATGAAGCTCATAATCAACAGGCTCATATATCACTAGGTCAACTTCCTAACAAGTTTTTCTGATGCCTAATACAAGGTGCACTGCAGTCTTCCTCAGATTTGCAACTCAGGTGTATCTTCTAGCTACTTCCAGAAAGCTTAGAAAAATATTAATATATTTGATAACACTACCTGTTCATTGCCTATTAAATTTGGCCGGTCAAGTTGGTCAAAGAGTTCAATAATTATTGGGAAGGGGAACAGATGCACAAACAGAGAGCACAAGATTCATTTCCTGAAGTAACTGAAGGTTGAAGAATAAAAATAATTATATATTGAGAATGTAATACATGATGGAATTTGAAACCACAGTTTCTGCGCACATTATCTTTGTGATATATAGAGGAATGCTGCTTGAGACGGTCTTTGGCTATAGCTATACGTAGAAATATATATATGCATCTCAAGACATACATGCACAGAGAGCATTCTGTGAGTGTTCTCATACATACTCATATATAGAGTTTGTGTGCATATATACTGTGAGGATGAATATCCCAGAGAATGAGCACAAATTCAAAACAATCTAAAGAGGTTTATAATATCTGTTCTGAACTCATTTTAATATTTATTTTAAAGTAGTCATTTCTGTAATATGTACATAATATTATATGATGATGATAATTTTGTAGCACCTTAAGAGGCATTAATTCATGCCATGAAAAAGCATTTACAATGATTTTGCTATGCTAGGTACCATCAACAATTTGTACCAAACCATTTATAAAGAAAAAAAAAAAACAGACTGGCAATAACAACAGGAAATTTGAGCCTTTTGCAAATTTGCTGAAATAAATGTATGTTTTATCATAAGACTTACTGGGTAAATAATTCAAAACTACACAAAAGATTAAGTTACACATATAAAAGACAGATGCTATCCCTACCTCTGTGAAGCAAATTACCCTTAACTATTGACTTAAAAAGAGGTTCCATCCAAAACAGCAGATTCAAGTTCAGAAAACAGCCACCTTTTTTTCTTATACTATTAAGCTGGTCAAACTAAACAACAGACTCATAAATAAAAATTTGTCAATAAAATTAAAATAACGCTCCAGCAGATCTAAAAGATGGATAAAAGAATTATAAAAGCAGACAATATACATGCACCATACCTAACAATTTTTAACAATTTGGCCAGGCTGAGTAAGGTTTAGAAGGTTTACTGTAAAGATGACAACTTCAATAGCCTAGAAAAAAAATGATTTTGTTTATTACATATATAAAAGCTGAAACAGCTAAAGGCAGTGGTAAACAATATATTGAACCTATGCTTATATCAGAACTGCTAACATTTTAATAGTTATAAATGAATCAGTCTGAATTAATTTGCCATGCACTGCAATTGTACTTGTGATAATGCATTTATCTAGCAACACCGCTATGCTACCAAACAGTGCATTTCCATACATTATTATTCAGCATTATCAGAAATCTGCACTAAAATATTGATGGTATATTTTAGAGAACAAAACAGCAAACAGAAGGCAAGGAGACTGAAAACTTGAGTTTTAAGAGATCTCTATCTGCAGCATTAAAACAGCTTGTGAAGCTCAGAGTGCTGTTATCTTGTATTGATCACCAATGGAAAAAGGAGGTAAACTGGAGAAATCACATCCTCGTTCTCTTTGCATTAGCAGTACGCAGTACAACCTAAAGTTGATGCAAGTGATACCCAAAGCTAAGATTACAGAAACTCTCTCCAATGGTGTCAATGCTTATTAGCTTATGCTACCATGTTAAATAACATCATGCAAAATTACAATCAGCCAGTCCACTAAAAGCCAATGGACACCATAGGTGCGAGTTCCGTGCTACACATTTATGTATAACATACATAGGAGAAGACAATGTGTCATAAAAATTGCATCCTCCCAGAAGAGCATATCACATAGTTGTTAAATATCTTTACACAGGGCAAAAATACTCTTTGGAGTTCAGTGACACCTACTAGTTTCTTAATTAGGCAGAACAGAGAAACCAGAAATTCGGTAACGCAACCACATTCCAGACGTAACAATAAAGTGTGATACCAAACTGTACAAAGCTTAACAAGGATTTTGTCCTTCACCCAAGTATAGTTACCAATTGCTCAGTCTGAAAAGCCTTTGCCTCAGCAAAAGATGCAGTCAAGCTGTCACAGTTAATTAAAAATGGTATTAATTAATCACATATTGTTATCATTTCCATTCAGTCTCTCACCTTAGCATCCTTGGGTTTAACCACTTTCATGAAGGCACCTCTTACCAAGGCTTCCTCTCTCTCGCTCTTGGTTACTTTCCGAGTATCAAGAAATTTCAAGTTTCTCAATTTGTGCACAACAAAGTATCTGAAAGATGCCAAAACACACAAAATTAAAAACTAGTAATAAACAAAGACATAATCATATGCCAAAATGACTAAAAACCAGCAGCAGTAATAAAAGTGGCCTTTGTTTCCTCTATCTGTTCACCCTATCTATGGAATCTAGCTTACAATAAAAAATTACTATACTTTGCTGCCTCAAAAGAAACTACTCAAAAAGTTCCCCATGACAATGGATCAAATAGATTAAGAAAAGATCACCATAGATACATATGTCCAATATGGACATTACTAAGATATACAGCATACCTAGAAATAAAGTAAAATGGAAAATGGTTTCTAAGAAGAGAGGTTGAATTTTCCAGTTTTCACCAGTTTCTTGTTTTCACCTGAAACATAGAACTTAGAATTACTCAGAAATTCCTTTATCCAAACCAGCAATTCATAATACTAATTTGCAAACACATCTTCAGAATTTTATTACATTTTGCTAAAAACACAATGATCGGCAAAATTAGAGACACCATACAAATCAGGGATTGCCATTTGTTTTGCACACTAAAAAATGTTCTCCCTTATCTTGAAAGGATTGTATGGCAGCGCTCAAAACCGTTAGCATGCAAAACAAGACTCTCTCAAGAGACAGCAGTGAAAGTTATTCCTAGGGTCTGCTTTCAAGGACCACCTTTAGACATAGGCCCCCTTTGGAAGGGCAATTCCAATTTGGTCCTAACCCAAGCGACAAGGCTTCCCTAAAGCATATGGATCCCAGTGCAGGATAGAATGAAGAAGTCTGCAGGTAGATACCACCTTTCCTCAAACAGTCAAAGTTCTCATTAGGATTCAGGAGTATAGTACGGCATAGCATAATATGCTTTGCTATTTTTTTTTTTTTTTTCCTCCGCAAAGAATATCATTGGCTCCTCACATACAGAGGGAGAGAACATGGCAGAGCAGAAAGAAAATAAAGCATGCAACCATGGCAAATCAAAATATCCAGCCACCTCAAGTACATGTTATTTACGTTCAGTCAACCAAATGCGAAGCAGACATTACAGAGTGAGGAAGTGCCAGACTCGTCGCAGCAGGGGGTAGGAAGGTGATTGATAATATTTCCCATGCCTAGCTGCTTCTCATAAACCTCTAGTCAGTCACAGAAACACTCCTAACCATATCAGCCCCTTCTGACACAGGGAAAAATAAATCAAAACCGTGGAAAACTCTGCATAACATACCTTAGGATATTTCAAAACGGAGCACACTAAGGAACCGTGGTTTAAAAAGTAAGAATTACCTTTTACACTGTTCTCAAGACCAGATGGTCATGTGAAAATGATTTCAAGTCTTCCTTTCTGCAACCAAGCAAAATGTAATGCTGCAAAGAAACCTTTCAGAGCAGCACACCTCACCTCTGAGGCAGCAGCCTCATAAATGGGTAACCCACCCTGAAGCTGTAGACAATTTAATGTGAATCCCCAAACTATCAGTGATACGACAGCCTTTCAATAACAATAATAAATAATAATGAGTCACTTTACAAAGCAAAACGTGTCCTATGCCCATTTGTTCAGGAATAGCTCCAGATCCATGAGACTGCCACCCTCTTCCTGGCTTTCCTGGCTGCTCTTGCGGGGCGCTCTGCCATTCTGCTGGCCCTAGTCTTTCTGGGGGAGAAAATATACCCATCCTCTATGTTACTGGCAGAAAAGCTCCGATGACAACAGAGTCTTTCAAATGAAGACGCGTACAGAAGGAAACAATACGTCAAGAGTGAAGAAGAGTGAAGCTCAAAGTGACTAAAAACACCCACTAAGTGCAGGGTGAGAAAAGATGAATATTCAGGTGAAGAAAACATCGGCATTAGAAAATCAGCAAATGTTTAATGATGGAATGAAATATGCCATCGGAAAGCAGGCTGCAACAGAAATGACAACAGACTAAGACAGCACTGTCGTCTTTGCTGACTTTGGATCACAGCCCTAATGTCAGTCTCTCAATCATTTCAAAAGAGCTTAAAATTATAATAGTATTTCTAAATACAAATGTATTTCTGTATTCTAAGCCATCCTGACTGCACTTCACATTAAACAAAACTACCACCAGTAGCTGCTAAATCCAAAAATAAAAACATAAATCCCTAGCCACGTAAACTGAAGAGCAAACATCACAGGCCAGAGGTCTGGGGTTGTTATTTTTTTGTGTTGTTTTTAAACTCATGCTTCTCAGAAGGACATATACTGAAAAGTAAATGCTTAATTAAAGTTATCCCAGCCCTAGAACAAGTTATTTCAACAACTGGGGCCAAAACAGACTCTTTTTGCTAAATAAGGGACACAATTAATTTCCACTGTATGAATAGTACACAATTTTTTTTTCTTCCCGATATCTCAAGACAAGCATCAGACTTCCTGGGTATATTTTAACTAGAAATAGGAAGATGCAGCTGCCATCTAAAAGTAACACCACTTTGACATAAAAATACAGGAAAGGATTACCAGAGCCCTGGAATGAACACTTTACAATATCAATTCAACCCTTGTAAATTTAATCCAGGGTTATTTGTTGCACAAAATCTCTTTAGTGTGATGTACGACTTAGTTTCTAAGGTTATCACAGCAGTATCCTAAAGTTGCATAGTACATAAAACATCTCAGTTAACAATGTGGGGAGGTTAACTCCCCCAGATAACCTGCTATCAGAGGGTTAGGCCAGATGACATGCCTCTGTCAGCTTTCAGGAGCTATTGATGGTTCAATCAGTTTGTTTTGAAGGTAAAGTACAACAAAAGGGCACTAAACTTATTCAAACTGTCAACAGGGACTATCTAGAATGTTGCTTGCAGGTAAGTAATTTTGGGTGTTTTAAGACTATTATCAAACACCGATGGCTGCAGAAGCGGACAGCTACTAATAACACAGAATGCAGCCATCATAAAATGCTTTATGGCACGCACTAGGATCTATAAACTGCAGGACACATTGCACCTGTTTTGGACTTACAGATTCACTGGTTAAGGAAATGCTGTTTAATGAGAAGATCTAAATTTTATATTCAAAGTTTAGAATGGCTTATTTCTGCTTAGAATTCCCCTCCGCCCCATTTATTTATTTTTTTAATCCTTCTGAAACTTAGCACTGCTCCAAGTGCTCTGAGACTGCTGTTACAGGGCTGTTAAATCCTGCAGTGGTGTGAAAGAAGACTATTATCTGTAGTGATGAGGGAAAAGATGAGCTCTGGCAAGGGGAAAAAAGCAGGAACACCAAGAAGGTGCTTAGAAACCCATTTATCACTGCCTATAAACTCATCTTCTAACCCATAACGGGCTAGGGAAATGAACTATATAAAAAAACCTTGCATCTTCTTTTGTCCAGAATCATCTTTTCTCCTTCCTCCTCCTGCCACCCTGTACCAAGTGTCCTGTGAAAATACCCTTAAAAAAAAAAAAAGAAAGGATCTCCATCACATACAAACATGAACATGAATCATTTACAGCAACACACAGAGATGCAAAAAGACCAGTGAATATCACTTTTCATGTTATTTCAGCCTTGGGTAAGTGAAAATGACAATAAAGATTAACAATTCATTTACCAATTTTGTAAGTGTTGCATGTGATTAGCATTGTTTTAACGATTTTTAGACAGACCTGTCAAGATATTGGGAAAGGGGGAGAGGCTGGACAAAAATGTGTGGAGGAAGGCAGTGAGTGAGTGGGGATTTGGCTGCTATGGACATGGGCAAGTCGTCCTTTGAAGAAACATGCTGGAGTTCAGAAAGGGACAAGACAAAGGCAGCTGCTCAATATTGAACAACACACAATTCCAGCTGTTATAATGTAATTCCAGCTTCTGACTTTCTCTACAGTCTTAAATGTCTCAGACTTTCAGATTTTGCCTTACAAATCAGGAGCCTAAGACTTATCAGTTGGTTACCTTGCAGGTACAACCCGTGGATGTTTTTAGCTCTTCATTGTAACAGCCATTACTTTAAATACAGTGCTTAGATTCTCCCTCGACTAAAAAAAAAAAAAAAAATAGTGATGATTCACACTGCCCTAGGAGAGAGTCTGAGACGCCAAGCAAGAGAGCTCAGTCTTCATGGCTAAGAGTTCCTTAAAGAATCACTTGTCAGGAAGAAAGAAAATCCATTTTAAACATACACAAGAAATTCGTCGGTCCTGATCCAAGACCTACAAGAGTAAATGACTTCTGTGCCAACCGCTTGCTTTACTAAAAAGCTTCTATATTTTAGTAGTCATTCAGGAATATAAATTCCTGCTAAGTTTTAATCAGTTTCTGTAGACTACTTGTTGCTATTAGCTAACATTTCCAGGAAATATCTGTTCTCGAGCTGCAAAGACTGGAACAAGAAAAACTGCATAATGCCATAGCATCTACAGGCCTTAGATTCATTTATTACCTCCCTTGGAAAACCAGACAAGTTTCAGAATATGGTTGGCCTCATGATACGGAGAGATAATGGCATCACCCTTGAGCCACACAATAAGAAAACCTTAAAAGGGGCAATAAATTACTTTGGGAAGAGTGTTTTATTTTCTCCTACTACGATAGCAAAAGTACAGCAAATCTGGATATGTTAGAGTTTCAGAGAAAATAAACTCTTCCACTGAACCTGTAGTGAAAGACTACGGTAAGAGCTGGATTGCGTGGAGTCCTTTATTTTGTCCTCCTATTTTTATTATCAAAAATTGCAATATAAAACTGGAAAAATATCCTTTAATATTTAAGTTTAAAATACAAAATCAATTAGGATCTGAAAACAGAGAAATGTGCACCCAGAAGAACACAGATATATCTGAATCTCCGCGTCTCGTGAGGGCAGCATGCTTGTTGTTTCAGAAAGCATTTATACCTTCATTTTCCTTCTACGACATTTCAATGCATCTGTTACTCCACTTCCTCCTCAGCCCCAGAACACAAAACAATGTATCTATTACAAACTTTGAAGGTCTGATTATACTCTCCATCTGCATTACTGAAAACTAGCAGTAATAACCTGAAGTTGGCAAAGTTAGGTCAACATAAAAAAGGCAGAGGTGACAGCACAGGCCAGAAGGAACAAGCAAACAACTTTATGACACTGAAGGGGATTCTCTGCTACAGCTGCTGCTCCTGCACCACAACAGAAAGTTTAAACATCTTCCCTCTTTCCCCGGCCCTAGCAAACAGCAGGGAGCGGGTGACAGAATGTCCATCCGCCTGCAAGCAACCGCGCCAAATACAGGGATGAGGAGGCCAGGACCGCAGTTATGTTCTGACCCTCTGTGCAGGTCTGGGCAAATCGGGGTATTCTGGCCTTCAATTTAGCTAAGTGAAAAGATATTATAATAGTCCTCACCCATAAATCTTTACAGCGGCTAATCTCAGGTGGAAGTTGCAGGGCTATGTGATGCTTATCAAATAGTTTTGTGCTTCCAGATACTTTAGAAATGAAAAGGACTCATGTAAACAGCAAGATTATAGATTGCACAGCTACAAGGGAATACCCGATCATCTTATGTGGTGCAGAAAACCTATCACAAAAGCACCACAAACTCCAATCCCACCTACTAAAAGGGAGCCTCAACACTAATTCCAGTGATTTCAACTGAATCATGTTAATATGATTTTATTTTGGCTAATTAACAAGGTCTTATAGCCTTCTACTACTTTTTCAGTATGCATTTGTCTATTTATTTATGATCTAAATTCTACAGCAGGACTATTTAAAATAAAGTAAGTTTTGTATTAGTTTTTTCTTTTTAAAAAAAAAAAAAAAAGGCACAATGAAGCTGAGAACGCTATATGAGGCCCCGGAACTGCACAGAATTAGATCTGTGGGATGTGAATAGCTCATTTTGCTCGAAAAGTTTTTCAGTAGGAAATGCCTGCACTTCTTTTCTTACTGTCATATCCTAAGAGGACTCCATAAGGTTATCACCGCTTGCTCCCCCTGCCAAAGATAGCGTATCTAGTATGTGTACTTTTAAGCTAATTTAAAATAAACTCTGGCATTTGTTTCCACTTGCCCTTGTTTCCATGTCAACAGCACTTAATGAATGCACCATTCCAGGAAATGTCAACAAGGAGCAGGGAAGAAGGCGCAGGCCCGCAAAGCTTCCCACATGGCGCCCACCGGCACGGCCAGATCCCTGCAAGGAGAGCAGGTGAGGTCACCTGCGGCCCTAGCAAACGCCCCGACACACGCTGACCCAGGCGCTGCCGCGCCGCTCGCCAGGGGCACGCTTGAAGCTTTCTCTGCGCACAATGCACGGAGCAAACGCGGGGACAAGAGAAGCAACCGGCAATTCCTGTGTTGACTCCTGCTACTTTGATCTCCAGGTCACGGCCTTTGCGTTTCCCCCCCGCTCCGCAATCTTCAAAGCACAGACTGGAGAATCAGTTATTTTAAAGCACACACCGCTTTGCAAGCTGTTCTGTGGCGTGTTCGCCGCTTCCTGCTCGAGCCAATGTGCTTTTAAATCTTCCCTGTCACCATCACCTTTCGGATCTGCTGCTCTGAATTCCAAGGAGAAGGAGCAGTCCCTGCAACTTTCCCTCAAACCCTCACCCCCAAACTCTCTCCCAATACCCGCTCCCAAAGATTCTTTAAAATTAAACCTAGAAAAAATGTAAATATGTAAAATAAAACGTAGGAACTTGCAGTACAATATTTTTCACAGAAAGACACAACATAACAATGAAAAAGAACACGCTTTTAAAATCACCCAAACAAACTGATTATAAAAATGTCACAGAACTTTTCTTTTTTTTCCTGTCCATGCAAAAACATCAAAAATAAACATAGAAATGCTTCCAACAATTAATTCTCCTACACATTTGAAGGGCAAGGAAAAACAATAGACAAGGGAAAAATATACACTTTCTCTTCGATTTTTTTTCATTATTAAAAAAAAAAGTGTAACTATATTTCTTACGAAAATATAACTACTTTGAGAAAAAGTCTCAACAATGTTTTTAGATCTAATACTTTTCTAATGAAAACCTGCTGAAAAGCATTAGCATTAAATTTCTAGCAGAAACGGTCCGGCAACAATCCGGATGATCGAGATCATAACACCTTGACACAAGCATAATCTTGCACATTATACATGTAGTTATGGTAAAATCTAACTATTTTTCAAAGATTTAATATTCCATTTTATCTCTGTTATTAATACCATAGTGGATCGCTAAAGCCAAAGTTTCCAAAAATTTGATTTTCCACAACTTTCTGAGGTTGAGATTTGGAGCGTTATGTATCTTTTCAGTTTGTTGGAATGAGAAGATTAAGTAGAGCTTTGATTTCTAGCACNTTTTTTTTTTTTTTTTTTTTGAGGAATTAAATAGCCTGAACTCTAATTGAACTCAATAAAAATGAAATTAAAACTCAAAGAAAAATGAAGCTGTGGTTTCAATGGTCACTAAAAAAATTTACAAATGAATTTCCTGTTCAGAACAAAACAAAAACAAGGGGAGTTTTTTGGGTACAGCAAAATATTTAAATTAGTCAGGTTCACTGAAATACCCTACTCTGACATTTTTTCATATGGTAATTTTTTTTTAAATAAAAAATACATATTAAAAAGTTATTTCAATCCCTGAAATATTAAGAAGATGCTGAAACTGGACATTTCAGATGTTTGCTTTGGAAGTTTGAAGTAATAAATTTGATAAAATATAAATACTTTCACATAGGAGGATCTTGCTGCTGCCAGCTGAACTGGAAAAATTCACACATCCAAAATATTCTAAAACATACTACTCTAAATATCTAAATACTCAACACTGTCCTTTGAGTCCCACCTTTATTCATACAAGTGAACATGTCCAGCTAAGGATAAGTCCATATACCATTGGGTTTTGAATATAACGCCTAGCAAACAAATCTTATATAATGCAACAGATTATTGTGGAAAATGATGAGGAAGCTTTCATTATAGCAGCAAAATAATAAATCATTCAACTAATCAGAAGTCCATTCTTCTTTCTAAAAAGAGTTTTAATTGACCTAGTTTACAGGGAAAAAATACCCAAGTTTTTGAAAGACTGGGAGAAAAAAATGGAAAATATGTTACCATTTCCAGCAGATGCATAAATACAATCATTTCACACTTTTGACACAGTGGTTTGCCACAATGTGACCTAAAACTACCTTGACCTCCCTGAAATCAACATTTTGCATTGAAATGAAACAACAGACAAGCTTGTTTTGATGTATGGCTGTGTGACATATGATAAATATTACATCACATAACCACAGAGGATGTCAATCAATATTTTTTTCTTTCCAGACAGCACTAAATGAACCATGGGTTCTTGCCTCTGACTGGTTCCTTTAAGGTACTACTTTTGCTTAAATGATTAATAAGAGACATATTGTCAGAAAACATACTTAAAGTGAAAAACAGTAAACTGTAGAAATATCATTCATTTTTTAAGCAATTCCCTAGTGCAAATGCCACATAAATTTACACAGAGACAGCACTATTACACTCCTGTAAGTTGGATGGCAAGCATACCCTCCTCTTAAGGGTGAAAACAATGAGAAAGTATTTTATTAAATCTAGGCAACCTTAGTAAATAACAAAATGCTACAAAAAAATGCTGAATGCAAAAGTTGGATTGTTAGAAAGTTAAAATATTGAGGCTAATGATAATCCAGCACTCCTTCTCACGAATCCAGACTAGTGAACGTAGAATATTCGCACCCAAGAGAGCTGTGTTGCTGCCAACTCTGTGAGGACAATTTCCACCCGCGGTATTTAGCAAACCTCAACTGCAGTGCCCAGTTCATGCTACTTTCCAATAAACCTGCCTTCAGGCTCCTCTACTTTCTACGATGTTTTAAACCAACTCCTACAAAAGGAGATGCAATCAGTACTATAATGTAACTCTAAATTTCACGGATGACCTGCTAATAAAAACGAAGTTCTGTCTCTGCAAGGTTGGCAGCAAACTGACCAGTGCTGCTTGGCTCTTACTTGCCTCATACAGAGCTATTTTCAGCCAATGTGGAAAATGCCAGTGAATGAAGACTGAACCGTTGTATCAGATATGACTGAGAAAAAGGAGCTGTGATGACACTGCATAGAATTTTGCTATAATTAATGTCTCGCTTGCCTAAAGGTTGCAGCTACAAAAAAAAAGTGACCTCAGCAAACATTCCATAGGTCTTGGATCTATACTCAGTGATTATGAGCCAAAGCTATTTTTATCCCCCACTTCACCTTCCTCCTCCCCCTGCCAAAAAACACTCATCTATGCGTGCAGCTAACTCTCGTCAACATTTCAATTGAGCAGGTAATATTTTATCAGACTTACGTATTAATTTCCAGATGATCTTCTGCCTTACTTAGCTCATTAAAATTACATTGTAGAAGTATACATAGATGATGATATATTGTATGTAAATTTATATTACTTATATTGCTTGTTTGACTTGGTTCTAAACACTAACTGCTTTGAGTAAAAAAGATGTGCTTTCTTCTGTGTTCCTTAATAGTGCCTTGATAACTCTAGTAACAGAAACACATCACAATAACTGCTAGCAAAAGATAACGTAACTGGTTATCTTAGTGTAATGATTTTTTATTGACAGTCACCCTTCTTGCAAGTAAGTGTTGCCTTAAAGAAGGAAAGGTCATAGGTGCACAAGTATGAGCAGGCATATTCAGGAGAGCACAAGCACACCGGCTGAACTCAAACTCATGTTGTGCATTACTCAAATAATTCTTGAAACAGGGTTCCCAAGAGTGAGCTCAGTGAAATGTGGTTATTCAAACTCCTATGTGTTCACAGGGCACAGTGATTTCAGCACAGGAGCAGAAAATGTTTGGGGACTGAGCTTGGTTTAGCTGAGCATTTTTTTCAATATTAAAAATTACTTTCCTTCTTATATTTACAAATGAAGATACTAACCTGTACCTCTGGTAGTCATCTTCATCCTTGTCTTTGCTGACCAATTCATTCGGGCAGGCCACGTTTCCAAGCAAGCTGAGATACCGCAGCGAAGGCACAACTTCAGCCAAATGATCCAAAAGGCTTTCTAATTCTGTTATGTGTCAAAGGTTGTGGGTTAAGGATTCAATGACATTAATGAAAAAAGTATTTAGAGTTGCATCACTGCTGATTTAAACATACATTTCAATAACTGACAATCAAATTTAGTATGGCACTCAGGCAAATGTCACATTAATTGTTCCAAGGGCAAACAGGGATAAACTTCAGTCAGTTTTTTGGCATGGAATGAAAGAATTTAACTGTTTTGTCATTCTTTTCTCCTCCTTTCTTTCCTAGGTGGTTCACTACAAAACATTAAAACTTTGACAAAATGATGGATGCTGTGTGGTAAAATGGCTAGCAATTGCTGGAGCCATGAAACTTTTCCAGCATGGAAACAAACAGTTAGTTTCACAGCACATTCATCACTAATATATTCAGTCCACTGGAAAATGAGTTTAAAAAAAAAAAGAAAAAAAAAAGTCAAGCCACAACAACCCACTTTCCCTCCTGGAATATAAATGCTGAGAACCACAGCAACACTTTCATAATTACTCAATTAATATTTGTGAATAAATGCACCTTAAAGACTTCAGTGTCGCAACACATCAGTATTTTTATACATGAGGCTTTAAAGTTCTGTAAAGCATAAAAGTTTTCATTAAAACAGTCTTGCACTTAAGGTTACATTCCTCAGGAAAACAACATATTAAAACAAAAATTGAAATACCTTTTAATCACGGCAAGACTGAAAATCACAGCTTAGATTTAGGCATAACAACTATACTCAACCATTAGCACACCGCTGATTGAACAAAGCAGATTACTTTCTTAAAGAAAGGTATTACTGTCACTCTGAGAGGCTCTTTCTATATATCCTCATTTACTTTAATTTATACACGAAGAAAAAATGGTGATTCTCAGGAAAGATGCTGTGCGTATATGCGTACGTAGTCTTTAATGTTTAAAATTTGACTGGCTTGGACAATAGTGCTAATTATTCAAAACCATTAAAGGCATTTTGGTACTCCATTCCCATCTACTGCTGCTCCTACGGACTACAACTATTGTTTTAAATCCTCAGTTCACTTGTGTTGCTATTATTTATACTTGATTTATGTGTTTCTGTTATCTTTGTTATTTTTAGCTGATGGAATTTACTTTATTTCTTCACCTCAATATCTTAAGGGCAACAGAAGCAATACAAAATGGAAAGAGCAGCTTCACGGTTAGAAATGTGGTCTTCTTTGTAAGCTTGAAATTCTATTTTCTTTCTAAACATCTGAGAAGTTCATGCTGACAATTACTGATTTTAATAAAGTAAAATACGTCTGTACTCATAGCTAATGCTCTGTCTCAAAATCTGAGATATCCTACTCCAATATTTGGTACAAATGAGCAAAATGGTTTGTAATTTTTAAGTTAAAAAGGGCAGTTTTTCATCTGGCAAGGCCACAGTACGGAGTGCTATGGCAGCTAGAATTTCATACCCTTTACAAATCAGCAGAAAGTCTTCCTCAGATCCTAGGAAGCAATCAACCAGACCTTAAGAAAAGATGTCTTGTCTCAGCATTGTATCATAGAACTACTCTTCGTTAACTAGGATGGAGACCCAGTTGTAATTTTGTGATAATTCTCCATTTCTCACATTGCATCTCTAGCTCGCACATAAGCTTTCAAAGTTAAATATTTTTTCATGGTTCTTTCAGGAAGTACGTGACTGTGATGGGAAGGTCACAAACTACTTTTCCACAGATGTTCAAGTTAGAGGGTTTTTAAAAATTTCCAAAGACTTTTGGAAAAGTGTTTGAATCTGGCACCATCCCTCAGCCAGGAGAAACACTTAATTTCTTGCAGGATTGCTTAAGTTGCGAAAAGGTTCCCTGAAAGAAAGAGTTTATTATTACAAAAGGCAGTTATTTCCATAATGGCAATTGCACACAGGGGGTTAGCTATTGCAAGGCTTAGATCTTATCTGCCCTTTTCTTATTAAAGAAAAAAATGCCTTTGCTTCTTCTACGGAGTGAAGAGGCAGACGTTTCGTTTGTCAGTTCAGCAGAGCCTCTTCTGGGGTTGAACTTTTTCTCCCTAACAACTTACTGAATGTTGAGTTTGACAAACGAATCCTAATTTCCATTTGGCCATGAAGGTTTGGGGAGAATATATCAAAAGTTATTTAGCTAGGCTATGATGAAGAGTAGCACCAACAGAGATTTACAAAACAATGTAAGCCTATGCATCAAAGTCCTATAGAAGGGAAGCAGCCCCAAACTCATTAAGGCTCTTCAGTAAATAACAGTAGTTCATAACCTGCATTTTAAACATCTAAATTCTGCTAAATTTGGAAACTACCATTTAGATCTCACAGCTAAACACTGAACATTAATTTTAGATACGAAATCAAAATACCCCCACAAAAATTCTCCCAGGCAACAAGGATGACCAGGAATCATACAGATTCGTTACACTGCAATTCCATGCAAGACTCACCAGATCTCTTTCTTTTTTTTTTTTTTTTTTTTTTTTTTTTTAATCATTTAAACATTTCATCTTACTGAAATAGATATTGAGCAGCCTGCCACTCTTCCAGGCTGAGCTGCAGCGGAAGCACACCCGTACGTACACACAGCTGGACAAAACCCAAGAATCAGATACCATCACCCAAAAGGTAACACGTGAGCAATTTACAGTAAAGCTGAAGCCTTGTAGACTTTGCAGCCCCAAAAGCACAGGACACCAGCAACACTTGATGACAAACTAACTTGTGGCTCCTGGTAGTCAAATTTTTTGCTAGATTCATCTATAACTGAAACAACCACACACAAGTATGGATTATTTTTTCAGAGGGGCACCATACACCTGCTATCATCCTGTTGTCCTTTACAAAACATGTATGAAGAAATTAATGATAATTCTTTATGAATTCTCATGATTAAGTGCAGCTCAAAGATGACTCATTAGTCACCACCCATTTTAATGAATTAGTGTGTTATATGCTTATTTTAAAACACAATACTGGAACTATACAACGCCACCAAAAATGTAAAGTCTTTCTAAAACAATGCTAGCAAAACACAGAGGAAGCAAAATGAAAAGCCAGACTGAATTTTTATTCCCAGCTTCCTTTTCATGGTTAATTATTGCAGCCTGAAGAGTGCCATGCTGGTGCAGCTGAAGCCAAAGAGCTGCAAAATCCTGCTGTGCCCTTTCTGAGATGGATTTCAGATCCATTCTCCTCAAAAAGGAAAGCCACAATTAAATCCATGCATGATATTAGTCCAGTGTCATATATTTATTTGAAGCTCAGTGACGGGAGCCCTGAAGTGATTTTTCTCTAAGTCAGCGTCACTGGCTCTCATGTTCTCTTGTAACACTGATGCAAATACATTATTTGAAAACTGTTTTAATCTGTCCCCGTCACGCGCCGCGTTATGCAACACTAAAGTGCTGCAGTACTACAATCCATCTCTTTAAGTTACTAGTATTATCACCAATCCACTAATACCTTTCTTTCCAAGAAACATTAAATAAAATAAAACAAGTAAGAATAAAAATTTTAAGGGCTCTAGTCCTTTCACATCCAAGACAGGACATCAACTCTCAGCAGTCATCCAAGATATAGGTCCCCTGCAAAACCACATGCTGGCTGCTGTGAATAATTAACAGAAATTTTCTAGAGATACTTTAAAAGCTGATGTCCGCCAGCAGAATATACTGGCTTCTTGCACTATACACAGTTAAATTAGGGAAATATTCACAAGAACTGGTCATCTCTTATGGGCAAATTCGATTTTTCAAGCCTTTTTCTAATCACACACTCAAACTGACTTTATAAGAAAAATAATCTCTCTCTCTCCCTCTCTCGATGATTTCTACTTTTTTCTGGAACTTTCTTTTAAAAAGATTGTACTTAGAATTTGCAAAATTTTAGCCGTTTGTGCTAAAACATTTCCAGTTGCAGGACATCTTAATGACTTTCTATCAGTAGAGCTTTGGAAGTTCTTGGAAGCAAAGAGACAAAGCAAGTCAGCTTTACATATAAAATATTCCTTACAAAAATGTACATAGAGAATATCAGAAATATCATAGAATTTTAGACAACTGCGTTGAAACGTACAAGATCCCAAGTCTTCTATCAACCAACCACCTTTCAGGCGCACGATGGAATCAACCAAACACTGAAACAGCCGTATAGATCGTTGCCAGCATCATAAATAAGCAAGCTACCTGTATTTATTCACATTGGAAACCTTTGCTTCAATTAAATTTATCACAACATGATGTAGCAATCACAAGCGATTCCCCAGGCAAATAGCCTTGAAGCAGAAGTTACCAATCCCCCTCTGAATGCAGTGTGAAAAGATCTTTGCCACCTGAACGCTTTTCCATTAGAATGTGGTAGGTCTTCAAGGTTGGATAACCACAGAAATAGCTTGCAATATGCAAGTATACATCTTCCCCTTCTCTCTGCGCAATAGGATGTCACGCCTGGTCATTTGTATTCCACATTCTGGTGTGAACCTGATCCGGAAGGGGGACAGGGTCTTGAGTAAGCAGAAGCAGTTAAAATTCTTCTTCACTGGTTTCAAAACTGTTCTGCATAAGAAAGAAAAGGTGCAATCCTGATGGTAATTAACTAAGTCTATACATCTTATGGATAACTTCCGGCATACTGAATATTGGCTGGTGGGGGGAGAAAAAAATCTTACTCCATCTACTATTAATTTTCCCTGGGTGGCTGTTGTGATCTTCAGGGTCTTTAACAAGGCCTATGGTGGCTACCCTGCTTATTCTAACACCTGGTTTCAGTGTTGTTAGGTAAATAAATACGAGAAAAAGAAATGCTTCCATGATGGGGACCAATACATATCTGGCTCGCCAGAGAGGTCCAGGCTGAAACTGTACATCCTTTCTTCCTTTATTTATTTATTTATTTATTTTTTTGATGCCAGGCAACACAAAGGCAATCAAGAATAAAGCCACAGTTCACAACTGCTAAGAGTTCTGACAATCAGTGTTGAACTGCTCTAATCATGGACACAGAACTGGACAAGGAATTCCTTGGCCTGATGATTACCTCTTTCTTTCCTAGATATTTGGTATTAGGCATTAATATTGCTTATTTTTTTTTCTTCTGGCCCTTCTTTCTAGAAGAAAGGTGATTTTGAACGTGGTGGAGATAGAGACAGACAAGGCTCCACAGTCAAGTAAATTCAGGATGTTTTACAGAATTTGCCAAGAGCTTTGGCTCATCAAGTACCGTGCTCCTCTCACAGGCCCCTGCCAGACTTGGTCAAACCTGCAAGCGCAGCACGGAAGGCTCTCAGAAGTTTAGCAGAAAGACTGCTCAACTGTTGTGTAGATCTCTGCTCAGTGCCGACAGGGATCTGCACATGATAGGAGAAAAGTTACGCCTTTAATGTATTCGCTCAAACTAAACATCAAGTCCGCAGTAGGTGACGTAATGAGATATTGGTCAAAGATTGAGACTTCTAGGCCTTTAAGCATTTCCGGACAACATAAGAACTAACACACAGACAAAATAAATGACAGTATACGTTTAAGGCTTAAAAAAATTCATAACTCTTAGGCGTTATGACAAGAACACTATGAGGACAGATTATACCAGAAGTACATTCTTCAGTTGAGGTACTGGATCCATCCTGCTTTCGGAGATAAGATTCAAGAACATATAAACCATAGGTCTGAATCGAGGTGATAACTCCTCTTGTCGTAAGTAATACATATATCACCACTGGCCTTCTGCCCAGCTCTGGATTTCCCATTCTGTAGTGTGAAATATTTTGATTTTCCTCTAAGTCATCCAAAATCAAGACCTAGATTCAGTGTCTGCATTCTACACATGCGTTCTATATTACTGTAAATCAATTTTGGTATCAAAGCTTATGGAGTATATAAAATATATGTTAAATGGATGACCAGCTCAAGGCATTAAATAAAGGAATAGAGTTTTTTAACTTAGAGAATCTCAGATCTGGTTCATATCAATCCTGTCTATTTCAAAATGAGGCAGTGCATACCACCAGATTTTCAACACTCAGATACATATGTGAAAAACTATCCTTGCTGCCCTTCTGAATAATTGTGCAGGAAGTTTTATCAAATACTAGAATGAGATGTCAGAGAAATTTAAATTTCTACTCTGTATAACCCCATTGCAACAACAACCCCAGTTATCACAGCGAACAGCCATGAAACCTCACACTGGTAGTGCACACACAGGGGGATAATTCTGTCTAAAAGTTACCTATTTGACCTTATTACCTAGTGAACACACTTAATGGAGAAGGGAGGCTTCCCACGACCAGTATGGCAGACTTCAGTTGTGAGGCTTCCTCCAGTCCCTACCACATGTCTTGGTCTGCACAACTTTCTGCCATCCATTGTGGGTCTGACAGAGAAACTAGGATGATACACGTCCTAAAGCAAACCTGTAAAAATTATATATAATATATATATGAGAACGTGTGCGTATATACATTAGTGACAAGCAATCCAAACTGCACCATATGGATAACTATGCTTTATGTTTTCCAGACATACAGTATGCATTCGAAAATGCATTTTTAACAGACAGCAGAGTTCACAAAGTTGATGTAACACACTAGGAAACCTTTTAAAATATATATACACTTTTTTTTTTTTTTAATTAGTTTCTTTTACTTCTAGGTGAAAAATTGTGGCTTAACTTTACCTGAAATAAGTGACTACTCTTGGAAGAAAAAAATACTGGATGATCCTTCTATGAATGTACCTGATAAGTTTTCACATTTGGGCAGTATATCCAGATTATTTTAAGAGATATCAAATGTTATTTACACATACAGTATCACACAGTACATGAACCACGCAAAAGCAGTGGAAAGCTCTTATGAGAACTATCAGAACAGGATCTGGATTAAAGTAACACCATAATAAAAGGAGGGAAAGAGCAAACAGAGTATAATAATATTAATTACCCAGGAAGGATATCCAGGAAAGTTCTCTCTCACATGAGATTTAAAGTTGACATATTATTCCAGTTTTCACAGGGGGCTTTTTTGTTTGTTTTAATCTCTCACTTTCTGTGTGTGTGTGTGTGTGTGTGTGTAACTTTTATAAATGCATGTATATATCTGTATATGTTTATATGGGCAATACTACACCAATTATACTTTTGCTTCAGATCAGTGTTCTTTGCTCACTTATGTCCTTACTACAGTGCTACCATGGTAGCCTAAACAATCTTCCCTGTGAAACTCCATTATTCTATTAAATGTGTATTTTTATATGAACGTTTTAAAAATAATTCTATAGAGAAATGATTGCTCAAAAGTGGCAATTGACTTTCACAAGAGCCCTTTTTCAGCTATGATAGCCACACTGAAGAGGGAACTCTGGAGGGTCTCCATCCTTCTGCAGGCTGCTCTGTCTTCTCCGCAAGAGATCATTGAGCCCTCAGGCTCAAACTACTCATGGAAAACAGTGGATATTTTCTCTTCTCTAGGCAGTTTGCATGTATTAGATGCTTTATAAGCATTTGTGCAACTCCTCTGTTATGTTACAGGCAGCAGACTACAAAATGTATACGTTATTTCTATAGGTAGCTTGATGTTTTCAAAGTTCTAAATTCACAATTTTAAGACTGAACTTAAAAATAATTTCCTAGGATAGATCTAATCCCGTTTATCATATGATCATCATCTTTCTGAGCTTATGCACTTGATAACAATACATTAAGTTTTTTGTAAAACTAGCAGATGACTTCAAAGAGCAGTACTGACAAGATTTTTTTCCTCTGATCTTGCTCACTAAGCTCTTATTCAAAACATCTTCCCTCCTTTTGGTAAGTGCAAACTTCCTCCATGACTCTCCTCCCCCACCCCAAACAAGTATCCTTTTGGGTCCAACAGCCAAATTTATGCTTTATTTTTGGTAGACAGAGATATGCTACCTGAGACACACCATCATCCATAGTCTTAGGAAAGATTTTTCATCAGTGCAGGCCCAAGTCAGATTGGGCTGTATCAGCAAAACCAAATAGTTACCCGAATTCAACCCTCATAATCCTGTCATCAGCCAGAAATCCAGCCAAATACCTAGGACAATAATGATCTTCATGGCACAAGGGGCACTCTTGGCAAATTTCCAGGGCCCCAAAGAATAAAAGTTACCCTGCTGTTATTTATTTATATAGTCCAAAATACGTGCAGAAGTCATAGCAGTCGTAGCTATTTTTATTCTCCTCAGTGAGAGGAGGATTTTGCTTTAGTAGGAGGTAAATTACTTTCTGTTTACGCTGTCTGTAATAAAAGGCTGCAGTGGAGCAGCCTCGTCCTCACTGCGGTTGCAAGGCCAGGGCTTTCGCGCCCTCTGCTCTAACTCTCCGCAGGCCTCGGCTGGCCTTTGGGCTACAATCTGATCGCCCTGCTCTTTGGTAAAACCTTATATTGCACATCTTCCAACTCCATGAGGGGCCAGTGTATGGGAAAATGGTTTAATAATTAAGCCCATGGCCAGCCCTTCGAGATAATTAGTTTTTACAGACCATTATCTAAGGGCCTATAGACCAGGGGTTCTGATTCAGCAGATTACTCAGGCAAACGCTGAAACATTTATTCTGAATAAACTTAAGTGGGCACTAACTTCAGGCACATGGAAAAGCGCCCGATTGGTTATGAATGGACCTAACCATCCATCTAAACACTTTAATGCATTACGACCTCGATTTGGACTAACTTTTACGCCAATCTCTACAGCGGGCACATGGAGCTGCGCTTCCCACAGCAGCTGCCGAGCTGCCCGTATCCCCAGCTTTATTAAACTGCAGAGCGGTGCTATTTTTGCCGGGGCTTCCTATTCCAGCGCGCTGCCCTGCGCGGTGCTGGGAGCGCGGGCGGCGCTGCCGTGTCACTGCGCGCTCTGCGCCACTAGAGGTCAGCCGGCAACAGAACCCACGCGAACACTGCGGCGGCGGCGCTGGCACTATTGTCTTTCTCTATTTCATCTATTAAAAAAGATTTCTTCAGAGCCATAACTTAGATCTTACACTAAAATGGAGCAACAGGAAGATATAATGGTGCATTTCATTTATGAATGACCTATAATAAATTACTGTGAAGTATTCCAGGTGCCAAGCGCGAGAATGCTTTGTCTGCCCAGGAACGATATTTCACATACTTTAATTTGGCTGACACATAAAACTCATTCGACATTTTGCAGGTATTTCTTTGAAAGGATATTTGGTTCTTGTTGAGCGTTAAGGTATGGAGGTGGGGTAACCTGGGCAGCAGAAGGTCATTTCCGAGTAGGTTGTTGTCCAAAATCAGCTCCTCCAAGGAGCTGAATGTTTTCAGTCCTTCCAGTGACCTGCAAACGACAAAGGCAACAGGAAAAATGATACTCCACTAAATCAGGGAGGCCATTATGAGCTGAAATAAATATTTTAACCTTCCCTTTCAGGAGTGGGAATAGTTTTGGTTGGGGCCTGTCAGGCGAGTGAATGACAAGAATTAGTGGCGAGGGGAGTGCTGGCACTGCAACACATCCTTCACATGCTGGCAGGATGAAGGATGGGGGTCACTTAGTGAGTAGCCAGGATCCAAAACAAAAGGCTTCAGATATGGGGCCTGCAGGATGAATTTGTCAATGTCTTGTGCCTTCAGGCACCCAGCCTCGCCTGACCCTAACCTCCATTCCCAAGATAAATAACTCTGTCACAGTTCACCTTCATTCCCTGGACACAAATTTAAGTTGTCATCCATCATTTCTGCCAAGAAATATCATACCCCGCTAACAATAATAAATACAACTTCAAGTATCATTTCTTAGCAGTTACCTTACATGCAATAATAGGAAATGGAGAATGATTTTTTTTTTTTTTTTATTAACCACTTAATTTGCTTCTCCTCTAGTCCCTGCAAACAAAATAAAATGTTCTCTACAAAATAAAATGCAGAATTACCCCAGACAGAAAAGGCATTTGCTTTCTTTTGAGAACTTGCTGTCCCACTGTCAAGGCACAGGTCAGACTGCAGAGAACAGCTTTAAAAAAAGAGTATTTCACAACACGGAAGTGCAGATGAGGGGCTGTAAATAAACAAGATTCGGGAGGTATTCATTCCTCCAGGAGCAAAGCGTAGGAAAAAAAAAAAAAAAAAAGCACTTCAGAGCCTTGTTAAAGCATCCATTCCAAACGTGATTCTTAATGCCTGCACATTCCAACAGAAAAAAAAAAAAAAAAAAAAAAAAAAAAAAAAAAAAAAAAAAAAAAAAAAAAAAAAAAAAAAAAAAAAAACACACATTAATCTAGTTAGACGCATGGTATACAGAGCATACGCACAGACACACATTCACAGCTCATTCACCTACCAGACACCTAGAGATATGCTGAGATTGCATGACTTGACAGCTGATCTACTATGCCTACCAGTGGGAAGATCATCACTGTTTCTCCTGGCTGTTTTATAAAATGTGATGAATAAGGGAGATGCAGTCTATACTATTTATTCACTTTCCAATGACATTTATACTGAGAGGATTTCCTCTCCCTCCCCAGTTTTTGGGGAGAGAGCAAAACAGAGCCAAGGTCTCTAGTGGAGGGTCCTAGAGGCTGTGCTGCTACTGGAAGAAACTACAAAAAAATTATTAGAAAAATAACAGTTTCAAAATAGATAGTTTAACATTCACCTGGTCAACAAAAACAAGAAACATTTGTTGCAGCTACAGCTTACTGAGCCTTTGAAGCACAGCTGGAGCTGGTGCCCTGCCCTATAGCCAGCTCCTTTGGGAAAGCTCCGTCCAGCTCCGTGCTCACCCAGCATGGCAGTTGTGTGCGAGGAGGCTGCATCAAGGCAGTTATTTCGGCAAAGGTGGCCCAACTGACTCCGCTTTGCCAAAGTCAAGATCAGAGGAGAGATGTGCAAACGTGTCAGACATTCCAGTGCTTTCCTCCAAGAACCTTTAAAAGGGAAAACAATCCAGGGGAAGTAACAGGGAGTCTATCAAGCTGCTATGAGTTTTCAGTTCGGTTTATTTGACAAACCTAGTTTAGCAAATTCCCCTTAAATACTCTTTATTATATAAATAGTGGATTATTTCCAAACCTCACATTCTAATGCGAGACTTGGACTTGCCAGAGGAGTTCAGCGAAGGCCACCTCCTTGTCAACACCACGGAGCCTTATGGGATGTTAATAGGTCCTTTGTGACAAAACATCGCTGGGGCTCTGGTCAGTGTCAGCATCCAAATACACATTGTTCCTGAGTTATGTTATGCAAATATAATACCCTTATCATTTGAATCAGCAAATGGTTGGCAACTGGCGAGGAGAAGAAAGCGCACATCCAAAACTGCTGCAGGGGAGGCATAAAACAAAATGACAAGCCATGAAGTGGGACAAAAGGCCTCGAAAACACTAGAGGGAGTTGCCTATTGAAACAGCCTTTCTTTCAAAAGCGCAGACTGAATACAAGGGTACTAGTTTCATAGATAGGCAGAGAAAATTGTGCGCAAATCTCCTTACACCTGTCTGGTTTTGATAATTTTTGCCATGTAATGTTATTAGCTGCTCAGTTAAAAAGGAGCTGTGTTACACAGGGGGTTGCTTATTAATTGTTGTTTTCATGTCATCAGAGCAATGTGCACTTGGTGATTTAATCAGCTAAATTCAGAGCCCAGCGAGGCGGGAGGGGTTGCCACAGTACAGGGACAGAGTATAGACATTAACATAAATTTACATCCATATGTTATTTTGCTATTTGCACAGCTCTGATTTTTTTTTTTCACCTTGAACAGAAAAAAAAAAGCCAGCCTCAAAACAAAGCTGTTAAGAAAGTTGGCAAAGTTAAAAAGAAAAATATATATATATATATATGTGTGTGTGTGTGTTTGCTACCATTCAGTGATATTGGCTATCAAATACAAAACAAAATCTCTGCCATCACAACATATAAGGAAACGTTCCCCAGCAGGGACTGAAATATTTCCTCTGTGACTGGAAAGCCAACGCTCTGTGTCCAGTGCACGCAATAGATGCCATGCTGCGAACTCGAGCAAGTCACATAACTTCTGTAGGCGGCAATTCCTCATCAGCAGGTGAGCGGGAACATCGCCTGCCTAAGGAGGGATGGCATTAGGGAATTAGCCCTTGCAAAGCATTTTCAGAGCACAAGGTCAAAATCTATAGCATACACAAATGCCAGTATTTCTATTTTCGCTGAGGGTAAGGTAGTTATACTAATACATTCGAACTACTTCCTTGTGAGCACATTACAAAAGAGCAAAGCAGGAGCCTACCCACAGCATAGCAAAAAAAATCACCCTAAAACACACAAGCAGGTATAGAAAAGGGAATTCAATTCCCCGGAGAAAGAGATCTGCCCTGAAGCCAAAGCTGGGCTGTTTTCTCCTGGTTCCCAGCAGGATGGCCCCGGTGCACAGAGCAGGGCGCAGCGTTGGCAGCACCGGCAGGGCCGCACAGGTAGCCGCTCGCCCGGAGCCCCGGGAGCTGATGAGCATCACGTCACAGGTCGCCGGTGCCCACTCGGGTGACACGGGAGCTGCCCGTTCTGTCACCCACAGGCACCGTCCCGGCCGCCCCGTCGCCGGGCGCGCACGTCGCTCCCGCAGGAGAGCAAGTGCTGCCAAGAGATTTCCATTGCAATTTCCAAAGCCACATCAAACCGACAAAACATCACAACGCATTCAGCTCTGCCTCATTCAAACCGAAAAAACTTTAAGTTTCCACTGTAATTAACCCTATCCTCGTTAAGATAATTATGATCAAGCTCCCTGTCACAGCTAATATCGCAGCATCATTGCCTATGGCTCACGCTTTGCCCTCATTAGCTTACAAAAACACTGCGCTAAACAGGAAAGTGACTCCCTCTGCAAAACGACTTAAGATGCTCTGTAACCAGACAGTAAATAATCCTCTAGAATACAAAGGTCTCAGAAATGTCATTTTATCCAAGTCCTTCAGCTAATCAGCATGATTTCTTCCAGCTTTCTTTTCCATAATTCATTCATGATTTGCAGCAAAGTTTTAATCATAAAGGAATGTCACCGCTGAGATTTTTTTTCTGTACGTGCATGCATGGCAATTGTCAACTACACTATTCCTTACAGTCCCTCTGGCACGAGGGGGATTCAGTTACAAGGAAACTACAGAGCAGCTCTTCATTTCGGTAATACTCGACAATGAAAACATGAGATCTTAGAAAAGTAAAGCAGCAGAGATCTCTCAAATAACCACTCAGACCTTGCTACTATGTCGCTGTCCTTGTCCACAAGAGCAATCTGCTCAGGAGTGTATTCCAAAGCGAAAATGTTCCTCACGTTTTACCCCACCCCTCCATTAATAAGGCAGCTGACTCATTTCTAATGACTTTTTCCTCCTGTTTAACAGGAAGAGAGAGAGCAGTTAACGGTATGTAAATGAGAGAGTTTGGCTTTTGCCTTTAAATTGATTTGTACTCTGTTGACAAGAGATAGCCATTACCAGAAGTTAAAGACAGAGCTGTTGCAAACGAAAAACCTTTTTAAAATACCTCTCCCCTTGCCTTTTATGTTTTAACAAATTAAAGAGAAGCAGAATCAACATGAGAACCCTAGTACCAGATAATTTCAGTATTTAAAGGATATAACTGTAATTTCCATTTCCAACACCTGCCAGCCAAGGACTAAAAAGCTTTTTTTTTTTAAAAAAAAAAAAAAAAAAAAAAAAAACATTAATGAATTACAGTTCAAAAACCTGCTGGGCTTAAAACTCCATTTTCTAGTAAAGCAGGCAGAGGTTAAGTGACTAGCAAAAGGTGACCCTCAGCAATTTTCTAGGAGAGAAGAAATAAAGCACAGAGCACCTGACTTCCAGTCCTATGACTTAACCCCAACAAAACAAAAAGCAACAGATAAATGTTATACACACGTAAAAACGTAACACAGACACATGCAAAATTTTAGGTTCTGCCTGATTTCCTGGGAATGTAAAACATCATTTCAGCTTTACTTGCTATGCCTCCTGTTCCATGTTAAAGTCTATTTAATCGGAAATACAGCTCCAAACAAGGCGGGTGGGGAGGAAGTCTCCAGGCGCGAGACCTTTCACTGTTACAACCACGCAAATAATACGAACCGATGCTCCGGGTATTTCCCACACGCTAAGATAGCTGTGGCTGAGAAGCTACAAGTAAAGCATCATAAAATGGCCTCTACACCAACCGAGCGTAGCAGCTTTTCTTTTCTGCAGCCATACCCGGTGTGTGCACCCCTTTCTCTGCCTGAGAAGCCAACCAAGGAGAAGGCAGACAGGACTAAGTCACGGGTAGCTCTGATGCAACTTTTGGACCATGGATGTTAAGAATCCCCCAAACTCCAGCATTGCAGCACCTCAGCATGACTCTGACTAGGCAGTCTTCTGGTTTCAGGCAACACATAGAAATACCGCTGAAGGAGCCATTTTTTCCCATGGGTGAACCAGGTGTCCATCAGAAGGACTTTTTGAAAAACTGGGGTATGCAAGTCATACTAATAAAAAAAAAAAATCACATAATTTTGTTCAATAAAGAACAGGTTTGCCAATGCCTGCTAAAACATGAAATGCCCTGCTCTGTCCTGTGTCAGGAGGAATGTTAGTGTTTTGCAAGCCATATATATGCATGTAAAAATTATACTGAAAATATTTGGAAGCAGCTCTCCAAATAAAACTTAAGACCAGCCTGTGAAGATGGTCAGCAGAAGAGAAAAAGAAAAGAAATGAAAAGACCAGAATCATTAAATACTTATCCTTTACAGCAAGCTACTGAGATTAAATCTGCATATTTGAAATACAAGTTTCCAAAAAAGAAAAAGAAATGCTTCCCTGTAAGGGAAAATTAAATCTGCCTCACAAACTGGATCCACACTTAGTTTTGGAGCCTTTTCATCCTGAAGCTCATATATGGCTCACAGATGCACAATGAAGTGAATATCCATCCCTCATTGTTTACTTTTCCTTGAATACAGGAAGCATAAAACACTACCTGTGATACCCTATAACCCCAAAGACTATAATGAAAACATCCTGTATGACAACAAACTGGAGCTATGTAATCAGTCTGACATTTAAGTGGCAGGGAATCATGAAAATCCAGCATCTACATGTGTTTTTAGAGACTTGCTCTGAACCTTATGCTGCAAATTCCATTGCTAAGAAAAAGCCAAAACTACTGATCCTTTCCCTCCCCGGCAAAGAATAAACACCCAATCTCCCATCTCAAAGAAAACAAGACTAAAAATAAAGACAAGAGTCAGTAAATAAACAGACAAATGGGTAATCAAGTCTTCTGGATGCCAAACTTGAGGAGTTTGCAATGTGCACTTTCAAATCCTTCCCTACAAACTATTAAATCTAAATACTGAGATTTTGCTATTAAGCAGCGGCTCCCCAAATGATGCAATTATCTGAAAAACAGCAGTGCAGATTCATCTCATCTGTCGGCAGAAGACGGGTTATTCATAACTCCTTGCCTCCGCTGACAACAGATGGGCACTTCCAGAAGGTGCATCACACCTTCAGGTGAGGCTCAGCAAAGTACATACATTTGGGAGGGAGGAACTTGTCCAATAATTTGTAATGAAACGAGAAGAACTTACAACATTAAGGTAAAATAAGCTGTTTCAACCGCGACCCATAAATGGTGCATAACATACCTGGTGAAATAAATTTAAAAAAAAAAAAGCAAAGTTCTATTACCCACAAAAAACATCTGATTTTGAGTCAAGTATTCAGATGTTTAACTATTCTCTCCCACCAAAATTATACTCAAAAAATGATCATTTATTTTTCTGGGCTAACTCTAACCATGAAGCTGACTAAGGTGAGTGGGATGGGGCTCAGTTTCTCTTCTAACGAGCCCCTTCAAGTCTCCGATTTCACTATGTGCATTTAATACAGCTCTGTTCAAAAGGGAATCCCAATAGCAGAGCTCCAGCTTTTCCTGCCTTTCAGGCTTCCTTTTGCTGACTCTTTTTTTCTGTATTACATCTTCAGGATTAAACACGCTGATGTTTTATACGATGTTACCGTTACAATTCTGTGTAAATTTAAATAAAATGAAGATCAGTGTAATAATATAGCCTGAGGCAAGCAGGATTTCACATAAAATATAAAATATTCTAAAATGATACTAAATGGATCAGAAAATGAGGTCTTAGTCATCTAATGATTGAACAAGGATCGTGTAACAAAATACAGTTTGCAAAACATAGCTTAAAATTACCCAGCAGATAGCTAGCGACTGTATGAATTCTTATTTTATCAAAGGCCATTCCACTAGAAAGTCACCACAGTCCGATTTTGACAATATGCCTAAGCATGGACTTAAGCACCCTCTGCTAAAATTTCTTGGAATTATTCTGTGGAGAAATAACAAGGTTGGAAGGACTGAGGAAAAACTTGAGATGTCTCTTTTGCTTCATTCGCCTTTTTCTCCAGTGTTAATAAGAAATTCAATCATAATAAAACAAATGGCTTCCAAAGTCATTTAGAAAAAAAATGCAAGCACTACCATTTCCTGAACTTGAAAGAATTCAAGGAAGTAGTAGAGATTACAAAAGGTAAAAGAACAAGTCAAGTTTTACAAAATATAAACCTATTTTTTTTTTTTTAAAAAAAAAGAGGAAAAAAAGAAAAGAAAAAAAAAAAAACCTTAAGACCCCATAATGTAGTTATTCTTAAAAGCCCCTCTCAGCTCCATGTATTGAGACTCTATTTATAATTCTTCTAAAAAAAACAGTATTATAATGGAAATATAAGCAAATGCAAAAGGCAGTGCCCTAATGAAAGCATTACTGTATCTCGGATCAATCTGTCACTCTGCAATTCAGATAGCAACCTGACGCCTCCCCTTTTTGCACAGGGAAGGGGGGAGTAACAAGCCCATGGAGTGAGCAGAGTAAAGCCCATTTCGACTACCAGTGTGCAGTGTGAAAGGGGAAAAGAAAAGTAATTTTTCTTCCATCTTCCACAACAACCAAGGCTGAGGATTGACAAGCAAATTGACGCACTGCTCAGAGGGCAAAAGATAAATGTTTGATGAATTGGCCATTGCTGGAGGAGTGATGGGCTTCATATGTGCATAATGGACTAGCTGCCGTTCAATTCAGATTGCCTGCCAAGATAAGAAACCATAATGAATGGACCAAGCACAGCCTGTGCCATAAGAAAGTATAATCTGACTAGTTTTAATAAACTTAATAAAAAAGATGAAGCAGAGAGAGGCAAGAAGACTGGCCTTTGTGACCAGCTGTGAGAGGTGAGAACAACTAATAGACTCCTCAAGCACGATAGGAAAAAATTGTTAACGGACGCAAAACATTGAATCTCTCATTGTTAAAAAAAAGAATATCTTTGGAACAACTGAAAAGCATACGGACATACATATGCACACATCACAGATACTGTCGTACTTGTTACACAGCATATTAACTGCTATTTATTTGTTATTTTCTTCTGCTATCTACCCTGCTTTGTCCTCCTGATCTCCTTCATCCCCTTTGCATGGGCTCTTACTCTGCAGTCAGAGCCACGCGAGAAGCTGTTTTACCAACAGCTCCTCAGAACAAAACAGGCTTCTCACTGTAACCCAACAGAAAGGTTCTGGCTGCACAACTGCACCACTAACTTCTACCCCAGTGGGAAAACATCTGCTTTTATCAGCAGAAGTGCTCACAGGCGGTGTAATTTCATTTGCTTTTGCAAGCTATGTCTCTGCCAAAAATGCAAATTTGCCAGTACAGTTATAATAGAAAAGCCCTCGCAGCACAGACTAGGCTACGTTCCCAGCACAAGCCCTCCCGGTCCAGGACTCGCTACCTTCGGTGACCATCCGCACCGTCACCCCAAACTCGGCACCTTTCGCACCTCAATCCAGCACTATGAAAAGAGGTAAAGAAGTCTCTACTTGCAGCGTTTTACAACATTGTTATTAGTCAAAATATGAGTTTTCCTCTTGACAAGAAGTCCGTATTCACCAACAGCGACCTTACAGAGACGCAGGTACGCAGCGATGTGAAGCCTGGCTGTCACCACCATTTTTGTGGCGAGTAGCACATAGCAGCACATAGCAGCACAAGGACATTTGTGCTTTTACTTCCCCATTAGCTGAGCCAAACGAGTAACGGTGGCTCGCTCTCTGGAGTTTACCTGCCAGGCTTTGACTGATAGCGCTAAAGAGGGCAACGTGAGAAAAAACAGCCCTGACTTTAAAAGCAGCAGGATTAGGCCAACAAGCCGTGTCTTTGTTAACGTTGCGTGCACGTGCACACGTGTGTGCGTACGCATGCACGCGCAACACGCCACATTTGACCAGGCAGAACTGGCTTTCTCCTTACAGGAAGGAAAAAAGAAGGCAGAAAGTTCCACTGGACTAAGGGGAAACGCTTTATACAGAACAACATGTCGTTGTTATGTATGCTTTTTCTTTTTTCTTTTTCTCTCCTTTACTTTTTCCTTTGATGATGAAAAATAAATAAGGAAACATGAAATAGTCTACTCAGGTAAGTATTCAAATTACCACCCCCTTGATGTCACTTATGTAGCCTGTGTCATATTTTAAGCAGAAATGATTATATGCAAGATGGATGTCTAGTTTTCAGTATAAATTTTATCTAACTGCGAAAGGAAAGTAACTCATTATCAAGCAGCTCAGTAAGGCACCCACTACTGAAGAAAATAAAGTTTTATGACAAGAGGGTCTCTCTCCTCTCTCTCCCTGCGAGTGAGAAAGTGAGTGCGAGAAAAAGACAGAAAGGGAAGGCTCAGGAGTGCTGGGTGAATTATAGACTGCCTCTCAAGATTCACAGCTCTTCGTGGTAGGAGGTTAATATTCTCACATGTCATTAGGTCTGCTGGCTCTACTGATGGCTCATTGAATCAGGCAGCAAATTATTTCCTCATGCTGCAGAGGACACCACACTTCAAAGGGAAGGAGCCAGGGTCAAGACGGCTCTCCAGTTCGATTAATGAGTTGGGATCAGCAGAGGTTGCCTGTAGGTAAGAATGTGACTGAAGCTCTTGACAAAGCTGACTTTTTGAACAGGACTTGACCCAGGCCTCTTACTCCCCTCCCCACCAAATTTTATTTCCAACATTTGCCTCCAACTGACCTGCCCAGGCCTGTTGGGGTAGTTTTGACCTCCGCAGTCTTTGTTACCAGACACAGGACCTGTCTGCCAGTATTTGATGTGTCTCTCCCTAAAGGCCATATCAGCAAATCAAGGCTCATCAGGATTGTTCAGCACCGCCCAGCAAAATAAGATAAAGTAGTTTTGTTTAAAATTTTTCACTTTCTTACAGAATTTGTTGAGGAGGGAGAAGACGGAGAATAAAAACACTAAAAGTACCGCAGCTTTCAATATTATTAAGAAAGATTTCTAAATGCTATCAAATGCAGAAAATAAGAACACAAGGATGGTTAAAAGCACACACCTTACATATTAAAATGACAGAAAAAGAGAAAATATATGTTCCTGCTTGCATGGATTTGCTGACTAAGAATATAACTGCCAAATAATGTATTATATAAAATATTACTCTACAAAGTTTTTATTTTTATTGCCATAGTAGCAAGAGATAAGAGACAATTAAAACTTAACGGCCACTACATTCATCTTTTTCTAAACACTCAACTGTATCCTCAGTTTGAGGGATCTTTGATATGTTTTAGTGCATATTTAAATAGGTCTAATAAAGCACTGACATTGCATTAATGTTTGTGGATAAGATCTACTTAATCTGTATTCTTTCTCACACAAAAATGAGCAATCGCAGCAACACATAAACCACTATAGGTAAGCTCCAAAAAGTTATGTATCTTTGATTATCGAAGCAAGAAGTTTGCCAGGTACACAGATAAAATTGTCAACACAAGCTTCCCACTTCAGTAGAGCTTTAAAAAGGAAGTTTAACAAGATTCTACACCTTTCTGTTCCCTGGGTAAGCATCTATATTATCCTTGAATATTCATTTTAATTACAATCTAACTTTTAAAAATTTCTTTCTGAATATTTCACTTTTTATCAGGGGTCTTAACAGTCAAACTCTTGCTATATACCAAATACACAGTATATTAAGAAAAATAGAACAGCTTCTTGAATTAGAAATCTACTCTTCCGGTTTTGAAATCACAGTACTTTTATTCTTATTTTTAACACATGGAGCAAACAGCAGTTCCTACAAGCCTTAAAACAACAAGCTTTGACTTTAGTGCTTTGAAAAGATCATATCACTTACTGCATTCAAAATATTATTTGTAACAGATTTCCTTATTGTAACCAGCTTTTGAGTTCCAAAAACTAGTAAACGGATTATTAGATCTATAAAACTCAGGATAAAAGTAGTCAAGATCTGTGTATGACTAAAGAATAACTAGAATCCTTTCAAGCAGATTACCAAAATGCTAAACGGCACAGCTTCCATACGGATGTCTGTTATTCTGAAATGTAAGTACGCCCAAGCAAGACAGAACTTGTGCTTATATCTGTCGAATCTCCAGTGGACTGTGTGCTATAATAGTCAAAATCTGCAACACTGGAAACACCCAAAAAAGTTATAAGAAGGGAAGTATTCCTTCATAGGCTTCTTTAAGCAAAGTAGGTTGTTACTGGGTTTGTCATCTGTGTTAATACTATATCGTGTTTCATCACTGTCTGGAAAGCTAGGACCATTCCAGAGATCGTTCGTGAAATGTATGTACACGTTGTATATTGTACTTAGCATGAAGGTGTGAATCCTGGATGGAGAAGTCCAGCTGGGGTGGGATGTAACCGGCTGGGTAAGCTCAGAGGTGAAAGAGGAAACAGCTTAAGCCACAGAGAAGCCACTCAGTACACACACAACAAAAATGGAAAAATCACCACAAGTTTCAGTCATAGTCAAAATCTCTTGATTTAGCTCCAAAGACTCTAAGCTGGGGTAGGTGAAGATAAATCAGAACTGATGACAACACTGAGAAGACACACGGCTGAAAATCCAGACCTGAAATGATAGCTGTTGGAGACATTTCAGGAATCCCAAGCAGGACCGATTCAGACAGAAGAAAGGTGACCCGGTACATGTAAACAAGGAGCGAGTTTTGTGTTTCCATCCTTAAAAATAAAAGTTTATGGTAAATCTTGCTAAATATAACTTGTTTTAACTCTCAGGCATATCCGGTGTGGGAGGGCAAGATAGGACCAACTACCATGGCAACTACTACAACAGAGGTATTGAATCTAATGAACACAGTACGCACAAGAAGTCAAGTTAAGTTAGGATGCCTGGCTGCAATGAGCACTGTTTAACACCAACTTAGATAGTGTCCACCTGGACACTATCTAAGTTGCATGGTAACTGCTAAGGACTATCTACCTCCATAGTTCTTTTAGTAACCAGACCATTCAGTAATCCTGCAAAAATTTACACATTCAAGTTCAACATCTGGGATAAACAATTCAGATCTGGGATCTGAATTTTTGACAAAGCCTTTATTTCTTCATTCTTTTTTCTATTCAAATTAAATGATTCTTCCAACTTGCATTTAAAAAATACTCAGTTGCTCACAGAAAATAAAAAAGAAAAGCATAGTCAAAATGGAAATATTTGTGTGTTTACTTTTAATGTTCGTTTTGGTCTCCATTTTGATTATTTTTCTAGTTGCAACTTAATGAGTAATATTATCACATTATCTGAGCAGTGGAAGCATTTAATAATCAAATACATTTCGTCAAAACAACATTCTAGAACTCAGCCTCTGGAATGACAGAGATTGCTACAGTGTGAACAAATAAAGTTTCCTAGAAGTGTACATGATTGACAACAGATGCATTTCTTCCAATTCCTACATTATTCAATTAAAAGAAAAAAAAAAAAGAAAAAGAAAAAAAAGAAAAAAAGAATCTGCACTTCACAGGGGATGCTGGATGGTATCCTCCTGTCAGGATATTGGCACATTGCCTTTGTTATGCCACAAGTATATTTAAAATTGGACCACTGAAAACACTGAAATACTGGAAGGGAAAGACACCACACAACAGTCTCACAGTACGAGAGCATGGACTAGAGAAACTACGGTAGGATTTTTTTTCCTCTCAAAAGCTAAACTAAAAAGACTGGCTAAAATACAATTACAGAACAACAGTCCATCATGAATCGCCATCTGTGTGTTCCTCTGAACATATTACAATATGGTTTCAGCAATTTAAGCACACCTTTGAAAGATATGCAACTGCATATTTGATAGGCTAGGAATGAGGATGATGAGCAATTAGAATAACAGAGTTTGTATAAACACTCTCCACATTGTCACTGCACTTACATGTATTCAAACATGCTTCGTATCAGGCAGTAATGCAAAGGCACCACTGTGTGAGCAGAAAACCCCAGTGTCTCCTGAAACACCATAACCCTCTAGCCTCTAGTGTTGATTTTGGTAGCTTCACATGACAACTACTGCGGTTTGAGGTGGGCAAAGAGTCTTGCTGGACAGCCAGGCCAGTCCTCTTCCTCTCACTGCTGTCGGAGGCGGCTCAGGTCTCCGTTCAGTAACCCCATAACACCAAGTTTCGCCACAGCGTGCTTAAGAACAACATATTCCACAGATTAGCAAAAGGAAGACAACATCAAATATAGAAATATGCTTTCATTAGGCTTTACTTTCATCCCAGCACATACAGGGCCCATCTAAGCACCAAGAGAGTGCAAACAAAATAGTATTACTTTAAAATGAAGAGATCAATCAAATTAGTATGACTTGAAAATCAACCATGTCTTCTATCAAGTCAGAATAAAAAATACCATAAGAAACTGAGGTTTAAGGCTGAACTGCTAGAGCAGTAGATTAATAGCTGAGGAACTGCTACCAGTTACCACTATCAAGAAATGGTCTAATTCTTAACAATTAGACAAGGATTTTGGAATATAAAAGCAACTTCAGTTACCTCAGTAACATCTGTACTTTAAAAGAATTTATTTCAATCTTTAGTTGCTGAGTAAACATCAGGCAAAAAATTTTGCAGATGTATCCCAAAATGGAGCCCTGACTCTTTTGGTTGCCACTGCCTCCAGATTTCCAATCCATTTACCTACTAATACACATGCCTAAATGGCTGCAACGTACTGTGCTTGAATCCTCAGGGTGAAATAATATTGCCTTTAGTACTAATAGAATTAATAAAAAACGAAACCCTCTCTCTCCACCGAGCGTAGGTTACCCCTCTGTGCACGTGGTGAATGGTAAACACGATGGTAGCTCGCAAGGCATCCAGCTCCCATCCGCTAGAACGGTTGAGCCGTGCAGCACGGGAGCGCTAGGCATTCCTGAGCATAAATTTACGGATTTGAAGTCCACGTTGCAGCCATCAGCATAACTCTAGCCTAAGCCATATGCTCGCTGTTATTTTCCATGGAGGAATTTGGTGGCAATTACATCGCTTGGGGGCTCATGAGCTGCGCAAGACTCGGGAGCAACCACATGATTTACTTCACGTGTGACACGTGCACACATCCGGAAGGTACCACAAATGCGTATAAACTGGTCCTTGACAAGGCAAGTTGGACAGTCGCGTGATTAATAAATAAATAAATCTTTCGGGCCTCAGCTACGGCAGCACAGCATCTCTGAGGACGTGTTTGGGGAGGCCTCGGCATGGCGTGGCGGCCGCTGCCCCCAAACCCTCCGCCTTTCCAGAGGCCACATCAAAGCACCTTCACTGCCTCGTGGCCCTTTATAGAGCAACTCTGACCACTTGGCGGGGGGGGAGGGAAAAAAAAAAAAAAAAGAAAGAAAGAAATTGCTAATAAAGGTTTGGACTTAAAACACTAAAAGAAATAAATTGACAGAATTTTGTCTGAAAAACTTGTCCGTACTGAAGGCTAAAATAAACTTAACTTTTGTTAAAATTAAAGCAAAAATTAAATCATCTTATGTAATTGGAACTAGGCCTCAGGCACTAGCAGTAAAGAAGGGATTAAGGCCTCAACCACCTGGGTTGTCATTCTCATGGGCCCCATTACCACCCCCTTATTCGTTTTTATAGCCAACAGATTAAAATGCGAGCGCCGCAATCTTTGATCTTTCACTTGCTGACACAAATCCTTTCAAGCCTCCAACGTTTTCTGCTGAGGTAATTAGTACTAATTAAAAGGTTTCCAACAGCCTTTGCTCTACTTTTTCCCTCCAAAGAAATTGCTTTTACAAGTGCCTTCCATCTTTGAAATGTATGCATCGTTCACTTTCTTCTTTATCTGACTCTCAGAGATCAAGTAGATTAGTGACTCCATTATTCCCCAAGACAAAGCCAAACAACAGGTTTTTACTATCTCGCTGACCTGTTGAGGTGCAGGGTTTATATTCAGAAACAAGTGCCTCTGCTTGTATTAAAAGACAGTCCAATTATGCAGGAAGAGACACAATGCTGGGGTTCGGCATGTAAGAATGGACATCATTTAATGATGTAGTGTTTTCTCAGAAGGGAGAGAGGCAACCGTTCACTAATCAAACTGACAAGTTGTAGAACTAATAATAGGTCTTGCTTTGTTTTCTTTTCTTTTTGTGTGTTTGTGTATCAGGCAAGATGCAAACAATTTCTTTCTCTTTCCCCCTTCTCCCACCCTCTCCTCCCCTTTCCCCTTTCTTCCCAAATTTTAACTATTGAAGCACATTTGTTACTTTGAAAAAACAAAAGTTAGGAAGCATCTCCTTGAAAGATTTCGAAGGCAAAGAAAATCCTGTCTGAAGAAGTATTTGTTGGTGTAATTAAACAACATGCCCCATTACAAGGCAAATTGATGGCTGGAAAATAATTACTGTGATGAAAACAATGTTCTATAGTATGTCTGAAATACTAATGAAAGCCCAAGGTTGAAAAAAAGAAGCTGCAAGAAAAGGAAAGAACACTTTGCATTGAGAAAGAGCTATGTTTTGAATTTACAGGTTTTCATATGATTGTTCAATCGACATGGGCACTATATGGATCATTTTTCTTTATGAAAACCTGGAAGCTTTATGCCTGCTGTGATAAAAATAAATTACACTTCATGCAGCAAAAGTGCTATTCAAAAAAGAGGACAGTTCTCAAGCTCTTAAAGTTCTCACTTCCTATTGAAAATGACAGCAGCTCTCTCTCATGCCGTAGTATCCCTGGCACAATAGATCAGAAATCATACACAGAGCCACAAGCGGCTATCTAACTTATCATTATAGGCACAGGGGGTTATTCTCCTCTCGCGACGCAAGCGCAAAGCTCCTGCTGACACTAATGGCAGCTGCACGTGCATATCAAGGACAGAAACAAACTGAAGCACTACATCAACTTTTCTAACCTGAAGCAAGTTAGAAAAGTTTTTAAATAGCCAGAAAGGAAAGGCAATAAATTGCCTCTTAATTGTGCCACTTCTTCTACTTTACCTTCACAACTGTTCTACTATGGTAGTAATTTCTGTTTGTGTGACTTTCCTCAGGAGGATCTAAAAGCACTACAATCTAATCAATTTGGCTATATTATGCCCCTGTGAAGTAAGTTTTATTGGACCTATCTTGCCCAAGGTCATATGGAAATTCTAAGGCAGGGTCAGGAATTCCACAGATCACTCTCCTCGTAGTTCCCTGTTTTAACCAGCAGGCCATACTCCTCCTCTATGCGTGCACAAAAACCAACAGTCACCCAAGCAGGAGCTTGGATAAGCCTTTCAGATATGGAAATGGGGAAAAAAAATGTTCCTCACAAATACAAGTCTTTCTGATTACCTGTTAGAGATTGAAAATGCTAGCTGAAGAAAGCAAAACTACAGCCAGTGAAACAGCTAAAGTAATGGCTTGTCTTCTCATCCTCTTAGTACATGGTCACCATTTCTTTAAACTTGTCAGGCAACCCGCGCAAAAACATTGTGAGTTAAAAAACATACCACAACTCAGCTGTTAGTACACAAAAACTCAAAGCCCAATCTAGGTAGCTGTGAAAGCTGAGCAAAAATATTTACTTATCCTCTCCCACCTGCAGTACAACCATTTCTACACTCAATACTCCAGCCAGATTTTGTATTTACTAAATTTAAAATTCTTAAATTCAAATTCTGAAATTTTTAAGAAATTCAAATTTGGACCATAAGTATGGAGGCAAATATGGGGTGAAAAGGAAGGTGAGCATTTATCTCTGTACATTTGCGTGTGTGTGCATATGTATCTACACACACACACACACACACACATTTACAGGTATGCATCTTTTTGTATTGCAGATCAACATTTTACATCCTTAAAGAGAAGGAAGACAGTACTCTAATTTGATGGAAGCAACCTGCCAGAGTTTCACCTATTACCAAAATAGCTGGTGACTTCAAGGTAAAATCAACAGTAACAACATACTCTCTAGGGAGTCGCTGAGTCTCTGGCTCTTTTCCTCTTATGAAATCATAACTCTATGAGGAAAGAGATTCTACTTCAAAAATAATATGTTTTAGAGAAAAGAAGGTTGCAGAGAAAGAGGCTATAGTAAAAGACAGTGCCAGAGATGCAAGATCTATAGCAAGTATCTTTCGCTTTATCAGAGACACTCTTACAGACAAAGCTATAGCATCTCTCCAATGTGCAAAATAATTAGACTGGCTTCAACATTATAAACCCCCAAAATGTTATGTTACTTCTTTCATTGGAGCTGTTCTTGTTTATTCTCAGTTTTGCATCTACAAACTGCTTCCATAATTATCAGAGATATATGTATATATTTTTCAATTAACAGCTAAAATTGTTTCATGAACAAAAATTAGAGATGAAACGTTAAGAAAAAGACATCCATAATCGTGAAGCTCACAATAAAATGACAAACTGGCAACACTGCAGACAAAGTTAATATATATATTATAGTGAAAGAAGGAAAATGAGTTTCGTGCTTAATGCTTCAGAAACTGCGTAAATGAAAATTTCATATATTTACTAAATATTTACTAAATAGGTTAAAAAAAGAAAATATAAAAATAGGCTTTTTGATAAGAAAAACTTGCTTGATTACCTAACAAACTTTTTAGAAACCTTGGGACCCAAAAAAATGCCCACTTACAAGAGCATTTAAAAAAAAACAAAACACTACCTTCCTAAGATATTAGCTCCTTCCAGACTGTAAACAGTTGCTGTGGCCTTAGGGGTTCATTATTCATCTACTGTGGGATGCAAGGATCATGAGCAGCTGGCCTTTTAACATACATGGAGAGAAACATAGGAAAATGCCATCCACAAAAGGGATATTAGACCAGTTTGCGGTACTCATAAAATCCTCAGTATTGACTGGGGGGTAGGGAGGAGAACACATTACGTATACTAACTATGCCATAAGTCTTTTGCCCTCTTCTCACCTACCTCAAGGACTCAAAAAACAATATATTAATAACTTTCATATCTCAGTACAGTGTGCATATGATGAAAAAACAGTAAAGAAACATTCCAATTTGAATTTTCTGAGATAATTATAAGCAAGAGAGAAAAAAATATTTTTGAAATTATGAAAAATACCTTGACAGTCACTCCCTTAGATTCACATTTAGCCCTTGAAAAATATTCTGCCAAAGGGTGCATTTTGACAGGGAAAAGATGAAGAGTGGAGAGAAGAGGCAGCAGTCTGTCATAATTGATGACACTGCAAAGCAAGTTGAAGTCAAGACTGAATATTTACAAAACTCATTCAGGCTGAGATTTTTGAAAGGGGAAGGGGAAACAAGCAACAACAACAAAAACCAAGCACACACAGCTGGTCGCAACCCTTTTACAACTACAGTGGAGCTCACAGCAAAGATGATTGCAAAATGGTCTATATAACCAAAACACACATAGAAAAAGGGTCTTTTTTTAATAATCGTAATTCAGTATTGTGTGAGTTTAGTATCAAATGCAAAGGCCAGAAGAAATAAATCATTCCATAGAAATCTGTAAGAGTCTGTCTGGAGATAGGTTATTTGACTCACTTCAGAGCAACACAGCTGAGCTGGATTGACTTTGGCCATTGGACTTCAGTGCTAGAAATTCTCTCTTACATTTATTAGTATAAGCGGAGCTCAAATCACTAATTTCCACTCTTGCAGTGTGATAATAATCAAACCACCCTAAATGTAGACAGCTGCATTTTCATACTCTTACACTCTTTGCTTTTCCCATACAAGCTCATCTCCCCTCTGCTACCAACTGCCACTCCCACAACCCACAGTTAAGCAATTCTGGGGTACGATCCAGTCAGAAGCTGGGCTGGTAGGGAAGGCAGAGCTGCAGCAGCCTCAAGGGCTCTGCTTAAGGTGTTACATTGGGCCGTACGATGGGCAAAGCGAGCATAGTTGTTGTGGTCTTGGTCCCACTGCCAGTGATGAGCCATCCATCTCCTAGAAGCAAACTGATCTGATGCTTTTGTCATCAGATTCAAAGTAGAGACAGATTCAAAATCCACCTGGAGGCTAAAGCGGCACAATTATTAGCAGCAGTGTGTCCAGGGTCAGGGCAGAAGTACATCAGGAGAGCAAAGCAATTCTGTTGCCTCTTCCACAGACATCCAGGAGCTCATCTAAGAGGAGTCAATCTAGCACCTTTCACCAACACTAAATTCACACTTCATTTAAACAAATACAACTAATCCTGCTCCCAAACAACACAACCGTTGGCAACACAGTTAGGCACAGAGCTATGTAAGACAACAAACCATCTCCATCTGAACTGAAGTAGCACCTAATAAAATGGGTAAGAATTACAAAGACTACAGAAACAGACATGGTTTGAATTAGTATTACAGCACATCAGTAATGATACCATAAGCATAAATCACACAGTGCAAAAAATTTACAATCTAAGAAAGTAGCTAATTTCCCTGTTTACCATGTGTTCTGTTACAGAGATCAAATTTGTAATCTCATCTATTTATATACAACAGACACATTTTGCTTTTTTTAAAAAATATGTTTAACCTATGCCTTGTATCAGTGAAGAAGCTTTCTCCAAACTCCAGCTTCCCAGCAGACAATCTTTCTTTCCAACAAATGTTAGTTCTAGATCTAGACTGCCTGGGAAAAAATATTCTCCATGTTCCTCGTACTCATTATTTGCACTAAGAAAAGGATACCCCAAAGAAGTAACAATAAAACACAGAAGTGAACATGAAATACGTGGGTTTTAGTCCTGGAGCCCTACAGTCTCTGGCAATACTGCTCACAAGAAAGTCCTGTCAGCCAGCTCTTAACATGGTTTTTATTTTTTTAATTCTCCCATTAATGCAGCCTGCCCCAAAATATTTAGAAGTTTTAAGCAAATAAAGCCCTAGAAAAACATCCATCAAATTGCTTAGGTAGATTTTAATATACTGCTGAAAATACACTGAGAGAAGCAGTTGTACCTGCCATTTCAGTAGAAATTAAACCCAAATAAATTTATATTTTACCCAATTGGAAAAGCATAATTCCCTGCAATATTTACAGAAAAAAAATATTGCAGTAAGATGATTTGAGCTGGGGAGGAGAGAAAAAAAAAAAAAAAAAAAAATCAGTCCACGAATGGAATTACCCTGAGGATGAAACCAGTATGATCATGTGAAAGGTTTGCATTTAGGTGCAAACACTACAGTAAACCTGCTGCAGACCTTAAGTAACAGACATTCTATAGCACTTCAGTTATTTGGATTTTATTTTCAATTACTTTCAATTCTAAAAGGATTTTATTTAATCCATCACTGTGGATCAAGGTGGCAATTCTTCAGCATTCTAACATCTTAGCATCACACTGTACCTTGGGTAAGGAAGTTGTGGGTATTTCTCCACAAGAGCAAATCATTTGTATTCTATAGCCAAACCCAAGAAGTATCATGGTGCTGCCCATACCCAAGGCTCTGCCTGCCAGTCGCAGGTAGAGTCTCCTGAGTGAACTGTCAAGAGGAGCCTGCACCATCTAGGAAACAGTACAAGAAATGCAAGAAAAGTTCATGTACTACATGCTTTCATAATATCCTTTAAAAGATTAGAAGAATAGTATAAAGCATATTTATTCAGCATTTTAAGACAGCTTCAAATCACGCGACGCAATAGATAGTTTCTTCCAAAAATAAAGTGACGAGATAATGTATTTCAAGGTCAACTGAAGCAAGCATGCATCAGGGAAAAAAGTGTTTAAACCACCCCAGATTTACCAGCTTAACCAATAAAGCTACTCTAGCCTTCAGTCAATGGGAATCAAAACAATGATTTCAAACTATTTTATTCAATCTAAAGGCAGGATTACCAGGTGATAAAGCTCTTTTTGCCTTTTTTTTTTTTTTTTTTTTTTTTTTTTTTTTTTTT
>VZSV01000063.1:316957-346337 GCA_013398735.1 Nothocercus julius | reverse complement strand
CTTTTTTTTTTCTTTTCTTTTTTTCCCCTCCTTCACTACAGAAACAAGTCTTTCTCCCATTTTTGAGGATTTCTTTGAGTAAATTATGCACACTTTTCAGGACTATAGCCACAAGGACACAGATGTTCTTAAAAGTTTGTAGGTCTAGGTCCTCATATTTATTACCTCAGGGCTCAAATACTTACATATGGGCCCACAGGAAATCTGAAATTGCAAGGAATTTTCATATTCTTCTACTTAGTAAAACTGATTTTCAAATATCCAGTAAGCCCCCCTGCACCAAGTATCTTGAAAAGCACTTTTTTTCTCCCTCAGATGAAACCATTTGCTGCCATAAGCAGAACAAAGGTTGATGACCCAAAATACAATAAATTACTACTTTCAATTCTTTATGATCATTAAGAGTTTTCCTTAATAATCTGAAAAGTGCCTATGTGGAATTTAAATCATCACATATACTAAAAGTTTCCCTTTCTTCTCTCTCCCTGCTTTCTCACACTTTCCATAGCTGTAGCAACTTGGCTAAGCCTACGCATTCTTTAAAAATAATATTTCAGGTTTTAATAGCAATTAACATATCTAATATCAGTGTACAAGGGGGCTGTACCCCATAGTAAATTAGTCTGAAAATTGCCTTAATTGTTACGCTAGATGATGTCCTCTACGTTTTGTCTCGGGGAAAAAAAAGATCTTTCTGTCTAAATGCCATTATGTGTCATCCCGGCTGAGCCTCCTGCCTAGCGGGGACATTGAAGTTGTGCAGCGGGAGCCGCTTCTCAGGCTTTAAGAACTACAGTAAATCTTCAAACAATTTATCCAAACAAAGGCCAGTGTGTGGAGAGAAAAATACACGGGAAGCAGATGAATAAGCAACATCAATTATGGGGGGGTTGACCTTTCTGCCCCACACCATGGCACAGATTTCACACCAAATCGCAGCAGATTGAAGTTGACATGCCTGGAGTGCAAACACTGGTCCTCACAATGTTGCCACTCTGCATTCACGGAGCTGCAGCAAGGAGAGGAGGGAGAAGATGAAGAGAAGGGGAGGGCTGTGTGAATGAAAAATCACGCATAATGGGCCTGGGTTTATTTTACAGAGAACAAAATGGCTCAATTTGAGCACTTAGACTGTCGAAATTGGCTAGTGTGAGATACTAGAGGTTCATCCAAGGGGACGCTCGAGTCAGGTGTCTTCAGCAATACGGCCTAGGAGAGGGGAGAGGGGAGAATAAAGGCAGTTCTTAAAAACTTGTTCATGTTTAAGTCACACCATTTCAGCCATCGCATATCTACATATAGTGTGTGGGTGTGTAATTAGAGCTGTCTGAGATCCACCTTCACTCAAAACCAATGTACCAGGCTAAAGGTATTTTCCTAATAGGAAAAAAAACAAACAAACAAACAAAAACAAACTCCCTATCTCCTCTGGCATTATTTTGTCACACTAAAAATCCCCTTTAAAAAAGAAAAAAAAAAAAAAACCTACAGTTATCATAGCTACATTTTGAAAGGCTCACACACTACCTTGAGAAGAAATTGCCTCTACATCCAAAAAAAGCCAGACTGACTAATGTGTACTTCGAACTACCTCAATTAAAATTCAGGTTTTGGCCTTTAGAACAGTCTATTTAAAGATTTCTTTTTCTAGATTGGCCGTAGACAGATGATTATTAAATATTTATAAGTCTTTGAAAAGGATTGAGTGCTTTTGCTTTGTTTATTGTGTAGCGCTCCCCCTCTGCCTGCTTCCCCCCCACTCCTCCTTTGAGGAATCTATGAGTGATCATTTTATTTGGATACCTCATCAGCTGGTTAGTGCAAAGACAGATCAGTCAACCCTCGGCAGGCCGTTTCACATCACTGGAATCTGTTAACACTGCTGCGATAACAGCTTAAGGTTTAATACGAATCAGATCAACAGCTTTTGTCTCATTCCACAACACATTAATATATAAACGGCTACTATTTCATACTGACAGTAACTGAGCACCAGTTTTGGTTCTGGCTGAAAAGGTCAAAAATAGATAAGCTTACAATAACATTTACACTGATTGCAACCTTGATTACTATTATTAAAAAAAATTCTCGGCCAACTATCAATCCACCAACAAATTTGGCCGCTTCACTGCGAAGTGCAGGCTTAAGGATTAACTGTCATGATGTCAAACCTCAGAAAAAGAAAACGCTAACTTATCGATGGTGATCTTGCACAGAATCAGACCTTCAAGAGCATGCACAAGTTTCACTGACGTCAAGAAAAAAAAGCTACCACCTTTCCCTTAGGTGGCAAATACGTAGTACACATTCCCAAAGTGTTCACACTAGAGACTTCCATTCCATTTGGATGAAAAACAACTGCGAAGGAAAAGTCATAGCATATGTAAACATGCCACTGTGCTTTCCCAAGGGTCTACAAAATAAATTTTAGTCTATCAATAAAACTTCATAATATGGCCACAAGTTTTAGATTCTGTGCTGCTACTAGTAAAAATCCACTTTGGGGGAGTTCATGGCTTTTATCTTTTAACAGCAACACATTTGCAAACACCTTTCCTAAATCTACCTTCCTTTTTTAAAACATAAATAGTACCTACAACATAGTAAAACTAAAGGACTCGTTGTTTGTTAGTACACTTGACAACTTTATACCAAGCAAGACTACTAGAGAGAGAAAGTTAAGAACCGTTTTCATAAATTTTAGTAGTACACATTTCCTGATTTCTAAATACACCCATATTGTATATTGATTAAGTCCCAAGATATCAGTTCCTAGAATATCCATCAAATAAGCATAGTAAAAATGACTATCCTTCTTCTGAGTTTAGCTTTAAAAAAAAAAAAAAAAAAAAAAAAAAAAAAAAAAAAAAAAAAAAAAAAAAAAAAAAAAAAAAAAAAAAAAAAAAAAAAAAAAAAAAAAAACACACACACACAAGGGGTAATCCAGAAAGCACTAAAAAACAGTATTTTCAATGATGGCATCTACAAGGAACAGGAGAGCCCACAAAGTCCATGAGTCCACAACCTAATTCAGGTCATTGTTCTGATTTCTAGTTGGAGAAGCCCATTCCTTGAAGATTTTCCTTGAACCCTTTCCACACCCGCACACCCCCCTCCCAAACACATTGTAGCTCTCCAGCCCTCGCAAGCACTGGGAGACCAAGCAGCTTCAGCCTCAAGTCATAACTAATGGGCTACAGTCACCAGGTCAGCTTTGCAGGGCTACAGTCTAAATGGGACAAGACTAATCATCGGAAAGACGAGACAGACGCCCCGTGCCAGATCCGTTCTGTTAGTCACCCAGGATCACATCTGACACGAGGAATCCTCAGCTCTGGGAAAAGTACTACAGACCAGTCATTGGCAAAACGGAAGCCCCGGGAAAACAACAAAGAGGAAAATCTGAGTGTCGTTCAGAAGCTCTGAATCAGCTAATTCACTTGTGGAGCCCATTGTCGAAACCATCTCTGATAAAAGCATAATATTTTAAGTTTGAGCCCATTAGAATCACAATGCCTGTCATGTCTCTCAAAAATGGCATCCAAAATTGTCATGCCCAGCAGACAGCACTCACAGATGGCTCTCAAGGTTCAACTGCAAACTTACAAAGGATGAAAGCAGCTTGCACAATCATATAACACTGCTTGAACCTTTAGCAGCTGATATCGTTCTATGTTACCTGATCAGATTAAATTTAGAGATTAAATTTGGAATATTTTAGACTTCAAATTAAGGGCAGAGCATCGACTTTGTTTCATTCAGAGTTTACGCCCTTCCTTTAATGCACTGACTTGCCATTATCGAAGGAACTGCGGTCAAAAAAAAAAAAAAAAAGAGAGAGTCCGGGGCAGCTAGTTCTGAACTAATCTTTTCTACATCATACGTAAATAGAAGCGTCTCAAGTAGATTATTCTAGAGAGCAGTCTAGCATACTCACATAGATATCAATATGTACACATACATGCACATATGTACATGTTCATACGTGCATGTGTGTATTAACATTTGTGTCTTAAGCAGAAAACAGACATAGGTTCAGTAAAGCAGGCACTTCTACCTACATATACAGTCCATTATTTTAAAAGTTACTAGTTATTTGACAAGACTAATACTTATGCAAGGCATAGTAGTAGAAACTGTCTTCATTTCTAAGATTTCACACATTCCCTAATTAATTCAAGGGGACTTATAGTTTTAGATAACATTCTTCCTTTTATCACTTGCCATCTAGCAGTTGGTATAATGTCAACACTTACATTTTTTTTCCAACTGAAATCATTTTTAAAACATTCTTATCCTAAAATGTTCGCCTCGATTTTTCAAAAATTATCTTAAAGATAAGAGATTTCTTTCCATTTCAGTCCCACAACAACGAGAATGTCAGCACAGCTTTTTTGACAGACAAATTATTGAATCAAAGAAAGAATATGCCATTAAGCCCACAGGTTAGGAAGTGTCAGGAATGGTTTAAAGAGATATCCCATTTATCTTCAAAACATGCACGGAATGTCACTAATGTGTGTTTATCATGTATAATCAGACAAAGAAAATATCGAAATAAAGTACTCCTGCATACAATAGAAGTCTCCTTCCATCTCTCAAGATATCAGTGCTATTCAAATAGAATAATAATGATGAAACCTCCTTTCTTGAAAATGGAAATCAAGTGAAATGTAGATAGAAATGATTTTTTTGTAGTTGATGTACATTTCTAAAGTGCATTAACAGGAAATCCAGAACTTTTTAGGTCAATTATATTGTCAGTATTGTCAATGCCACTGAAATGAATACCTAAGCAGTGCATATTCTTGCTGGAACAGGGTTAGAGAAGAAATCCTGTATTCAAATACCTGGAGAAGAGCAACTGCAGGCATACACTTAAAGGGTTGCTTTGTTCCAATCTTAATTTTTATTTTTAACTGGTCAAAATGCTTCCACAAAACATATATTTTTAAATCTGCAGTCTTCAATGTTTTCCTTTTTATTTTTTATTCTTTTTCTTTTTTTCTTTTGCTCTTGGTATCAATTTCTTAAAGCCTATCTTTGGTAGCCAAGTGCATCACAAAACACTAAGTCACTGCTTTCGTAATCAATTTTCCAAGACATGATGTGACAGGTTCAGAAAGTTAACTAATATATAGGCTTAGTATAAGAAGAGTAGGCAAAGGTTTTTTAAACATCTGAAAGGTATTGGAAATCAAAATGGTGATGACATATTGATGGGATAAGAGGTTTTGCCAGGTGAGCTGAATAAATGCATCAGTTGTATCCTGTGGAACATGCTATTATTCATCCAAACAAAAATTTTAAACAAAAGCGCTCCTGTAGATTTGCGAGCTACAGTCCCAGCAGCAGACAACACGCGCACCTGCTCTTTCCCCCATTCTCAGTGCTGCTTGTGTGAACAAACCTCTTATTCTGTGCAAAATTTTATAGAGGTCATATAGAAGGCAAAGTGTTTTATGAGACATCCATAAATAGGAGCAGGTTATGTAGACCTGAACAAAGGCAAAATTTTCTGGAAAAAAAAAAAAAAAAAAAAAGTGCTTGACATCTTCCAGGCAGAGGAGATTCCTAACCAGTTTCATAAGAAAGCCAAAAAGGCAAGTGGGCTCTAAAGAGATGTTACCTACTCCAGTGTTACCTGGCTATGCCAGACACAGCTCTGTGGCTTCACCTGCTCTATCTACCCCCGAGCTCCCTACCAAGGGAGGAACCGCTGTCTGCCGCAGTCCGGGGAGAGCAAAAGCAAAGCAAGCACTAGCTGCAAAGCAGCACCTCAGTCCACCTCTGCCAAATGCCCCAACATCCAGCTGAGCACGTGTCCTGCATTACACGTACCTGCTGCAGCATGCTCCCAGGGCCCTGCACCACCTCCTCCACGTACACATCCGAAAATTCAAGCTGTCTTTCTACAGCAGGAAGGATGTTCCTCAGAAGAAGAGGACACGAAGGAGGAGGAAATGTCAGGAGAAGGGAAGAAAATGTACTTAAAATACCAAAGAAAAGAGTAGCAATAGAAAGAGTGAATTCGCAATCAACATGCAGGAGAAAGATAGCAAAAAAACTCATTGACAGAGACAGTGAGAGTTAAAGACAAAACAGAGGTGGTAAAGATGAGGGACCAAAAAAAAAAAAAAAAAAAAAANAAAAAAAAAAACAAAAAACACAAAAGCTCTGGTAACCTATGTTTGACTCTCCACTGGGGTTTGCCCTTGAAGAGGGACACAGCTACCAACATATTCTTATGCCTGCAGACATAGTAACAATGCGCTTTAGTTAAGAGTTACTTGAGAATTCCCCAGCTACCTTACCTTGTATAACATACAACGTACATGCTTAGCTAGGTACTCACACACATTGCGTAGTAATATTCAATTTATGTTATTTCTACCACTAGTTAAGGAAATGTGTTAAGTTATAAATATAAGGGACCTGTCTTTTCCAGGCTGCGCTCTAGAAAAAGTAGCATGTGAGAAAAAAGGGGGTGATCATGGAGCAGCTGAAGTCTGTTTGGGAGAGACTTAGCAATAATATAGAGGCTGCTTTATTTCTCAGGAGTGAATTTTAAATAGTTCTTAATTTCACTCTGGTTTATTCAGATATTCTGCTGATTTTTTTTTTTATTTTTTTTTTATTTTTTTATCAAAACAGGTCCAGCTGCTCTTTTAAGGATCTTGAAAACTACCTTGTTTTCCCAAGACTTAAAAGACTGAATTCTGTTTCTCTCAGAGCTACACGACAAGCAACTGCAATAAAGAAAAAAAAATATATACTTAATACATTCTTATACTTTGTAGAACATATATTCTGCATGAACATATACTCTTTTTTGTAGAACATATACTCTTTTACATGCACATACATGCTACATAAATGCATGTATCCTTAAAAGATGCAGGCAATTCTTTATGCACAAAGAATTTTTTTTCTGTCTGCTAAAATTCTTGTTTCATGCTGAAAAGTTTTTTTCTTCATGTATTCTAAATCATTTTTTTCTCATTCACTTATGAAATTTAAAAATGTGTTATTTTATAACTAAATCTAATTTTAATGTAGAAATCCATTGTGACCATAACATGCTTCCAGTGACTAAGCCTTACTATTCTTTAGTCTATGCATATATAAAACGGAGATGACTGCCCATCTCACAAAGGCTGTAGTGCTTACTTAGCACATCTTAAAGAGTTCAAACTTAGAAACTTTTCAACTGCTAAGCTCCTGTTCTAGTAAAACAGAGACTGTAGCTTGTGAGCCCAAGTTTGAAATAGCCAGAAAATTAGTGTCTACAACACTGCTGCTCCTGAGCTCTTGACAGTTTAAGACTAGGTTCTAATATGTGGGGTTTTTTTGTTGTTTGCTTGTTTGGTTGGTTGGTTTTGTAGGGAGAAGAGAATAGCACTGCTTAGACTTATGTTTGAATGTCTTCACTGAGTCACAGACCCACAAAATAGATGGGGAAAACCCAGGTGTACACACCTTCTTAGTGGCACAATTCTATCAGTTTGCTGCAAGTAGATTGTTCCAAGAAAAATAAAAGTTCAGATTCTCTTATCTTTCCATGTTTTCCTTGCCTGTTAAGAAATTCAGTGAGATACGACATACAGCCTTTGGATATGTAACCCAAGTTCTGTCAGGCCAGAACATTTAGCTAGGAAAAAACATGAACCAAAAACTTAAAATATTACTGTTACTTGCACTAGTATGTATAGTATTAATGTTACATCCAATGTGGACTTCTTATTATTCACTAATGCCCAGCCTTCTTCTCCCAAATTTCTCATTTTAAGAAAAAAATTATTTTGTCTTTGAGCAGTCTGAGCTACTAAAAACTCAGCCAAAGTCAGGCTCTTGATATGAAAGCTTATGAGACAGAAGGACTTGCCTACGTTAAACATACGCTTAACATATTAGTTCCTACCAGATTATACTATGTTACGTTTGCAAACAAGAATTCAAGCATCTAATTATGAATTTCCCTATTTCCATTTATCCCAAAATTTCAGAATTTTGAAACTGTCAGCAACTCTTCCAAGAAGTCAAAGATTTATCCCAGATTTCTCTGTGAATAAGTTGCTCAATACCTAAGCATATCTGTTGTACTCTGCAATATAATACGGGGGCTATGTTTCCAATAATGTATGATAAACTCCTCAGTATAGGGAGTTCTGCTGTAAATACTTACTACCTTCTTTATTCTGAAAAAAAAAAATGAGATGTAGATGAACATCTTAGGCCTTGCTAAGTTGCAGGCAAAGATATATATATATGTATGTGTGTATATATATATATATATGGATAAAAAATTGAACAGACTAGAAAAGTAAGTAAAAAATAAATCAAGAAAGAGGTAGAGGTATAAGACAGCATTCAACTCTTTGCCTCTTGAAAATTTAAATGAATACTCCTTGAGAGCAAACTACAAAATGCTAACCTTGAAGTGTTGAGTGGCAGAAAGAATTATGGGTTATTGTACTGTCAAAATGCCAGACAGCTGTATGTTGAGTTACTGTGTTATTTAGACAATCAGAAACTTGGAAGCTAATGTGACATATTTTTTTCAGTGTGAAAGCTCCTGACATACGTCATGATAATTTCTAAAGGGACAAAATGTTATATAAAAAACACAGTGCCTTTATGAAACTGCCTCACAGGTACAACACCATTGCAAGCAGAATTCATGTTAAATACTATAGATAAATAGGATAGAATGAGAACATGACTAAAATTGTTATTACATGGTTTGTTTGTTCATTTGCTCTGTAAATATTGTTGTCATATTTGGAGGTAATGTGATGTAGCAAGTAAAGATTTACCCGGCCACTTACTTTAGATCTTGTTACTTAATCTGATTCTAATTTTAACCCAAACAACTCCCTACAAATTCCTCTTCAACATTTTCTGAAAAGAGAATCATCTGTTATCTACTTTAAGGGAAAAATCACTGCCTTTGTGAACCAACATGGCTCCGAAGACACCAAAAGCATGCATGATTCGTTTACTCCCTTTTCACATGACCCAATGTTCTCCATAGCTAAAATTCACTGGGGATCAAACACAGGAATTTAAATGCTGATATTCTTTTATGCAATTAGATAGGTCTAATATTATCGGGTAAAAGAAATGCACTAGGACTCCCAGTTCATATTGTTTGCTTTGCTGTCTTAAACAACATTAAGGAAATGTTTCAGAAGGGTAAGGGAAAGGTAAGGTTTTATCTTACTTTGAATTTAGTTCAGACTCTGAAACAAATTTCTTCACCATTTCCAAATAGCCTTGTGTCAACTACTGATTTTCTTATTGTCCATAAACTCCAAACATACTCCTTTGAGGATTTGATCTTTTTTGTGTCTTGATACCAGTGATACTCTGCACCAGGAACCTGCATAATCTACTCACCATTCAAACAAAAACATATTTCATTCACGAGTTGCAAATGTGCCTTTTTTTTTCCTGAACTCCTCCTTGTATTGTTTTCAGCTTATTTCCTTATTTGTGCCCTTTCTAACATAAAGCTATCATAATCGTTTCTTGCTCCATTCATGATTTTTTCCATGTCTCATGCCATTTATTATCACTATTGTGTGAAGCCTTTCCTGCTCTGTAATACTGTTTTTGAGAAACAAGTGATGCATTTTCTTATGTGGCTAAATGTAAAGCCATTCTTGTAAAAGCAAAGAATGCAGCTGAAACCCTGCCATATGGAGTCCTTCCAAGCTACTGAGAAGATCTGAAGGCCAGGATAGATAATTGGCTGGTCCTAAGTCACACAATCCAACACTGACTGTGGTCAAAAGGGCTAAGATGATGACTGGATGCATATAAATCAGAGCACCAAGGAAGAGCAACAAAACTGTATTTTATATCTGGAATGAGTGCAAATAAGAGGAAAACAGCATTTTAAACTGTAGCATCCCCAGCTGGAGAAGGCTGATAAACTCAAAAGGGTTTAGGGAAGAATCGCAAGGTAAGTTTAGAGCATGCCTTATAGCCAAAAACAAACAAACAGGGTATCAATCTATCTCAGCAATAGTAAGATAAAAGAAAACAGTGAGCTGATCATAGTTTGCAGGTGTGTACAAAGAGAACAAAACTTCACTACTGAGTTCTTCAGTGGGACAGACAGTACTACAACATGACTGAGTGACTAGAGATTGAAGCTGTTCCAATCTGGACCAGGAATATGCATGTTTTTAAGCGGAAAGACTTTGGAGTTCTCTTCAGTGTTGATTAAAAAAAAAAACTTATTTTATAAAAAAAAAAAAATTATGAACTCTTATACCCAAAGTCAAATGATGATTACAACAATCTTGCATGTTTGTTGAATCTAGGTAAGGTGATGACTGTCAGTACAGTGTTGTGGGCAAGACAAGACACTCTACTGTACAGCTTTAATAACATTTTTCATTCCATTCCTCTGCATATTCATATTTTGCAGCAGAACACCAATCACATGCAGCAGAACTCCAATCCATCTCTGCAACTGGACAGTTAATTTAGATTTGTCAGATGTGTGAACAGCACCATTTCTCTCTAACTCATGTCCATTATTTTCATCAGCAATGATTCTCATCTGCTGTCAGGTTGCTCACCCACCTATCCTAATAATACCTGGAGAAGATCTTAACTAACCTAAAAAATGTCATCAGCAACAAACACAGTATCTTATTGCTTACCCTTACCAGTGCAGAGATACAGTGAGTCTTTCAGAACAGTGAAAATTAAGCATTTATATCAACCTTTTGCTTTATTGGACTTCAACCAATTTTTGATCCATGTCCCAGATGTTTATTATCCAGTAACTTGGGAAGGGCAAGGGCTTTACTGCCTCTTATTAAAAACCTCTGTCAATATAAAACATGCACAAGGGAAATATAAATGAGAAAACAACACCCAAGTTCGAGAATATTCAACAGGTGAACAAAACACTTAACTGTGGTATTATATAAAATAGAGGCCTGAATCAGGTGCTTTTAAGATCGCTTATTCAGCTGATAAGTGAATTTTATCAGGATATGCAGTACATTGTAGCCCATTGTTCTCTTTCTATATATACACATTGAGAGAACATTTATGACAGTAATGCATTAGACATTTCCATTAGAAATGTTTTTGGTCCTTTGTCATCACACTTGAAAAGAATAAAATCTTCGCATTTATAGTGCAAGGTTAAATAACTTATTTAGTAGTGATATTCATGTTTTTATAAGTCTCTTTGAACTACCAGCTACTGCTTCATTTGATTGTTCCTAAATGCAATATGATATAATGTCATCGCTATCCCATCTGCACCCTAGCGAATATCAGACAAAATGTTTTTGGTGCTCGTTCTCAGAGCAATTTTTTTTTTTTTTTTTTTATCTTTGGTTGATACCAGGAGAGATTTGCTTACCATTCAAAGCTCACCATGCCTTTAGAAAAATGTGTCCACTTAATTTTTGTCTTTGTTTAGAGAAGGAGAGAAAGAAGATTTTAATTTCTGCAGATGCCTATTTTTCATCAGCTGATTAGACAGATCTTGCAGAATTCAATATCTAAACTTAACTTATTCCATATGAGTATTTTTAATTTTATATCTTAAAACTGATTGTGAGCAGAAGTGTAATCCTCAATAAGGATACTGCTTACTATTAGAGGGAATCAAGAAAAGGAGCTTTTTTTTTTTTTTTTTTAATTTTACTAAAACTTTGTACTCTGACATTCAACATATACAACAGACACATGCAAACTCCATGAAAAATGCACTGTTATCACTAGCTCGATCTCGTTGGGATGAACGGAGCACACTGACCAAGCTTAAATGAACGTAAATAATGACGGGAAAAAAAATGCTGCACGCTTACCTAAATACCAAATAAGCTGGAATCCTATATCAAACAATTTTGACAGCAAAACCAAGCAATTGAAAAAAAATACACGTTCAACGTTGATGAACAGGCCTCATCCCTAAGCAGGCTGGATTCAACCAGACAAAATCTATCATAGTTGTTCTAACAGCTGTAAAACCGTAAACCCAAACCAGTGTTCAGTAATTTTGTGCTAAAGCAAAAAGAAAACAACAACAACAACAACAACAAAAACTGTACACGGGTGCCCCAACTCTACTAATGTCTCAAAGGGACTGCAAAAGAAATGGCAGCAGAAGTTTGAAAACTGATGAGTGCGTGTGGAATTTGAAACCTCATTACCCTCTCTGAGCGAGGAAGCAGAGATCTCAAGGTTGAAAGCTTGCCTGGATCTTCTTTAATTCCCAACATATGCTTCTTGTCAATGAGATAGGAGGAAAAAGGCTGGACTCTTAGCAGCACTTACATCTGGTAGTTTTGTACCCCAGGAATTATAGGGCTACCATAAAAACGGTATTGAGATCTGAGCGTTAGCTGAATTAAAGCTAACATTTCTACTAAGAGACATTTCAATTATGCTGGATCAGTTAAGGATTTTAAATGAGGAATGTCTCCTCTTCTTTCTTTTTTTCCAGCTTATTAATTTTTATTTTTATTTGACAGTTAACCTAATGCTAAGATAATACTGTGTAACTTTAATGCTTAAAATTGATATATGGCCATAGGGCATGCTTTGTGATGGATGGGCTCTGCTTTTATAGGAAGAGCTATGGAATTTGATTACTATTGTTCATACTTAGCATTGATGATGAATATTTTCAAGATTAATGTTTTGTCAAATAAAACACTACTAAAAAGAAAGTTATAAAAATACAAAAATTCCATTACCTTCGAAGTACTTCTTTAGCATGTTCCACATAGTGTAAAAAGTTCAGCCAAGTGAACAAAGCTGTAGTGGTATTTATATTACACACAATTGTTCCCTCTTTTGTATCATCTCTTGATTTACAATTCCTGCAACATTCATCCACTCTAATCCACACAGCTATCACTGTCCTATCCCTTTTTAATGTCTATTCTATACACCACAATTGCTCATTGCTTTTTTTTTGTACAGGGCTATTATAAACAGGATGTCTTTCAAAAGCACTAATCCCTCTCTCTCACTCCATCTCTTGGGATCAATGGGATAGCAAATATCATTATATGTGGCCCTGTTTTTTTTTTTTTTTTGCGCTCTTCTCCTGCTGACCACTGTTAAGAGACAGAACACCGGGCTTTGTGGAGCACTGGTTTGAAACCATTAATGCCATTGTGTTCTATACTATAATTTAGAACGCAAAAGATGCTACCAATCAGAACCAAAGCTGAATGCTTGCCAAAAGGAAGCAAAAGAGTGTTTCCTACCTCGGGTTCTTCTTCTGGGTTATACCAGTGTGAACAAGGACAAAATGAAGGCCTCAATATAAATAATAAAAATAAATTAAAAAAAAAAAAAAAACACACACACACAGAAGCATCACCGGGTTACATTGCCCCATGTTGGTTTCTGAATTAGGATGTTGAAATCTGACACAGAAAGCATGCTTACTACCTGCTGTAACATACAACGAGCCCCGTCACTTCACAGGACCTCACTGTTAGATGGATAGCACTAACACACTGCTTTCTAAAGAAAACCATAGTCCATGGCAATGTAGCCAATATATGGTTCATTGATTCAGATTATTTATTCTTTATTATGTCCACAAATATTCTTAATCATTTCCCTTCATACATAAAGTGCTTATTTCTTATTTATGGTTATAAATAAAAAGCTACTAAGATCATATTTTACAGAGAATTGTTCTGAAAGCATAAGACACTTTCCAACTTTAAGAATCAGCATTCCTGTTTCTGTGCTCATTTCATTATAAAGGGGTTTACCATAAATACTGGACTTTGAATTCCACCCAAGTAATGCATTAATAGATACTAAACCATTAATAATTCCTGTACTTTTTCATAAATGGGCAAAGTCCAATAAATAAACCAGAGCTCTTACATGTCAGAGCAGGGTTAACAAGCACCAAGGAGATTTCAAAGACAAACTGCGGGCAGGGGCTGCCAGAAGGTAAGATTCATAACGATGCCACAAATTCCAGGGACCCATTTTTTACTGTCCACTATGGCAAGTATCTAAAATTAAATGCTAAGCAGAAATTTTTCCTGAGCTCTGACATACAGTAGTTTAGGTAAACAATCTCTAAAATTAAAAACAGATTCTTGATAATAAATTCCAACATGTATATCTTAATAACAGACAACCTTCCCTTATAAATCAAAAGCTGTTCTTTCCTCACAGAACCCCTTCCAAATTAGATCAGATGACTTACCTGAAATATTTCATCCATCTCCCCTCTGAAATGAATACCAGCAATTAACACCCATTTGGAAGGGTGACAGAGGGAAAATTTAAATATTAAATGAGATGTGAAAGCAACTGTGCTATTGACAAAAGGAAGGTTCACCCAAGGGAGGCTGTCCTGGATTTTCAGTGATCCAAATGAAAACCTACCTGAACAGTTAAGGCTGTTTTAGACTGATCAGAGGCTGCACTATTATTTGAGACAAAAATCTCATCAGAAAACACTTCACTCACCTAACTGCACTGGGAAAAGGCAGCAGTTCTTCCTTTGTCCTTTCTTCCTTCTTTCCTTCTCTAAATAGCTACCACCTGGCCATATCTGTGGTCTTTTGCTTTGGTCAACTCATACAAAGCACCTGCGAGTCTGCTAAATTAGCTTTACTCGCCTCCAAGCTTTTGGAGGTGACTTCCAGAATTTCTGCAGTTTTTACTCCCACCTAATGCATGAGACAAACTAAAGCTCTGAACAAGAGAAAAATGGCATTTTCAAAAGCACAGCTATATTTCAGTCTTCACCTCTTAAAACACCCCCTGAAGCTATTCTGGAAAAGCAGACGGATATTTACTGAGGAGAATCCACTGCAGCCTCTTCACCAGCCCCATAGTCTTTGAGCTCCCTGCCTCCCAAAACATCATGATAGAGCTTGTGTTGCACAGTCTATTTCTCCACAGTTCACAATAGGGTTGGATCTGGCCATAGCGTTAAGGCCTAAAATTAAAAGAAAATCCAAGAATGTGCTACCTTGATCCAATCAGAACAGCAAGATTGTCAGGATAAACTTTGCCAGGCCCAAAGGCATATCCAGATATTAGGTAATAAAACTGTCTGCTTTTCAGGAAATTGCTTCTTTGCTCTGAAATCTACAGATATGTAACTTCTGTGTCTTTATCAGTCAACAGCCATTTAGAAGATGCTTGTATCTAACAGTCACCCTTGCACAGTGCAGCTCATCATTCGAGCCATATAATGTTATTGGTGATCCTCAAGGAAAACTTTCCAAGAAGTATAAAAGAACTGAACAAATAAGTTCTGTGACTAAATTTTCAATTTCTTATTCATTTCTGTACAGGCATTTCTGCAAATGCTACGGGTCATCTCAACAGGGGCTGACAAACAAATGACCACATAAACTACAGTGAACTAATCTGGTCTCTTAGAAGCAAAAAGATGTGAGGGTAGGGGAAGGAGAAGGGTCAAGGGAAAAGCCTTCAAAAGTAACATTCTTTGGCTCTAAAATTGTTTTGATGAAGTTTAAAACTGAAAGGAATGGTGCTGTGAACAACCTGCTAAGTACAGCAGAGCTTTTTTATTTTTTTTAAAGGACCAATTGGTTAATCTCAAAATAACACTGATATTTGAAAAATATAGCCTTCCTAGCTACAGTATCTTTGGAAAGGCTGTGAAAAGAAGTATACACATGACCTACTAGAGGTAGGATATAATGAGCAGTATCCAGTGAACTTGGTTTAAAACCATGCCCTACATTGACGGTTTCAATAAACAAAGAACCTAATTGGCCAAAAAATGCAGTTTTAAAGAGCCAGTCTGACAAAATAAAGCTATAGCTCAAAAAAGCCTTAGGCCAGCCAACCTAGAGACCCTTAGAGAGCTAGGGCTATATTTTATCTGAAAATTATATTCACAAGCAATGACAAATACAAGTGAACATGAAGAACAATCTTCTCTCCTGCTTCTTAACAGATAATGACTTCAAGGTCATTCCATTAGTGATCACTGCAGCTTTTAAATGAAACACATATAACCCTAATCCAATTAATGAAAGTATCCTACATTTCTTATACATGCTAATGTTGAATGAAAGTTTAAACCATGGTCATTCACCAGAGCATGCACGATAAGTCAAAACCAAAGAAGCACAGTAATATTATGGTGTGGGGTTGGTGCGGAGCAGGGGAAGAAAGGAAAAAGTGCCCTAATGTCTTTCTCCTCATTTACTTTTACCTGTGTTTACTTTTACAATATGCAATGACACATGCAGCTTCAGGAATGTTCTTGGTGATTCTTCCCCTTGTATCTCACATTATTTTTTGAAGAAATCAGTAAATTAATTTCACATTTCTAGCCAACACACTTTTTATTTATTCTGTTTTCTTTTTTCTTCCCCTCTGTGAAATTATTTGACATTTTGTTCCTTCTTTCACTTGTGTCTTCCCTTCATTACTGTAATCTTTTTTTTCATATTCTCAGTCTTTTCCAGTCTATGACTATACTCTGTGTATAAATTGAGAAAGTAGAAAAATAAATAATAACATAATACATTTTTCAAAAGGCATCTCATGTTAGCAGCCTTCAGGCCACCGTTTGAGGCATACACTGAGGTACGCAGCCTCAGCATGAGTAAGTCCGTGCACATACAGTTACACCATTTGATAGATAATGTGTGTTCAGTAGTAGGCCCGTGTTACTGGAAGGGCTTCCATCTCTTAATTCCTCCAGTACTGCACACCTGAATAGGGAGGGGACAAACTTACAGCAACTTAAAAAGTTGCCTCACACCATTTGAGCCAAAACGGAATTTCTGTAGTCTCTTTGCAGTTGTATAGACTAAGACATGGAACTTTTCTTAAATCTCAGTAAAAGAAACTGAAGCTTGGTCTTACACCTTTACAGCTGGGATAGACTAAAGCTATGCACGCAGTCAGTTACCATGGCTTGGAAGATGTTCTACAGTGTAAGATCACCATGATTTGACCAAGCATCACAACCCCGGGAAATCCAAGGACATGCGTTGTTAGCTGCATATGCATTAGGATATACCTACTAAATCTTTTTTGAAGAGAAGTATTTTAAGAGACTTAAGGTCACAGTTTTCACAAACATCTCATCAAATGTATTTTTTTCCCCTACTGACAGAGATGTCAAGGAAGGTTTTACTTTCACTTTCTGCTCACTTAAATGGTTGCTATTTTAAAACCTAAATTCAGCATCTAGTATGAAGCTCTACTGCTGAACAGAATCAAAGCAAGTCTAGATATCTTGATCTCTTTTACGCTATTTTAACTCAGTTCTCACTGCTGTCAACATCTCCTGTCCTACGGACTACACCAAATTCCCATAAACACCTGAAGCACAATTACCTCACTCAAACCTTTTTTTTTCTTTTAAGAAAAATAAGTGGATCGATGAAGCTACATTATTTCCCTGATGAAGATCAGAGATTGTTAACCTCTGTAAGCAGCTGTGACAAGCCATATACACAGAGAGAGCAAGAATATGCCCTCCAAACAGAAGAAACCTCCCCAGTTGGCTCTGTTCTCCTTCCATGGTTTCTGGGAAGGAACGAACCACAAGGAATATTTCCCAAAGTTTCAGAAACGTTACTACTTTGCAATATAAATAGATATCACTGTGAAAACAGAGTTTAATAAAATACACTTCTTAACAAAGCATCCGGTAGCTCATTTCTCAGGCCTCCCATTCCAGTGATGCCTGCTGAAATAACAGGAGTAGCTCTGCTGAGTGGCAAAACCAAGATTTATGCTTCCCAACGTGAGAAAAACAACAATGCTCTTCCTGTGTGAAAGATGCTAATGCCTCCCTCCTCTTTGTGTCCCTCATGCAGAAATGTGTATGTCAGGACAGTGACAAATGACAGTATTTGTTAAAGCAGCAGGACCATCAGGTTCTCACCACCTCACTGCAAGTGAGAGAGGCCTTGTGAAGCGCCCACTGACAGCAGCGACATCCCTCTGCTTTTCTTCGCTCCATGAGCGAAGCCTCCATTGCCAAGGCAGTTCAGCATAGCACGGCTCTCTTGCTCCTCTAACTGTTTTACAACCTGCTGGTTTGGACCCCGAACTTACTCAATTCAAAAGCTTGCATAATTGGATATGAGGGTTTCAAAAGAACAGTCATGATCTGTGCAGCTTTCCATTAAGCATAAAGATCAGTTAACCAATTATTGAGGGTCTTTAAAAAAATCATAATCCTAAGTGTGTGTGCATTCCTCTCCTGACACAGCATGTGCTTGCAGATGTCTCAGAACTTGACAGCAATTCACTGTTAATCAATAGAGGAAATGCATAAAATCAAGAATAAACCATTTTCTCCATGAAATTTAAGCATTTTCTTTCACCATTGACCCCTTGGTGGTAATAGATGAAATCTCCAAGCTATCACATCTAATTCAAAGTGGTAAAGAGATTATATGACAGAAGTGAACCAGCAAAAATGTAAGATCTAAAAAAGAAGTGGAAGACACATCATAATATAAAACAAAGTATTGATAAAGCTGGTGCAAATTTCAACATGGTAATCATGATTGGCAATCATGTTACCACGTAGCAAACAATTTAAAGGCTAGAACTACCGACTAAAATCAGCTATGAATTAGGAGCTATGAAGAATTTCATACAGAGAGAGATAAACAGTATCTCCCCAAATGCACTTTATCAGATTCAAGAATTTACTCAAAGTCATTATGATGAAAATACCAATTTAAAATCTCCCAGACCGGTGTGCAAGTGCATGAAGTATCGGCCAGACCTGTAACTATATATTACAAAAAAAAGTCCTCCTTTCAGGACACAACGTTAGTTTAAAAAAAAAAAAAAAAAAAAAAGACCGTTTGAGCAATCTCAATCTTTCACACTATACCTACTAGTTTTTTGAGGTGGGGGGTTGTTTGTTGTTTTATTTTTTAATAATTGAAATTTTTCCACTTGGGGCAAGTGGATGAATTTTTCCCTTTAAGATTTCACGCTGGTATTTTGGAAATGACACTGAAGGAAAAGCATTATGTTGCAGCTCGCAAGATTGGCTGGGAAGGCAGAGAGACTACCCCACTCCAAAAATGCAATGACATCTCCAACATACATATAAAACATTTTTTTTTTCTAATTTATGTCATACAGGGAAATATTAACCCAGCTCCTATTTAAAAACTAGAGGAAAACATTAACTTTTCAGTTCAAAAGCAAGACCCTGAGAGTTTTCTACAGATGCAGCAATCATGTTCAGACAGCTTAAGCCCTTGAGGGTTGTATTACCTTTTGGGAAGGTTCCTCTGAACAACCAGAGCACGCCAAAAAAAAACATTATAAATGGGCTCCTAGACAAAATTCAGGCCGCCCATGAATTTTTCTTAAATGAAACCAGTTAGGAATTTAAGACACCAAGCCCTGATAGAGAAATCAATCATGTGTGTTCCTAACTCCTGCTTACTAGAATAGTTCTCAATTGCTTCAAAGAGATTAGTCACATATATCCAGTTAAACATGGGTATGATTGCAGGACTGGAGCAGGAAAGAATTCCAAACTGCATCAAATTGTTATTTTAGAAAATTTTGAGGACTGTAACTAGTCTTGCAGCAAAAAAAGGACAGGACAGCCTGAGCCAAATACTTGAAGTGTTATATACAGTAAACAGCTTTGGAAGTATAAATTCTATGCAGCAAGACTAATTTTAGTGAGAAAAAAAAAAAAAAAAAAAAAAAAAAAAAGGTAAGTTTTGAGTTTAAGAAGTGCCTCTGTACGTTCAGATCAGCCTTGAAATAATGGGGACTACACTAGTTTTTGCAGTAAACAGCTAGCAAATAGGAGTAAATTTTTATCTCCCTATTACATTTCTGTTACAACAATGGCATGCTGTGTCTCTGGAAATCAAAGTAAAATCCTGCCTTCTATCGCTGGTTATTTATTTATTGCTTTAGAAATGCAGCACATATCAAACTGCACATTGCTACAGTTCTATGCAGCACATAAACAACGCTGCTTCATTTTATGTTTTCAACAGAAAAAGGTCATTTAAAAACATGAAAGCAAATGAACTCATATTAGTATAAACTGCAGCGCAATGAAAAAGACATTTTCCTTTGAATATTAATGATGCAGTTTGAAGAAATATATACTAAATAGATTGATTTAGTGGTCACTCCTTTATAAGAAATACAGCTTCAGTTATAGTTCCAAAGTGTAAGATCAATCAAAATTCAGTCTGCCCTTCATGGAAATACTATTCAAAAATCTTAGATGTTCTCATCTCCCCATAGCGAATCGATCAGAGTGCGAGTTGCACCCTCTCAAGAGGGGGCTCCAGGAACAACTTCCAGGCAGATCAGAAGCCAGAGGACCGACACGTTTTCCCACGCTGTTCTCCGTTCACGCTCTTGCGTGGCCAGCAGCGCCTCAGCTCCGCGACCTGCCCCAGCCCAAGAGGCCGAGGGGGCGCTACCAACACGGCAAGAGGAAGGTGGCCCGGGCCCCCGCGACTCAGAGAGCCGGGAGGTTGCCTTCATTGCCAGCTCCGCAATTACATCCTTACTAACTGCTCACACTCTCCCCTAATCCTGTGGGGCACAAAATGTTTGCTGCCTAGGTAAGCGTAGGCCTGGGTCTTTGCTGGGTCCTCGGCCAACAACATCTTCTTACTAAACCAATCATACATGCACACTATGGTAGGCACACTTTCCAGCTGCTCGCTTCAGGCAGACCACAGCACTTACCCTTGATTTCAGGTAACTCCACTTTTCTTAAGAGTGGATTTCGTAAGTATTATAATGGAAATGCCTTACTGAGATCAGACTTTCACCTAAAATAACACAGGCATACACTTTCAAATTGTGTTTGATGGCATATATTTCCCCCTATTCAGCAGAAGCATAAAACCACAATGGAGCAGTTTATTATTCTTACATAATTTCTGCAATAAGGTAATAAGTAAAGATGAGCTATATTTTCTGCTTTCTTCAGTCTAGAGATTATAAAGCACTTTAAAAAACATTTAGAAAAAAAATCATTTCTATTTCAACAGTAAGTAGTAGTGATACTTCATATTACAGAGTTAGCTCCAGTCTCCAACCTTACAGTCTTGGGTCCCTAAGATTACTTTTAAAACAAACAAACAACAACAAAAAAAAACCCACTAACAACAACAAAAAAAAACATAATGCAGGTCCATGGGGGAAACAGAAAGGGAAAAGTTTCCTTTCCTGTTCACAGACAGACACTGAGGCCAAATTTTGTCTCAATTATCAATAAGAATCTACGCTGCCGCTTTGTCTCAAATTTTCAAGAGTAAAAATTTGAACACTTTCTCACTTTGTTCCATTAAATCATCATGGTTGAAAAAGGTTTAATATTTATAACTGTATTGACCATTTCATACTAGTTGCTAAGCAACACTCCTCCCTCCCCAGTATCATGTGAGGGAAAAAGACAGAGGGAAGCAGAAAATGAGAAATGTTGGGGAAAACAAATTCATCCAGGCTAAGTGAAATTCAATGGGTCATAAGGTGCTATTTGTTAGAAAAGTAAAAGGGCACATAAGTCTTGCTGGACGTACTAAGACATCAGTTCATGACATCACAACAGCAACACGCCATGTTTCTAGCACAAAAGATGGAACAAATCAGCCGATATCCATCTCCCCCGGCTCCTCGCATGTGCTACGCTCTGGCCTCCCTCTCAATTTGCTTGAGGACTGAAATCTAACTCTGCTAACGCTAAACTTGTAAAATTCATTATTTCTTTTTTAATAGACACTGCTTTGCCTTACAGCTTGAAAAGAAAATTTGAAGTGCATGTGCATGCAGTTACATGTAATATTCCAGTTTTCCTGCTCTGTTGCAGTCTTAAGGTATTGAGCACAATACTTTGCACAAATGAGGAGCCCTGCGGAAGGGGTAACAAGTTGAAATGAACTTGAGGAACCCTACAGTGGATCAGTCATGAAGAGTCACTGGCTGATCCACTGTCTTCGTTCTATTTAATTTCAGCACGCAGCTTGCCACAGCTTGCCTGAACGCGTAACACCAAAAAGCCAATGGACTCCAATGCCCAAACAGCAAGCCCTGGGTAAGCTCAATAATTTTTCGCCTGCTAAGTCTCATCCCCTTTCAAGGGAAGTTGCAACATATATTCATGATCATCTGTCCAAAATATTTATCCACTACAGACACAGATACAAGTTTTTCCAGAATAGCAAATGCCAAGGGAGGTTATTCACAAAGGAAACTCCAGTCATGCTTTCAGCCCGTCCTTTCACCCTCTTGCACTGACAACACATGGCTGCCTATAATCACATGGCTGCCTATAATTATTTCCTCGTGAGCATCAGGCAAGATGCCGAAACTGTTTGATGCATCTTTTTTATTCACGAGCAGTCTTGTTTCCCTATACGAGCACTGTCAAACCATCCTTGAACACGTCTTCTGAACCACAACTTTGGAACCAACGGCCAACTTCAATCAAGTTTAAAATCATGCTATATTCCTAGAAAATCCATGATGATCAGAGGCTCAGTGAGAGACACAAACACTCCTGAACCTGCAATTAACCAGAAGATGATAAACTTGACCACCACGCATTACACTTGCCAGTGGCCAAGCAATCGGCCAACAGAAAGCTACAGACTAGGGAGAATATGACATGACTTACTCAAGCAGGAGTTGCAAGAAAGCAGAGGGACCTGGAAAAAAGCTAAAACGTGCCAAAGGGGATACAGAGATGGGCGCTGAGCCCTCTTGAACAGTAGACTCCAGGGCAAAAATCTGTAGGAAACCAGGCTTTGTTACTTCAATTTACTCATAAAACAACCTGTCATCCAACCTGCAACTTATCCTTGCTATGCACTGGATTTCTGTGTTGAAGAAAGAACACACCTCATGGTGTGTTTCCAGAGTGGAGCAGGACATTAGAGGTAAAACTCGGTGTACCTGAATGCCTTGAAGACATTAATGAATCTTCACAAATCTGAGGGAAGAAACACTATATATCAATTTTGAAATAATTTTCTGAAAACAACCCACGGTGGAAATAAATGTTAAAAAAAAGAGGCAAGCAATCAAGAAGATTATATTGACAAAGAGAAATCTCCTTTTATATATATATATATATATATATATGTATATATATAAGTCCAGCAAATTGCTAGGTTTGTATCTTACTTTATGCTTTGTATTAATTTTCATCTTCCCAGATTATTTTGGATGAAGTTGGCTAAAAACCATTCGGTGGCCACTAGAGAGTTAACTAATATTTCCCGGAGTTGGCAAATGTTCAGTCAAAAACCTGGCCAACTGCCTGTTGTTTACTGAAGCTAGGGAAGAAGCATCTGCAACATTACGAAAAGCATATTGTAAAAGGCAACACATGCAAATTAAACCTCTTGAGCTATGAGTAAATTGCTAGGAAAATTTATAACTCATTTAATAAAACTTGAAATAAATACATTGCCTTGGCTCTCAGGGAAAACAAAATATTTCCCATAATTCTGTGTTCAAAAAATGATCATCAAACCAGATTTCTACAACTTGAATATAAAATCAAACAGTGATATAAAACAAACCTCCTACCCCCATCCCTTCTGTTCATGCCTCACAACTCTGAGTAATTTTTGTGTCGAAGAACTTTCAGTGATACATGTGCCTTATTTTACCTTTCATTTTCTTGTAGTTAATACTCATTTTTTCAACTGCATGTGTGGCATTAGGAATAGTAAAGCTGCATGAATCGGACTACTACATTTTGAAATCAAATATTTTGGGAAAAAAACAAACAAACAAAAAAAAAACTAGAGTATTTCGCAGAAATGCAAAAAACACCCCGCCCTCTTCAAACAATCCCAAACAAATGACACAAGAAACCAAGAGCAGTTAGACCTTCCTGAAGCCTCATCTTTTAGCTTGGCATAGACACAATCCAGCCTCACTCCACTGCAGCCCTGACCAAGCCAGATGGGATGCACATGTGCTATTAAAAATAGAATATACCCTTAGATTGCCTTACAGATAAAGCCTATTACCTACCCTACAACATGAGTTTCATAGACTCCTCAGCTTTCAGCCAGAGGCGGAGCTGGGACTAGAGGGCTCTGAGGAAGCTCATGGCACCGAGATGAAGAGCGTGCTGTCAGCCCTGGCCAGGAGAGCAGAGGCAGGATCCCTGTTCAGTCCATGCAAACGGCAGTTTTTCAAATTATTACTGGATAACAAAAGAGCATAACATTTGTGGCCACTTAGAAATGTTTTAAACATCTAATCCAAATGGAAAAGATAAAGCTCTACTCCTTCAGTTAATAAAAAAATTATAGGAGTCTGTAGGCTTTTGCCCAGGTATCTCCCCTTCACACTATCCCTAAATGATAGCATGGAAGGCAGAAATCCCTGTTCCCTATGAACTGTAGCTGTTACCAAGGATCATCTAGAAGGTGTCTCCCTTCACTGCACCAGTCACCACAGGGCCCACATTTATTAATTACTGCACAGTGGTGGGCAACATGACAGCTCTCCCAATACATGACCCATATATAAAAAGGTCTGCCATTAGAGCTGCCAGAACATAATCCCTAGGATCTAATTCCTTCTGGACATGCAGCTTGCATCAGAAAAACATCTTTGCTGCTACAACTTCCGTCAAGTTCCTTGCTCAGGATAAGTTACATGCCCAGCACAACGTCTTTCTTACAGTCTGGCTGTTTACACATTAAGCCATTTGCCAACATAGTTGTGCCAGTTGCAAGGATTTAAAACAATGATAACGAAATGCTGATGCCACTAATCATGATACATGTCCCAGGAAACCCTTTTGCCAGTACAGCTCATTTAGCTGTCTAGGAACTCAGGAGATACCATATATAGATTCCTGTATACAAACACTGCTATATCCCTCAGTATAGACAATAGAGTAGTAATGGATTGCACGTTATGTCTAGTCAATCTCAAATATTACTGCTTTATCTTCAGCAGACACGAGCACCAGCTGCTGGAGTTTGCTGACTTTCAAAGTCCAACAAATGTTCACTTCATATAAATGGAAAAATCCAGCACCCATTGTGCAGCACTGAAGCTCATCCAACTTGGTTTCTTGCTCCCAAAAATAATTTGTAATACAGTCGACTGACTGGAGAAATGCTTTCTTGGTATTTTCTATCACCTTCTGTGTAGAAAGTCTGCCAACATGAAAACCTAATAGCCATTTTTCCCCCAAATATGTGTTTTATTTACTTACAGTATAATTGATGAGTGTTTTACTTTCCTAGAACAGGTAAAGGTCTTTCAAGGAAAATATGACTTGGATCCTTTTTGCTATTGCTCTCAAATCCTCGCTTGTCATTTAAGCCCAAGAGCTTGATGGGAAATTAGTCATTTAAAAGGGAATTTGGCATTTAAAAAAAAAAAAAAAAAAAAAGTAAATACTGAAACAAGCCTAAACGTGCATCAAAATTCAGTACTTAAATTTCTAACCTAAAAAAAAATCTACTGATACATCTATATGCATATCTATAGATATTTATATTATTTATATAATGCCAAAAATAAATGCAAGGCCTACAGGTAAACAGGTGCTTTGCTAACTACTTATTGTATTTACAAAAATAAAAGCACAAATGATTGTTTTAGACATAATGTTCAATGCCCTTTTTACAATTCTCATATATTTTGCCATCAATCATGATCATCAAGATACTGTGACTGCTGTCTGCTGACTGACAACAGAAAGAGAAATTTAGAGGTGTGACTGAAATGACATAGCTGTCATGGCTGCCTCAAAAATTACTCTTCTTAAAGAAAAGAGAGATAACACTTGTGGGAAAAAAAAAAATGCAGACAGCACTGATGTTTCTGTCAGCACAGGAGGTAGGGGTTACTAAAAACTTGAGGGGAAAGAAAAAGTTGACCAGACTTTGCCTTCTCTTCTTACTTAACAGAACTTCATGATAGTTTTATAAAGTTTTTGTTTGTTTGTTTGCTTGTCTTTCTCTCTGTCTCTCTTGGAACAAACCACTATTAAATCTGGAGCTATGCTGATAAATCTGTGACTGATCCTGAAAAATACTGCTTACCTCAGGATGTGTCTTTATCTCACACTGAAGGCAATAGCAATTACAAACTCTGACTACCTCACAGAATTGGGAATTACGCACATTCGCTAGTACATAAAACCGGCCGGTCAGCTTTGGAATTGAAACACACAAAGCAAAAAATTAGTACAATCCTACATTCAAAATACACTTTTACATGATTAAAAAGCCTCCCAATTTCTAGTTTCTCTCTCTCCCAAAACAAACACAAAAAACACTGACAAAACAAATAAAACATGCACAGAAACACAAATGAATGTAACTACCACACACTCTTGTCCTATAGCAACAGTCATGGCTTAATCCTAAATAAGACATAGGCATCTGACTATTTTTCTGCACAGAGCATAGATAACAGTCTTTAGTTAGTTAGCTTAATTAGTTAACAGTTGTCCAGTGCCACCTCAAGTACACAGGAGACTGCGTTGTAATTGTAGCCTGTTCCAGGAAGACAGTTCACCTCTTAATATCTCCTTTTTCTCATCTGTGAAACAGGCAGCGACATCTCTGCAAAGTGCCCTGAGATGTTCTGGCACAACAGGAGCGCTGCACAACCAGCACACATCCCTTTTTGCAGGAGTTGGTAACTGCGCTCGCGGCTGGTTCATTTATAGTGATGCTTTAATGACACATAGGGGACACAGACTTTGGACACTGCCCTCTTGTCATGCACATCCTGCATATCATCTCTCCAATTAAGGGAAAGTCATCAGAGAACCAACTGTGAAAACGTGTCCGATACCAAGTTGTAAAAGTTGAGAATAGTAAAGTGAAGGCAAGTTCCAGTTTAAGCAGTTTCCACAGGGTCCAGGCTAGACATAAATGCCAGACTAGGAAAACACTTCACAGCATGTAAAATGCTTTTTTGTCAGAACCACAAACTTCTAGTAGATTGCTGATTGATGTAACACTTGGATTAGAAATACACAGCATGAAATATGATTTCCAGGGAGGAAAGGGAAGTTCTTGATGACACTGGTGAAAGCGCGATAAAAGCTTCACTCAAAGCCTCCATTTTAGTATCAGATTGTGGGAAACTTCCAGTTAAACAGCCCAACAAAGCCCATTAGCCATCAATCTACAAGCACCAAATAAACCCTTGATGCCTCTTCTAAGAGGCTGCAACATAATCATCCAGCCAATCCTGTTAGAATTACCCCAGCAAAGATGCTGAGGAAGATCAGAGGAAATCTGTAGACAGGAAAAATTCCCTCTCAAGCCCCTCAAAGCATCACTACAGTGAAATCCCATCCCTCCCACTTCCACCCTCACTTCACACGTAGTTGCCAATGGCAGGCACAGGAAGAAAAACTTCTCACCTTGCTAAAGAGAATAAAGGTCAAAAATGGAGGGAAAAATAAGTAACCGAAAATGTTTCTGTCTAGCTTTCCCTGACTGGAAGGAAAAAAAAACAGTGTACTAGTATCCATGCGTCGCTGCCCATTTGTCACACCTAGGAGACCTTTCCAGAGTTGTAAAAATGAGACATTGCAGCAGAATACCATCAGAGTTCAGTTAAAATTAAGAATTCCTTCCAGCATGAAGTTTTCTACTCCCTGATCTGGACAAACAATATATATGAATAAAAACGAATCTTAACATTTCTAAAGGGAGAAATAATTTCAAATCTGAATCAAAATTTTCTACCATAAGTCTTCACTATCTGTTTTTCTGAGAGAGAAAAATAAGGTTTGGGAGTTCTTTTTGTTGGGGAAACATGGCTTCTTTTTTTTTTTTTAAATAGGGATTTTTAGACCCCAGTGTCCAACTACACAACCTGCAGCTTTTCAAGGGAACTTAACTTTAGATAGTGCCAACTGTTTGCCTTCTCTCTCTCAAGACATCCATCAGTTAATCACACATTAATGATTTTGTAGAGGTTAAAAGGTAGACCCAAGTAGAGGTTAAAACCTAAACATGAAAAAAATGCATTTTGGGCAAGGTAGAAATGGATGCCCACCAAGTTTTAAGTGCCTTGACAAAGCATAGGATATACTCTTTGATATTAAAATAGTAATTCTGAAGACGAGGCCACGGAGATAGCTTTGAGATCTTGACCATCACACTTAAACCTTAGTTGTAGCATAGCTGTCTGCTCCTTCATTTTGCCCAAGATTTTTCCTCTGTGGCTGGGATAACAGAGCTGATCTCAGCTGCCCCTGTTCGGTGTTTAATACGTTGGAACAAACATGTCTTTGTTACAGAGTTAATACCGGTATTTAAACTGTGCACATCAGTTGCTTTAAGAGAACCCCGGGTATCCTATTCTGTTACCCCTCCTATAGGCCAGGGACGAAGCCCACCTGCTGCCTTGGGGCGCACACGTCTGAGCCACCAAAACCAACACTGTCATCTGGACCTCGTTAGCTGAGATGCGTTTGGAAGAAATATAGGCGCAAATGGGTTTGCAGCTATAATACAACAGATACCAGAGAGGTCAAAATATCAGCTTAGATATAATCATTATTGTTGTGGGATTATGTTCAAAACTACTATTTTTCATTCAAATCTTCATCCTCAGAGACAACAAGATAAATTTGTAACTACAGTGCTTGTTGCGCAGGATTCTCAGACAAGACTGATGGTCTTAAAGAGCTACTTTATATAGGCTCTAAAGAGATTGCTGCCACGGAAAGCACGGTTCTACTCTCAGGTTTCAATCTAGGCCAGTTTCAACAACGTAACGTTACTCCCTGCTCACTAAGAAAGAGGCTGAAGTTGCCCACTCATACCACAGTCAAGCAAAACAATCTGTAGCAGCTGAACTTACTCAATTCCAGCCAGTAACAAGCCTGGCATGCTGGCTGAGTGAAAACCAACAACCATGATCTTTTTCTTTTCTTTTCTCCTCTTTTAGGAATACAAAACAAACTTTCAGCTTTCATAAAGTATATATGTAGCACCTTTATCATAATCACAAACAAAACTTAAATCTACTTTCCTAACATAGCATTATTTAGATGAATGCATAATGTAGTTTTACTACTACTTTTGCTCTATATTTTCTCTCTCTCCTTGTAGAACAGTCTTTGCATATTGTCTCCTATATATGCTAAGACACAATTAAAAAGAATGTCCGCTCCTTTCATAACTGCAGGATGTCTTCTCCTGTTAGATATCTTGGCAAGTTGATACAGAGGAAGAGGCTGAAAATCAGGCTGTTGTTTTAATCATTATGAATATTTAATAAATGAACCTCATCTCATATCCTATGCATTTTGATTCATCAAATCCATCTTTATTAGTAGCTTTCACATTTTTGGAGAACTAATTTTGAAAGTTCAAAGGTTAACTTGTCTTGTTTT
>VZSV01000063.1:309457-311957 GCA_013398735.1 Nothocercus julius | reverse complement strand
GACCATCTGCACAGCAGGAGAGCGTCGGAGGGTCTCCCTGTTACTTAAGTAATACGAACCCTTGAGTGCTCCAAGGGCAGGCCACAAACGAGACTGCTGAGCTGAGCGCTCCGCAACCCACGATTGCAGAACCACGTGCCTGCCATCGTCACTGGCCGGCAAAGCAAGCGGACAATCAAACTTTCACTACCACGGCTTCAAAGAAGAGTTGCTAGCGATAAAGGACATCTCAAACAGGGAAAACCAACGCAATGAATTGGGAGACCGTCAAACAGGGAAAAGAAACACAATGGACTGGGAGAACATTAAGACACAAGACAGACGTATGTGGGTACGGCAATTGCAGGTGATAAGAAAAAAAAAAAAAGGTTACTCAACTAAGAAATGTCAGGTCAATTCATTCTGTTATCATCTTTAAGGAAAAAGGAAACTGGCAGAGAAGACGTCTGCCAGTAAACACTGGATGTAGGGGACTCAGGAGGAAATGGATTTCAACTTAGACATGTCTCTTGTCTCATCCACTAAAATCCAATCAATAGTCACCAAGTAAAATCAGGATTCCAAGACTAACATTTGATAGGCACTGGTAAACGTTTTAATGCATTTCTATGTACTTGATATACACACTTGAATGAGAAAGTGCAGATTTTCAAGGTAACAGCTTCCACCACGTAACTTGAAAAATAATTTTATCAATTATTTTGCTGTTAATTAGCATCTTGAAATGTTAAATTGAAATGAAATTCAAAATGTAGCCCCCTGCCTTGAATAAAACAGCCTTTCAAAAAGATTTTTATATTGTATTCAATGATATTATGGATCCATCATTGAGCACGCAGATATGTATGTACTTAATATCTATTCACAGCAGGCATCATAGTGGCTTCATGAGAATGTGTGCTGCTAAATTCGTATTATCTTTAGGTGACAAAAATTGTTTGAGTTTTAACAGGACAAAAAAAATATTTTCTGCCACATTTTTCATTTTTTAAGAAGAGGTGTTAAAAAGGTTACATCAGCTATACATGCAAACAAATCATTACATCATTTTGAGTTCTTTCATAGAGTTATAGCATCCAGGACTATGTGATCCACCTTGTATGAATTCACAGGGGAAGAATAGTTTTAGTTTTTCAGTGCAAGTTCTTGACTTGCTTACAGGAATTCAGTCAGCCTTTTTACCTAATGCTTCTAATTTAATCAATGCAGAAGTAGGGATTGAGATTATTTTTGAAGGACTTGACAACACTAAACCATAGCACTATTATTTTGATTTCTCAGCAAAATTCTTGAAGCTATAAGGAAATATTTGATTCCAGAAAAAGTTCTCTGCAACAAGGAAAAGAAATTCTTGGGTCATCCCTGTCCATCTGTTGCAATAAAACTTTCCAAAAGCAGAGAAATATCCTACCCATAAGAGAGGACTCTTGCTGCCCTCCAGCTGAACTTCTGCATTAAGAAACACAACTCTTCTATCTAGTAGGTCTATCTACGTATCTAGATATGTAAAAGAAGAATCTGCAAAAAAATACAGAGGTCAAAGAAAATAATATTTTATTCTGCAAATCCCTTATAAAAAAAAAAAATGCACTCAGACAAGACTTGCAAGAAATTTTTGCTGATTTTTTTTAAATCAAAAACATACCTTCTATTCTAAATTGATGTTGCACAGAAAACAACGTAACCATTTCTTTATTGTTCGTTTTATAAACCCAACTTTGACACCATTTGCCCTTGCCCTGTGTACAAACCCATCAGTCTCTGCAGCTCTGTGTGTTGGTCACTCTTTTCTGTCCCCATTTTTCCCTTCCCCCCTTTCCCTAATGGACAGTCCCTCCTGGATATCCCAAAAGAGAAAGATGTGCCTGGTAAGTGGGAGAGGTCAAACATGAGCACAGCTATTTATTACATATACTGCAACCAGATGGAAGTAACTCATCCATCAAGGAACTCGTCATCCTCATCACATTAGCTTCTTATAAAAAGCCTCCTGCTCTTTCTCCGATCCACACAGTTCAGCTTCCCTTCTTCTGCACACATTTTAGAAAATGAACCCTCTCTAACCCCATCGCCACTTTCTCCTTAAATCATCGCTACCTATCACTCCATGGTTATTTTTAAACTTTACTTTTATCAATACTCATCCCGCAGCTCTGGGAGATATTAAAAGTGTACCAGGGCAAGGAAGGGCGTTGCTGACACTTGCTCCCTCATTCATCAGCCCCTCATAGGCCCGTTGGTGACAATGAAAAGATTTCACAATGCCGCGCGGCAGAAACTCATTCTCCCACTCATCCATCATGCTCAACCTAGCAGCAGTTCCACTGACCTAATCTGTAATGCCTCGATGCTCGCTGGAGATTTCTTAAAGGCACCCTTCATTGTTGTTAGGCACAAAGAATAAGCCTGCGCTATTAGATAAGGAGACTAAATGGTGCAAGAATTAATGCAATACTCTTCCACCACCAAGTCGCGGGTTCAAAGCCCGCAGGGTTAGAGT
>VZSV01000063.1:268595-301752 GCA_013398735.1 Nothocercus julius | reverse complement strand
TTAAATTTTCAAGGACCTTGCCAAATTGGCAGCTTTGATATGAAACATATGAACTGAGAGAACAAGACCTGGAGTTAAATGAGAAACAGCGACACAACAGAGCATTTCAGCTGTTGCACGCTGATACCTCCTCTTCTAAACACAACACAGCAGGCTTGAGGGTTCCCCCCTTTGAGACACCGGTGGGCAAGGGTCGTTCTACAGGGAGGTGACGCATCAGCCAAATGATCCCATATTGGAACTGGAGGGACTCTGAGGAAAAACACAGTATTCTTCCTATCCTTCTTCATCTCTTTACTCCACAATGCTGACTAGGCCAAACATGGAAATAACAGTACAAGAACTTCTAAAACTCCAAGAGTCTGCTTTTCTGTAAGTTTATAGCTCCTCGAGCTACTGACCACCTTCTAAAACCTGTCCGTTGAGCGTACCATGATAAAAAATCTGCCAAAAAGGACCCTGTTAGTTTAACCTTCAGGGTGGGCTTTATATTAGCTAGAGCATAAAGTGTATGTGAGTTCAGGAATAAGGCATTTATTGAAAGTTCTTAAAGATTTAAATCATTTTCTGTAAACAAATTTCTGAAACTTGTACGAACTCATAACCGCCATACTTTTTTTTTTTTTTTTTTTTTTAAAGAAGCATTTTGTCTGTTTCTAAGTTACTCTTTTGGAGAATGTAGGTTTTTAACAGCTAGGCAATTCATTATTAAAGCAAGTATTAAAACCAAAGGAAAATCTATCCTGGGTAAACGATGAAAATCCGTAGCTTGACTCTACTTTTAACCTCTGTGTGATACCTAAATTTGGCAGACTTGAGAATTTAACAGGCTACTCTTATTCATTCTGCGTCAAAATGACGCTTGTGAAACACTACCTTTTAATTAGCATGCTTTATAATAGGGAACAAAAAGTATTTAAATGAAACGCATAATTAAAGCACATGTCATGCTGAATCATCTTCATTTATATCACAATACACCCAGTGCCATGACACTGTTGCTACAGGCTCTGAGTGCTACAGAGGGAGGACATATTTACCTACCAGCAGGAAATCTCATCCAAGAGTGCTTCAAACCCTAGCTGTCCACATATGTCTAAACTAATCCTATTAACAGACTTACCACTGTGCCTGTTCTCAAAAGACCATATACATAGCCTAAGATTACAGCCAGCATTTCCCTTGTTCTACACACTGATTGGTGTACAGGGCAGAGGTAAGAAAGGAAACAAAACAACAAGTACCAAATTTCTCCGCCTGTCACAGCATAGTAACGGAAAAACACTATTTTCATTTATAAATTAATATTTCTGTTACAAATCATTGAATGAAGTTTATAATGCCAATAACACACAAGAAATCCATCACTAGCGTAGTTAATGACTAGTTTGGTAGACTGTTAACTGCCCTTAACTTTCCGTGAGTGGTTAACTAACAAACCAGTCATTAGCTGCTTCACGGGATTAGAGGTTAAACATAAACTTGATTACAAGCTATAAATGTGAGTAATTTGAAATGTTATTGGTTATTACAAAAATATATGGTAATAATTTCCTCTTTAATGAAAGGGAGCATGTTTTTAGTGGTCCCTAGTTTCTTGTTTAGGCTTAGGGAAGGAGATCAGCGTATGATTAACAGCTACAATCTTATGATAGGCATGTGGGGCTAGGTGGCACAAATGAACACTCACCACTTATCTGGCTCATAAAAATACACAAACCCTACAATAAAAACAATAAACAAAATTTGTAGGCTGTGTTCTTAATTTGCAGTTCAGAAAGCTTGTGGCTGACAACTACAATCATGGAAACATAGATGTGTATAGACGATACACATACAGACACATGTATAAGCACATACATATACACACACGTATATAGGTACCAGTATCTGCAGCTAATATAAAATGATAGTACACGGATCTATCACTAAAAGTTAAAAGCAGAGTGAGATAAAACCTGAACAATGGTGCACCATTCATCACTGTTGTTTTAGCCCTCCTTCAAAATAAAACAGAGAATTGAAAAGTTACTGGAGGAGATGGTATCCAACAGCACTTGGAACGGGTTCTGTTGGATTTGGACCATCAAAGATCTTTTAAGTTTAAACGTACGCAATTTAAAAACATACTGTAGCAACAGCAAAAAACATTTATATATACACACATACAATATATATAAAGAAAGAAAAAATGGAAGCTATGAAGTTTACCCAGAGAGTAGCAATCACAATGAAAAAAAACATTGTTCCTTAAATAGAAAAGGTTTACAGCTACAAAAAAAAATCTTCCCTTTGCCTGCAGCTTTATGTTATATCTTACTGCTGGTCAGCTTCTAACCTGAGGGTTAGAATCAATCACCCATAGTTCAACTGGACACATGGTAAACCAAAATCTTTAATAATAATAATAAATATCATTTTCTTATGGAAAGACTATATTACTCAAGAACAGTAAAGAGATATGTGCTATTGAACAGTGCAGGGGACAACACTCCCACTCTATTCCGAATTTTGATAATATATTTTAGTTTCATCTTTTCTTCTTTCATTTAGAGTTTCCTATAACACTGGAAAATGCATCTCATACCGAAAATTGACCACCACTATATCCAAGGCCCATATTTGTTTAATATTGGATAAAAACGTATTTAACACTATTATAAGCAGAGCAGAATTGCTTTCAACAGCTGTGTGAGCCTGAGGAGAAACATGGTTTCAGTCCACTCTGCAAAGTCCTATTGAAAATAGATTGCACTAGCAATTAAAATGTTTTCAGCACACAGAGGGCTCTGCATACAATACCAACACACAAAAAAACACCATCAAGGCCTGGCCACCGGAGTCCTACTGCAGCAGCAATGCTCAGTGTCTTTATATTGTTATCATTAAACAACAAAGACATGCACTTCCCATTATGCTATTAGTGATATATGATACATGATAACATTTGTACAGATTCCTAAACATATCAGCCGGTTACTTTAAATTACTTCAACTGCTTCTGGTTCATCATCTATTGAGAAAAAAATTGTGCAACAAAACAATGGGTGTTGGTTTTGTCACCTGCACAACACTGCTTTGAAACACACCCCCTTCCCCAACAACATCTGCAAGCGCTGCATGGAAACTCCAGCGGGCTGGCGGAGTGGGGGGACATTTCTGGGACCTCCCGGCTCCAGGAGCCCGGTGCCAGGAGCCCTTGCCTCCAGTTTGCTCCACGCAGGTGCAGCCAAACCCTAGCACACACACACACAGTATTTTTATAAAGGTGCTACTGGCCATGAAGGCAATGATCACAGCCACCAGAGAAGACACAGGCACGATGCCGTGGATGGGGCACAACCCTGGAAGGCCGGGGGGCACGATCCTCCTCCCATGTCTCCTACTGACCTCTCTCTCTCCCTTCCTCTCCCCCCGCTCTGCGGGCACCCGCAGGCTCGTCATGGTGGGACATCATTGGCCGGAACCTCCACCCTGCTCCTGGCACCTGCGTCCTCACCCTCTCTTCTGGTAATGTGCCTCTCTCGTTTTATCACTCTATTACATAGACAAACTCCAATGCGATAACGCAGAATGCAAGCAGCATCATTTAACTACATACAAATTTAGAGTCAAACGCCAATTTCTAGTGCATTGCAATTTTGTAAATGATAATCATGATTGAGAGTTTTCTCCAGGAAAAATCTGAATTTAGAGTCAAAAGTACATAGAAGTTTCAAATGAAGAGTGTGAGGGCTTATTATTGTTATTATTATTATTATTATTAAATTAAGGCTTTAGAACTGTCTCACTTCCTGCATGGATTCTTAAGCAGCTAATGTAAATCAGACGCAAGAAAAAAAAAAAAAATCTTTATAAATATAACCAAGGGTATTTTGCAGTGCTGTAAGATTTGTCCTTTTCTCGTTTTCTTTTTTGGGGGAGGAGAAGGGGATGTGTGGGAGGGAAAGGATTAAGCGCCTAAGAGGTACTTGAAACCTATCCAGAGCATTTTAAAAGCTGAAAATAAAGGCTTTTGAGAAATACATTTTGGGGACTGAAGGGAGAATTGATACAGAGGACTAGCCTGGCATGATTTTAGGGGATATATCTAAAAAGCCTAATCATTGATAATTCACAATTTGTGAGCCTGGTGGGATTTCATGCAGAGCACCAGCTTCACTAAGGTAATTGGTGCTATTGAAACAACACTGGCTCAGCAGCACGCTGCTTTCTCCCTCGCCTCTGGGCACAGGAAGGATCAATATTTGTTAGGATTGCTTCTTGTTCCAACAATGTAAGATTTACAATACTTGCTAGGATTCTCACTTTGTCTTCACACAACTCATCAGTGGAACCCAATTACTAACCTCAGACAAACAACATTAACATGAGCCTCTATGCTTCTTTATTGCCCTTCATCCAAGTCTCATTTCAGGGTCTTCAGGCAGTGCCACTATAACAGATACTACACTTTAAAGTGTGCTCCAAGGAATAAATTTTCAGTCTTTCATTACTCGTACCTTGATTTACTTCATATCATCTTGCCGCTATAGACAAAGATAACACACTGTAAATTACAGCCATCCTGTCTTGTAGTTTCAGAGGTAGGGGGAAGGCAGGGAGTGATGCTTTTGCTCTACAATTAGCACTGGGCACCACAGCTCCATCGGTATCATCGCCACTGACTGAAACTTGTTTATCAGAGATGTGAAGTCATTATTATATATAAACTCATTTACTAGATTACTTTGTATTTATTTTGCACTCTGATAAACGAGGAGCTCTACAGTAAGAGAAAAATACATATTTTTGTATTGTTTACGGCATTAACTTAAGATAGGTAATCTTATTGAACTTTACTCGTGGGGCTATTTCTACAAATTTTTCAGTCTTGAAGTCTTAATAACACGGTGTCCTTCGACGCTTTGCTGTACGTTATGATCTCATTCAAGCTCAGTACGCAGCAGCAAGCCCCCCAAACGGATAATTTTGTTTCAAATGCTTTAACTATTAGTGCATTGTTGGCAATAGAAGCCTTGGAAAACAGTCATTGGAAAAAATCCTTTAAGTTAGCTGTTGCAGTACCCCCTTATTTGTCCTACAATTTCCTCCATCCTCCATCCTATTCCAGTGGCTGATAACTAAGAACATTAGTTTTATGCGACTTGTCAAGCTCAAATGAAAAGAGAGCTAACTTTAATGACACTGCAATTAATCGCCCCAATAGACAGACAGCTAAAAGACAAGATATTGACTTCATTAAGGATAATGTATTATGTCATTAAGTTGGTAGGGTCACCTTGTGTATCATATATGCTTGCTAATATATTGGCATTTTCCTCAAATAAGATAAATTCAGATATGAGTGATAAAGCTGATTAGAAAATGTTTAATCTAAAGAGGCTAGTTTCCTTATATCCTGGCTTTGCAGCCCCAGGTATAAGTGGACTAGTAAAAAGCCATTATAGATCCTGGTTTACCTCACATAACAGGTCCAAGCAATTTATAACCTTGCCTTTTTTTTTTTTTTTTTTTTTTTTTCTCTCCCCCTCCCTCTGTTTTTTCCTCTAGTTTAGGCATTATTTGCCAAGACCATATGCTGTATTTCAGATTTGTTTTTAAATGTATAATTTTGTTTAGTACAGGTAAAGTTAGAATAATCAATGCTTCACACACTTGTGCGTGAGGGCTTAACCCTTTACAAGTCAGGAGTTTGAAATCAGTTCAAACTGAAAAAAAAAAACAAAAAAAAAAGAAAAAAGGTGTTCTGATAATGAGATTATTAATCTGATCACTCCTTCTAATTAAGCAACTTCTTTTCAGCCCTATTCATAGAGAGTTTTGTTGGATGGAAACTAAATATATATATTTTTAAATCAAAACTATATAATTTTTTTAATTTCAAATAAGCTTACAAGGCAATTCATGACACTTAACATCATGCAAATAAAATATTTCACTATCTTCCTTCTCATGACCATAGAATCCGCTGGGTAGGCATGTTTCTCTCATCAACGTTATTTTCTCAGGTTCTCCTATAGAGACTGGCTTATTCACCACACTAGTGACTATCTGCATACCGCAATTTTGCAAATTACCCAATAACAATTTTGAGGCAGTTTGCTCTAGAATAAAACTGTTTTATGCATATAGTTTGCCCCTTTCATAAGCATTGTTTCAATAAGCTGGAAAACAAAAGTAAAAGGGACAGTTTATTTTAAAACATCTCCACTACAAGATTATGCTACTGTGTTTAGATTTGCATTTTTTTAAATGAGAGCTTTCAGATGCCAGACTTATTTACTCAAATCTAACCTAACAGACTGTCTAAATCTTCTGTAATCTTATTTTAAAAAATAATGTGAAGTATCACAGTAAGTTATATAGCATGCATAAGATCTGGGTAAATCTACAGATCCACTTTATTCCATCAGCAACAAACTGATATTTTAAAATGAACATGCTTGTTTGCCTGTTGATATTAATTTATTTCAGCAGTTCCTGAAGAGAGAGAGAAAAAAAAAAAAAAGAAAGGATGCTCTGGAGGATAACAGTCTGTTAATGGTCAGTTCGCTTCAACGCTACTGCAGGCAACACACACGGCCTCCTTTTAAAGAACAAACTCTAATTAGCATTGCCTACAATTCCTCATTCCAAACCATACCTTTTAACCTGCACCCCATCTTTTCCAATATTTCCATTAGGGTTGTCAAAAGCAGAAGTTTGGGAACCTTTCCCTGTGACCTTGGCATTTCTTCTCAGGCTTAACGTATTGGCATTTTTTCCTCCGACTGCATCGCTTCTCATTTGTCATGATTATTGTTGAATTTTTCAACTGTCATTCCGGAACGTAAATCAATGGTTGTCGACTTCCCCTTTGTCATATCTGCACTGCCAACAGCCTTTCCCTTCTAAATGAGGCTTCCTCCCTTTCCATCCATTAAGAAAGGCCTGTCTTTGGGAGAAGTCAATCCTTTGTTCGGCCACTCCATTTATCATTCTTCCAATCAGTACCTGACATACTTATTCAGCCAGGTCTTCAGCCACACAATCATTGCTCCTTTTGGGGAGGGGGCACAAGGGCAGAAAGAAGGGGTACCTTATTTATGCACGGCCTTTTTTTGCCATCCGTTTTTGCCCAGTTTTATATTTTTCCAACGCCCTTGTATCTTTAGGCTCCTCGCTTGCTTGAAGGAAACACCAAGTTCAGAAAAAAAACAGAAAGGGAGAGGTAGGGGGAGAACACGGTCACACCAAGGAAATATTTTAATTCTTAATACAGCAAGAAAGAGAACCTAGATGTGGGAGAAGCATCTGAAATAACAAATTCAGCTCTGCTACAAAGGGCTCTAAAAAGTCACTTCTGTGTTTTAAAAAAAAAACCCTAACTGGAACAGAAATAGTAATGGATTGCATGACCTTTTTGACAAGGTTTAAGTCATATAAAGTTATATTACAATAAAACCAGTTTCTAAGCAGAATATTGGTTCATAGTGACTTACAGAAGCCTTCAGGACATGACTTGTTCAATAAAGAAAAGGAAGTTAGTATCTGTTATTTATGCGGCTACAGTCACGTTTGGTTGAACAAATTCACAGAGCTTCAATCTCCTCTACTAATATTTCAAACAGGCCTGAAAACAATGTTATTAAGTTGCTTTTGTCATTTCTGGTTATTAGGTGATGATGCCTAAAGTCTATTAGAGCTCCACACCAAAGTAACCAGTATTTCTTCCCCACAGTAATAGGTTCTTATTACTGTTTCCTGTCTCAGGTTAGAGATAGGTCAAAATCTACCACCTCCCTGGTAGGCATCCTCACCCCCAGTGCTTTAGGGGCATGGAGAGAGAAGCAGCCTCCAGACTGAAGTTCTGGGAGTCACCCTTTACTAAAACCACACCAAAATGTCCTCAACAATAAAAGTACAGGCCCATATTATGTGCACAATCTTCTCTTTCCTATTAAATAACACAACAGATGAAGAGGGCGAGGGGGATTTCCCCTCCGCAGTAAAAATGGAAGCAGGCAAGCCCTGCTACTTCTACTTTTCAACAGACAGAATAGTTTACACACAGTCACATATGTAAGTCGGGCTCAGACCCTAAGCACCCTAATTAGCACCCAGGAGCACTTCAGTGTGGGACAGCTACTCACACCAGTGACTCAGGTTTAGGCACGGGACAGAACCTCCCCCTGCCGCTGAACTCAGCGCCTCTGTTCACCTGATCCTTTACTCTAGCTAGGCACAGCCTTCTCCCAGCCTTCTTTTTCCCCTTAAAAGTGAAAATGTGAATAGAGGCAAACAAAGCAGCAAACATGCTTTTCTAAGATCTTACTGAGATGAGGTCTACTGGAAAACCTCCCAAATCCGACTGCCTCCTAGATCAGCAGAAGAGGGGCTTTTCTTCATAGCATCTGCCTTCCTACCGAAGCCATAAAAGGCCTACAAATCAAGTTAACACATCCTTTGCTGCTGTAGCTCATGCTGCTGTTTCCTGTACGCTTTCTCTAGAAAGACTGATGCACTTGGCCAAACCCCGCAGTAGCTGCCCACACCACTGGTAGGTATGGGGCCCCAAAAGAGGACAAAACATGCAGTTCCAAAGTGCAAGGAGAGGTCTGATCTTATTACAGAGAGGTTTTTTTTTTTTTTTTTTTTTGGGGGGGGGGGGGGTGTTAAAAGTTTGCTTGATCTCGCATAGTTCAAAAAAAAGCAGCTTAACCTTCTATTTCCCATTTGTAAATAACTACAGGCACCACAGGGTAATACAGGAAAAAAAAAATAATAAATTATTTTGTTGAGAGTCATATGAGGAGCTTGGATAAACAGCAGCAAAGCACAGTGGAACGGAGGCTTAGGGCACCACACTCGCGATACCAATACTGGTCTGACACCAGGTCCCTCCAGAAAATGGGCTCCTTGGGGGTTAGGACGTACCAAATGTAAGGTGCAAGTTATACTCTGGCAATGGTATTTATATTTTGCCTAGAAATATGAAAGTACCCACAACAGGATAATAAATTTAGATAGAAATCTTGTGTTATTTTTGTCATGGCTTTTCAAAGTCCAGTCTAACCTCTGATTTCTACACTTAAACTCGTTATTCAGACCCTGCTACGTGCCCACCTGGTTTGGGGTATGCTGGTGAATATTATGCAAACTACACGTATGACCAGTGTCACGAGATGAGTGCAACCCCTTGTTGTCTTGTGATATGACGTTACTAAAGGTAATCCACTATATCTTCCACTTTCTCTAGGACTTATCCCATTTTACATGGTACTGCATTCTTGCTACAGCACAACAAAAGTCATTTCAACAGCTCATTACTTGAAAACTTTGCAAAATTGCCTCACTTTTAGAAGCCAATACCCAAGTTAGAAAAATACAACCATTTAAATACCAGCATCTATATTTCTCCTTAAATCCATTTTATTAAAGAGATTACTACTAGCACTATTTATGGTGCTCCAAGCTTAAAAAGTCAGCTAATTTGATTTATTCTCCTTTTCATTGCCCTTATATCTTGCTTATTAAGACATTTTATTCAGATACTCCTGAGGTAATAAAAGCAGAAGCTTTGTTGCCAAATGTAATGGGGGTTTTATTTATTTATTTAAGCTACACAAGGTAAGGGGTTATTTCCTTGTGAAAAGAATAAAATACAGCTGATGCTGTTTTAAATCATATTGTGTAATCCCACTCTTGTCCAAGCAATAGATTTACAGATAACAGCAGCAATCTTCGCAAAGTGTAAAAAACCAGTGACCCTCCTGGAACCACAAAGTGACACAAAGAGGTGTTATTTGCAAACCAAAACAGCTATTAATACACGAAACACCACCTTCCAAACAACAGTGCAGATTTTTCAAATCTACAGGAGTGAGGAAAAACAAGCAGAGGTTGCAGTTCTATCTCCCTAGCGTAGTCGTTTTGTGCCTAGCAAACAGAGCACATTCTGGTGCATTTATTCAGTCCTAGTTAGGGCTTTCACTGACTAGAGAAGGGCACAAAACCAGAATCTTACTTGGCAGGCAAATGCAGCTATTCAAACTCTGCAGGAATGATTTTTTTCCTTTTGCCAAAGTACAAAGCTTTATCATTCTTGCATTTGCTTAGCCTGTATCTATTTTAATGAATTCTTATGCACCAGCAAAAAACATTATAGAAATTGCAAGGATAAAGAAATGCAAACTGTAAGATCATCTATTTGAAGCTCCCACAATATCAAGACATAAGAGGTGTGAACTACAATATTTTCTTCATATATCTAATTTTGTGAATTTTTATTAGATACTAATATGAGAAGTTAAAGGCAGGCGGATTTTCTTTTGCCGTTCCTTCATTATGTAATTTGAAATTGCACCCATAGGATATTGTATCCTCAGGGTTCAATATTCTGAATCCTTAAAAGCTGAGAACATCCTATCACCCAAAATCAAGTACATTCTGTGTTTAATGCATTTCTAAAAAATATTAATGAATGCGTTTGGATGCATGAGATTCTGACCAAACAAAAGGAATAAGCAAAGTACAAGAGCAACTACTCATTTGGACTTTCAGCCTCTGTATCATAATCATAACATAATTGTTTCCTAATAATTAAATAATATGTATTTGTAAGACAGAAAATGAATTTTCTAGTGCAACACTTTGCAAGAGAAATAAAGCACACACAAAAAGCCTAAGCCAAAACATTAACAAGTCCTTATTTGAATTACCTTGTCATTGTAATTCAAACATAAGCCTTAAAATCTGGAAGTGCTTATAATTATAAACTGTAATCTTTGCCTCCTTTCCATCTTGATAAGAGAAATACCAAGACTTAGGTTCTATTTTAAACAAAGCCTTAGCAGCACTCAGAACAAGTTTTGTAAAGCAATACCCAGAAACTTAACTGCAGTTAACATCTTACTGAGCGCAACTATATAATCTAAGTCAAATCTTGAAAGGCACTAAAATCTACCTAACAATATTTTCTTGCAATTTCTATTAAAATAATTTTTTTTTTCCTCAAAATCTCGCTGTATTCTTGAACTTCTTTAACCTACAGTTTGCATCTTTTTAATGTCTGTGCACTGATCATATCTTGTTTTTAATTTACATTTTTCTAAGAGACTCAATTTCTTCAGAAGTGCCAAAACAATACACTAAAAATAGAGGACGGACTGCAATTCGAAGGCCTTTCTTACATAACAGCTATGTAGCACAGCACTATTTAATGTGCTATCCTATACCAAATATAAAGTATATAATAAATATATTTTAAATTTAATGAAATACATATTCTTTTTTTCATTTCTCTTAAAAATATATTTGTAACATGAGTACACAGAGCTGTAGTCAGGAAATATTAAGTGGGGTTTTTTTTGACAGTTGGTTTAAATTTTTTTCTTAAACTTTTAAAGTGCAAGTAAATTTAGTAGTTCAACTCTCCCCTCTCTAAAGGCAGCATTCGAGGAAAACTTTTAAACACACGTTCGAATGGATCACGATATTTGTGTGGCACCACAAAAGGAGCAGTTAATGATAGAAAACCAAGCTATCCTCAGGATTTTAAGAAAGCTAAGGCTAAAATGTTTGGTTAGGTTGATAATCAAATATATAAACTAGTTATCTTATACGTGGCTGAAAAGATGCTTAGTTTTCTCGTGAATACAAATTTCCCCGTGTGCTTCCAGGGGCAAGCGACGCCGAGCAGCCTCCGCGCCAGCCCCGCTCGTGCCTCTCCCGGCAGCGCGGCGCCAGGACAGCTGCGCAAGATGGAAGCGCAGGGACGGTCGCAGGGGTACGCGGTACGTTCAAATATGCCAGAAATAGAGGCTGATCATCTTGTATTTCTTTTTTTCAAAAAAGCCTCTAATCAGCTCTAAATTCCTTCGACAGTTGGCTTTCCTGCTGCACCCAAAAATGTGTCATTTGTCTATTTAAAACTATAACAGCTCCCCACCCCTCCTCACCGGCTTTCGCTGGCCTCTCTCTTTTTTCCCCGTTTAATGTCTCTAACTTTATGCCATGTTCTTTTCCTCTTTCAGCACGGCTGAGCAAGGCTGACAGGCGGATTCCTTTGCTTTTCAGGGTATTAAAGCCACTTTCCCGCTCTGACAGCCTGTTCTACTCTGCCACCTTATAGCTCTGGCTTCACACTTCTCTGGGCAGCCACTGCTTCTTGACAGACCACTGTCACTTCCCATCATCCTCTCTGTATATCCTGTTCTCTCCCCCTCAGCACGCATCCCGACTTTCCAACCAATGCAATTATTTTTTTTGACAAGCCATCCATCAGCTTTAACTTTAAAAGCACTTTCCGCTGATATCCATTGTTAAATCCCTTGCTTTTTATGGAGCTTGCATGAGAGAATATGATATCAGACATTCAAACTACCAAACCATGTAAATTTACTTTGTTCTCAGCTATGTTTCCAATTTCACGTCCAATTTTTCGGTACATTATGCGTAGTTGTTGTGCTTAATATGATGTTGTCAAATCCCATTAAAGTTCACTGCATTGCACGGCTTTAAAAACAGGTTACAATTTGCATTCTATAAAGAAAGGAAGGAGTGCAGTCTGAAGTCAAGCTGAATCTTATTAAAATTATCTGTTCAATTGTTACATTTGTAGATGGAGTAATTTTGAGGCATTAGCTGAGACACATATGAAAATGTCAGTGTGCCAACTAATGACAATGAAAGCAAAAGGAATATATCTGTGAAACTCAATAAAGCTCCTTTGCTGGTGACATAAATTTGATGATAATCCGAGGAAATGAATAAGGGACCATCCAGTTTGAATAGGAATTACCTTTTCTATTAAATCACTTTGCTGTATTTCCACTTGGCCTACATCTTGGTCCTATGCCACAACGAGTCTCTCTTGGTGGACTAAAAAAATCCCTACAGGAATAACGTTCTCTTGAGGAATATCTTTCATGGGGGACTCATAACCAATTTCAGACAGATACACTCAAAAAAAAAAAAAAAATTAGTCTCTCTCTCCCCTTATCTTGTAGAAGGGCAGATGAAAGAATTTGCTAATACACCATCAGCAGACGTGGCCAATGATAAACACCACTTACTCTCCATACACTGTTTTATACACAAAGGCTTGCATTTTACAGATCTGAAGATAAATCAAATTAAAAGGACTCCGGTATCTTTTACTACAGTAGCTCACAGCTTTTAAATCCTACCCTTGGCGATTGGTAACTGGGCTATTCCTTGCAGCAAGAGGAAATCCAGCAGTGACAAGCAGCACTCCCGTTTGGTACCACTCAGTTCTCTCTGCTACCACTGTGGATTTTGACAATTTGATATAATTAAATCCTGCAATTAGTATGCAAACATACTAAGTAGCTCCAGTTGTCTCAATTAAGTTACTCTTCTGACTAAAATAGAACAGAGCTCATTGTTTGGTATATCTGAGCTCTCACCCTCAGGTAGGATCTTCTTGGACTCACCCTGCCATTTCATTAAGTGCATGTCAAGAGGGAAATTATAAAAGTTTAGACTTCTGGAACTTATTTAAACCAAGGAGACAAGGCCAATGCCAAGCTAAGGCAACAACAGCTATAGCATCTTGAAGATTATTTACAACAAAATAATAGCTGATAATCCCCCCAAAATGTAATGTTTATGGAAATGTTTATAATGGTCCTGTAACCCACTTACCAAGAAGTAAAAATCACAATTGGACTTTTCCAGATCTATTTAAGGTGAGGCTATTCTGAATGGTTTTCCTATACTACAGTGGCACTGCAGAAAAACCGGAGAAAAAACACTCTTTATGTTGTATCTACTTGCTTTAAAAAAATGCCCAGTCTCCCAGCATTTCCCTGAATAGCAGTTCTTCCCATTTTGAATTACTCACATTAAGCTTCTGTTTCCAGATTCTCTATCATGATTATTGGAGGCCTTCAAACCCTCTGCATCTCTCTCCCTTCTGTTAACCAGCTGCAATCAAATTTTACATCACCTGCAAATTGATTGCATCATCTTCATTCCACCCACTATAAGTTAATATGCCACTAATTTCAGTTTAGGGTTTCAAAGGCAACACGATCACTGGGAATCTCGTATGAGCTACAAGGCCTGTTCTATCCCACAGCACTGAGCTACTCTGCCCAAATCCCTCCACTCTTTATCTCCCTTCCAACGAGAACATTAAGCAAAGTTTCTGAAATTTAAGAACTTTCACATAAACAGACTATTTTCTTCATTTCACATTTTTTAATAGTTTAAGAGGGAATAATGGCTAACGATAAGAAAAAATGGTAGATTCTGAAGTACACCTGGTTGCATTCGTTTTACGTCACTAAGGCATTTTATTTTAATGACATACTAAGCAAATTGAAGGTGGTTGTTCTGACTGAAGCAACCTATTCAAGACACTGTCGTCTTTAAGCCTCCTTACTGAACTACTAACGTTCCCATTTCCAGTCTGCACTGGAGGGTGCCCTCCACTGATCCTCACACTGCTGCATCCTTTCACTGGTTACTTTGTCCCTCTGTGCTTCCTTTCTAATCTCTGTAAATCAGCATAAACCCAGTTCCTATTTGACTTGCTTTCTCTACTGCACTTCCCATCTGGGATTCTGACCTCCACCACCTTTCTTCAAACAGGGCGCTGAAACCGTCTCCAGCAGCTTTCCACTACAACTGCTTCTTTCATGGTTCTTTCCTTTCTTTCATCTATTCCCTTGTACTATGACTGTTCACTTTACATTTTCGCATTCCTATATTTTCCACATCTTTGTTTTTACTCCAGAATGTTTCCCCTCTACTCAAACATGAGCCAGTGCCCTCCACTGCATTTTCTCAGACTTTGAGCAAGTTAATCTCCAGATAAAGGATGCTAAAGAAGCTATTGTACCAGGCTGTGAAAGGTCCTCTTTCAACTTTGCTGCTATAGTCCTTCTTGAAGCGTTTTTCAAAGATAAATCTATACCAAGAGGAGGAAGTGGGCTTTAATGATATTGTGCACCTAAATATTTTTTTTTTCCCCAACAAGAGAAGCAGCAGTAACAGCCATTATGGTGTTTCTGATGGTGGCCAACAAAATAATTATCACTATTTACCACACTTGTAAACTGAATCCACATAGGGATTTATGGGTTTTTGATGGGGATAAGTTTGTTTGTTTAATAAGCTAAAGAATTCTTTTTTTCTGGGGAAAAGAAAAATAAACCAATAGAGATAGGCTGAACTGATAGGGAAACATCAAGGAGCTCCACAGGGAAGTAATGACTACCAAACAATTTAGACTTGTGTTACCATTGCTGTTTATAAATATACTCAATTTAAACTCCTTTTTAACGCCTTTTTGAAGGCAAAGGAAATTATCAGCAAAAATAAAGTGTTTTTCAAAGGCACCAACAGTTAAGCATGTGGCCTCAGTGAAAGCAATACAAGTTTGAAGCTCACAACTTCTTTTTCCCCTTCCAAGTTGATTTGAACCAACTAAGTTCACATATTTCACTGTGACAATATTTCAGTCAGAGCTTATGTGGAACAATATGCTCCCCCTTCCTACTCTACTACTTACAAGTCAAATGGCAATTTTCCCTTCCAAAGTGTGAGGTAACTCACAGGTGCTTCTCTCTATCTATCTGTTTCACTGGGAAGGATATTGAAGTTGGGTGCAGAAAGCCCTGCTATTTCCTCCTACATCTTTTTGAGCCCAAAATTCCGGTAGGAAATCATGCCTGAAAGAATGTATGAGTATATAAATCTGTGAATCAAAATTATCAACATTAACTTCCCGACATCAGCTTTCAGGATAGGGAAACAGAATTTGCACATGCATATATATATAGTTAACTATATATAGTTAAGGGCAGTTTTAAACATTTCACCTTCACTTTACTTTTGTGCTTTTTGTGCACGTAACATCTCATTTCTACAGAAAATAAGCAATGATCTCAAGCAGCGGAAAAAGTGGAAAAGTTCACTAATAAACTACAATACTGACTTATCTCCCCTTTTTATCCATCTTGGTCCTATACTTTCTACAAAAGCCACCACCTCAAAAAAATATCTGCTTTTGCTCTTTACATATCATTTTACACCAAGACACTCATGAACAGAGCGGAAAAAAAAATACAGAGACCAGTTCGTACAGTGCCATTAGTTAGCGAGTCCGTAGCGTAGTTCTCAGCGGCACCTCCTTGAAAGCCCTCACAGAGCCACATTACACTCTTAGGTGCGCTTTAAAAGAAAAGCCTGTTTAGGTAGTAAAAATATTTGTTAGTAAAATTAAGAATAGTTTGCTATTTCCTCTAATAGACTCTTAAAAAAGTTTTTCTTCCAATAGTTAAAAGACTAGAATTGCTGTCACTTATTTCAACTGGAGGAATAAGAAACTTGGGTTAAAATCATCTTTCCCTGCAGCTTTAGGCAACTTAAAATAAAACAAAAAACCTCTCACAGCTCATCAAGCTATGCTCACTTGGTCAAAAAAGAAAATACTATTTTCAATACATCATATAAGTCATCCCAGAGGATATTAAATGTAAACTAAAGCAGATAAACAAGGAACCATCTGCAGATTCTTCCATTACAATAAAGAAAAAGAATCCACAGAACAACAACAACAAAAAAAGTAATATTCTACACACTGCTCGCACTACTCTGCTTTTCTGCCTTTTTTTTTTGTTTTTCTTTTTTAATTCTTAAGTAATTTCTATCTCATGAATACAAACACCACCATGAATGGAAGAATTACCAAGTTGATTTGGGGGATGATATCTCACTTCTTTCATGCAACTGCTTTAAATCTCCGAGGATTTTATAAACACTCATTTGTAGAATTCATCCCCTCTCTCTTATTTCCTCCACTCGCCATTCCAATATTTGCAGTTAAAGCTCTATCTGCTTCCTAAAAGGGAGAGAAATACATTCTCAAACACAGACAAAGCCTATTCCCTTCTCCATTGAAGGTGAGATGCATTTTATGAATACACTACTACTGCAGTAAGCTAAATTTTAATAGTAATTTAGATTCCTGACTATTTTTAAAGGAGGAAGCAGTTTTCTGTAAAGTGAAGCAGACAGAGAAGGCATATGGAAATGTTAGCAAAAAAACAATGAGTTCCCATTAATGACTAAAACATCCATTTACTCTTCACATACAGTGATTTAATTCTTTTCTATGAAAAGGGTTAGAAAATGCTGTGATCATAAGACTGCACCCATTTCATTAGCTGTGATGCCTTAAAGGTGAAGTAAACAACAAGCTGGAATTACAAAGACTAACATCCCTCTAATTCCTGTCACTTATTTTACAGCTCAAATTCACACATCTACCAGAGACAGAGCAACATAGAAAAACATGCTTTTGACATGTTGATGAAAAAATCAGGATACCTTCCCACTGCTAAAAATCCTTCAGCTTTCACAATGGCCTATGGCCATGGGTCTTGGCACTGGTCTAAATAGTAAAAATCTTCTTCCCACTCTTATCCTCCCCTGTATCTTGGTCCAGTTCCACTTTTCTGCTTGCATGAAAGCCACATTCTACTTAGAAAGCATTACACTTTCAGTAGCTCAGTACTAGTGATCCACTGCATGCAGGAGCTCCAGCTCTTCTCACGTTCTTGTTGGAACTTGTCACCACTTTCTAGATAGGTCACTACAAAAAAAAAAATTGAGAGTTCATTCTGTGGATCAGCTATGGAGAATGGCAGCGTGCTTGGTTCATTCCTTGGCTGATTTGCTCTTTTTTTTGTTTCCACATAACAAATGGGCCAGGGTAGAAGTATAAATGAGAATGGGTTCATACATTATTCTGAAAAAATCCCAGAGCTTACTACATTTTTTTATTGAAATCATTCCATAATAAAAACAGAACACCAAAAAGTTGGTGTCCTGCTGACATTTTTACATTATCTGTTTAGTTTCTCAAAGCAATAAATAATGCTGGTGAGATTTAAAAATGCAAATAGTGCTCAGCATGTCCAAGACAGTTGTACATTATCACTGCACTAGGAAAGCTCCCCTGATCTCTTATATGAGCAAACACAGACTAAACAAACATGGCACACACCTGCGTGCCACCCCAATCAGCTGGCATTGCTACTCATAGAAAGCAGGTAGGAGTAGCAGTGTCTCTCATAAGAAGGTGCTTAGTATAAAGCAAATGTAAACTAGCGTTATTATTAACTATTATTTCTTTCGTCTCACTGAGCTTATTTTAGCTAATAAATAAGCTTGCTACGTATATTGACGTCCAGTCTCTAAAATACTGTGAATAAAGACTTAGATTTAAGGTTCTTTTCAACAATTTTACTTAATATGGAAATGATATATTTATTGTATTTTATTTTTTAAACCACTACCAACCACACACTGAAACCAACATACACATACGATTCAGCTAAGATGGAAGAATAAGTTAGGGTTCCGTTTCTCATCATTAAAACGGCTAAAATGTCTTTTCCTCATCTCCAAACGGTGACTGCATTTCCCCTTCCTCATTTATCCTATTTTCTAGCTGTTAAAAAGAAATACAGAGACTTCTTCGGAGCCAGCAGTTTTGCTTAACTCACTTAAGCATAAAGATTCAAGGCTCTGGGCCTCTGCCCTCAACACCATCAATTCTAGTCCCACCTGAAATTTAAACTACTAAAGCGATTGCGGTGAATTTCTGGGAGTCAATCTTTCTGGCTGAATGGTTGTCTTCTTGATGGAGAAGGGCAGTTGTCCCTGGGGAGAAGGGTAATAGTAGGATTTTGTCTTATCCTTTAAGTCAGACTCGCAACGTCCTGCTGAGTCAGCCATACGCGCAGGCAGGCGGCAATCAGCGCTTGCTGTTGCTCAAGTCTACCTTTCCCAAGAGCACCACCAGATGCAAAATAACAGGTAATGTCACTAGAGTGAAGCTCCACGTTGAGTATATTAGGACAGGAGCCCTTCAAGACTGTTTTTATAATATCGGAACGTTGCAGTTTAAGATGAAAGAGTGGAAGGGGCTACCACACAAAAAGAGAACGAGTATCAGAGAGAAAAACATACTATACAACTCGTACAAGTATACGTTCTTAAAAAGGTACTGCAATATTCTGTGTCAAGCTACAGAGACACTGTGAATGATGCAAAAGAATTCCAGTTGAAAGGCCGTGATTTTTTAACTGCAATCAGTGGAGAAAACGTAACTGCGCATGGAGCAAAGCATTGCCTTTTATACACACATGCATACTTTGTGTGAAAAATATTTCAAGTCTTTTTTTCTTTAAAGACACAACTCACTCGATTCAGCCATTACTTCCATACATGACACTGATGTAAACTTTTCAGTGAGCAAATACTCCTATTTAGAGAGCAAACTTCTGCAATACATTGCATGGGTGCCACTGGCTGTTGCTAGGCTTAGGCAACTTCCATAGCAACTGCAGCCCTCATATAAAAAGCTTCTCAAAGAGGTAACTTTACATAAGGTCAACAAGTCCCCTGACTAAAATTTTATATAGTGCTCAATCTAAGACATACAGCCAAACCTTTGTTCTCTCCATAACCCTTAGGCAAAAAAGCTAATGAGAATCACAGACAACATATTAAATGATGCCATTTTCAGTACAGCTGGGATCCATTCTATAAATAATCTTGAAACTATTACCAACAACATATTGCGATAAAAAGCTGACAAGGTCTTGCTCAACAAGCAATCACTGGTATGCTTTTGCACCTAGGGATGAAAAATTTCCTTAAATGCCTATGGTGATTTTTCAGGTTCTTCTATACAAACGTTGCTGTTGCTTATAATCAGCGGAATACTTCCTTTTGCTAGAACATGAAAATCAATAAAGCCTTGAAAATCAAAAAAGCAACAAATACTGCATTCTTCCATACTTAATGATAGTATTGTTATATGTTAGAGAAGGGCATATTTGCCTTAAAACACAGGAAAACAATGTCTGTCTGTTTAATAAAGACAAGCTGGCTTCCCAATCTACCAAGAAAAGCTATTAAAAATTTTATCTGCTAACTGGCATTTCTTCTGAAAAAAATGATATCCCCATATTAGCCCAACTTAAAACATTAAGCCCAACTTAAACTTTTCCTACAAGGCAAACTTGGTCCATAGACATTCATAACATTTTGATTTAAATCAAAAGGACAAAAAGCATTCCAAAGTAGCTCCAGAACGTTTCCTAAAATATCGTGCACAGCTTTATTAGGAAATTTTTTGTTTTGCCTAAGTGAAGCACTATCAAACAGAAGTCTAAGTGCGATTCTTCTCAGTGAGTAGGTTGTGCCAATAGGCCTGCTCTCTGTGCTCTCCCAGAAGTCTGTCTTCCTGTTTCTTGGTGGGTGTTTTTAAGTGAAAAATACTAATTTAAGTGATGGACATACAAAGTATGAAGGCAAAAAAGCCCTCCATTCCTTCCTTCCTTCTGAAGAGTATGGAGATTTATAGGAGCTAGGTGCAACACTAACAGAGTCTTTTTCTACAGTGAAAAAAAATGAAGGAAAAATATTTATCATTTTTATGGTATTCCTACATAAAATTTTTAAATTAAATAAAACATTCAATTCTATAGTGGAACAGGAGGAACAAAGTGCAAACCTAAAAACCAACAACCTTCAAAACTGTCGCATGCATCTAAATGTGTCCTATCAGTGAGTGGGTTCTAGCTAGACATATATTCCATGGGTACTTGCTTCCAGTTGAAGCCCTCGAACACTTATCTTTAACCCAATCAAAAAAATCTCTGGACAATTACCAAAAATAAGTTGCTTTCATTTGCAAAGCAGATGTTTCCTATCTAAACAACAAAACCAAAGAAGTGAAGACAGACACTTGGGGGGGCAGTTCGAGGAACCTTGGGAAATTTCTATCATCTCTGCAAGATTTCTACCCCTTTAAAGGTTTTCAAAGTATTCCAATTTCCTGATTTTCAAACATGTTCTCTCACATCTGCTTCTCATATTAAGCTCTTCCTCCAACCCGACAGTAGCAACTAGCACCCTGCCTACAGGAACGCAACACCCAGCTCCACAGCCTACCAGGCTCTACCTCCAAGGGAGTCAACAGCAATGAACTGTCTGTCAAAAAGCCTTTTCTAGAGCTATAGCAGCACACAAAAAAAGCTAACAGGCAGAATAAATGCATTTTTTATGCTAACCCAGCTGAAAAATCAAGGGAGAAACACACACAGTCCCATAGCAAACTCCAAGAGCAGCCATAACCCCTTCCGAGGGGCGATGCCCGATGAATGTTGGTTGCATTTTCTTTTTAGAAACAAAAGGATTCCATTTCACGCCACCAGTCCTTCAAAGCTATACTTGTCTTTTTATTAAACGGTAAATGCATTTACCTCAAATATTTTCAGATAAAAATCCCTAGCGAACCTGAAATGTTAAGCTGCTCAATCCCCCGCAGCCTTGACAATTCCACAAAATTACTTCATGCCAAGACAGGAGGCCTCCAAAACAGGGCCTGTTCCTCCCAAAGGATGGCTTCTCTTTCCCAGCAAATTAATGCTGCTTAGTATGTAGCTATCTCTGGGAAGTACCTGACAAAGCACGACAACTAACCCCCAAATTATTCAGGTCAGTTCCACTCAGGGGTGAGTGTTAAGAGCACCAAGCTCACACACTAGAAGGTCACACTCGTTACTTCTTATGCGCTGAAGTCTTGCAACTTTTGCAGCTTGAGTAACTTGCGTGCCACATTCCAAAGATGTGAAAATGGCTCTGCACTTCGCACACTGGCTAACTTATTTGCTTTTAAGCCATCTCTGAAGCTTCTTCCTTTTCTGTCACCTTATTAAACTGTATCTATTTTGGCTGTGTGGGAAAGCCTGTTTCTAGCTACAGCTATATCCCAATGTTACTGTAAAGCAATATCATATTGCCATGCAATAGCTCTTTAATGTCAACCATAACCTTCATAAATGGCTTTGTAATGAGAAACTCTTGTTTGTCATACAGTAGGTATGATTGATGCCATCTATGAGTGAAGTGAAGCCACAGTGACCATCTCAATAACATGAACAGCTGCCAAATATTCATTTAGCAGAATGAGTTTAAAAAACTTTGAGCAGATTGCTTTCACAAGGCTGCTTTCAACAAAAGGAAACATAATTAACGAGCTAATATCAGCATGTGTCTGGCTAAGCTAATGAATATCAAATTACACAGAAACCTGTATAAATCATCATTATCCTGAATTTTAATTGAACTTGCAATTAAACATGACAAATTTTATATACACTAAACCTTTAATTTATACTTTCAAATAAGAAATAATTTATCATTTTTAGTATTTCATAGTTAATTTCCCAATGTGTACACTTCTAATTAACAAGGACAGACAGGCCTTAAAAAAAAAAAAAATGCTGAATAGCTCCATTGGTTACAACAACTTTCAGTAGATTAAAATCAGGGGCCAAAAACTTACAGCAAAAGAGCAATCTATCCTGTTTTTGCAAAACACTGAATTTCAAAACTTGTTCTTTGAATATTAACTACATAAACCTAAAAGAAAACTGGGCTGCAGCAATATCTACACGAAAATTCAAAATCAAAGTTTAGACTTCTCCAAAAGAACTAACAATTTTTTTTTTAAACCAACCTCATAGTTTTAACTTTGAAATGTTCCATCTCATCTAATTTAGATGGTTTGTTAATCTAATTATCATCATGGACTACAGCTGCCACCATGCAAAGTGCTGCTTCTTGAGAAAAGTATATCTTATTCATTATCTGGTTTATCTTAACTATATATTCCCCTGTTTATGCTCATCCTCCTTTGCTTACTTCCAGCACATACAGATATCCTGAAGAAAGGGATTCCTTCAGTGAAAACACATCAAGATCCAACTGTAACACGTACAAATACCTTAGGGGTGAATGTAGGGAGGATGGGGCCAAACTCTTCTTGGTGGTGGCCAGTGACAGGACAAGGCATAATGGGTGCAAGTTGAAACACAGGAAGCTCCATCTCCATGTGAGGAAGAGCTTCTTTCCTGTGAGGGTGCCATAGCCCTGGCACAGGCTGCCCAGAGAGGCTGTGGAGGCTCCTTCTCTGAGATCTTCCAAACCCGCCTGGCTGTAATTTATATCTGGCCACAGCAAAGACTTGTATTTTTTCAGACAAAAATCTAACTGAAACCTCAAGATGGGCAATATAGTATTTTGCCCTCAATGTTTTTAAGACTGTTGTTTTCGTTTCTTTTGCTAACGCTATTTAACCTTCAAAAGAAGATGGATCTTGCAAAATCCTTATTCAAAAGAACAGTCTTTGTGGTATGATTTGCTGACCCTTCAAGGCATGAGACACAGCGTATTGGCAAGCACTGGTGTCTTTTTCCATTAGCTTTCTTCTGACCATAGCAATGAAACAACTGGAAAAAAAAAAAAAATGAAAGCTTTTTCCATTAGGAGACAGCTTTTGGAATTCAGTGGAAACAGTTTATTAATTTCCTGGGCAAATGAGATAACAGCTTTCATATTTATGGTACTCAACACTTACAGTCACTTCTCTGATTTAATGAGCACCAGAAACAGGGAGGCAACAGATAATTTCCATTACCAGTCACGTATTTTGGATCTCGTTGGGTGCTTCCTGCAGTCTTTGCTTTTCCACAGGCTACCTATAAACACTTTTTTTTTTTTTTTTTTTTTTTAAAAATCTCTCTCCACTGTCCTGCCTATTCTCCTGGGTTGCAATGCAGCACCCATTGCAGCAGCTGGGTATGCTCATCATTTCTTGAACACACTTGCAAATGAATCAAGCTGCAATGGTTCAAGTTGATTAAATGACATCTGAAGATCCTAGAAATGAGTCAAGAGTCTCCAAACCACTTGGAAGTAAATCTCTCTCATGTAGTTCAGCAGAATTTCATTCCTGTAGATCCGTTTCCCAAAAACGCTTTGAGAAATGCAAATTCAACTAATAGAAGAAATAGCAGAGAATCAGGGAACTCTCTGCATTCAATTCACTATCTAGTATCTCTAATAGTTGCACAAGTTACCTAGTACCCAACAGAAATGAGAGACGAGGCAAGGAATCAGCAGAATAGCCTCCCTCTCTGGTCAGAGCTCCTAAATACCCAGATAATGGTGCAGCTCTGCCACTGGCCCACTGCATGATCTCCAACAGCTTCCTCTACCTGGCCGTGTCTCCACTTCATCTCTCGGAAGGGAAGCAAGCTGATGCTTAGCTCGCCTGACAAATTTCCCCTTCTCCACTTAATGATGTCCTTCTGCAGACTTGTCTCACATTTCTGCTCCCGCGCTTCCCCTCCAACGCACACGCAGAGCCCTCACCTTTCTGGCACTACTCCTTCCACACACACAGTCTGGTCGGCAGAAATAACATTGCCTACCCATCGCCAAGAACAGATAAATGAAATAAACTCAGGCAAATTCTCCTCTGGGTTTTCCTACTGTATTTTGCATTGTCTGTCTACTTGGATTACAAGCCCCTCAGAGCAAGGACACGTCTTGTTTGACTTGTACAGCTCTGAGCACGCTGTTTCCACATAAATAATATTAATAGCAATGATAATATTGGTTTGGCCTGGTTCAATACACATGAAAACGATGCAATGAAGTGCTTCTATTTTTTATTTTCTCCTTTTACATAATAAAAGGCCGCATTCCTTCTCATTTTTCAGGAACTTCTAAGCCTGATGGAACTGCCTATACCAAGGCTCTGAATGTTTAATGCTTTTGCTGAGAAGTGCTATGTGCTCATGCTGGAGAAGCAGCAGGACAAATATTTTCACACATTATCAGATAGCCGAGTGAAACAGGCTCCACCAGAATTTACAACTGAAGGCTACCAGAATTTACAACTTGCGAAATTGTGGCTGTCTGTATTTTCTCATTACAGTGTGCTTGCCAGAGATAGAGAGGCACTTTTTTTTTTTTTTTTTTTTTTTTTTTCCTTGCCATCTACTGTCTCACTACTTCCTAGTTAAACCTTGTCTCAAGTTATCAACACTCTCTGGAGAGATAAGCTTCTTCTCACTTACAACCTGTCACTAATAATCGAACTTTCAAGACTCCATCTCGAAAAGAGACTACTGGAGGCACACAGGTCACAGGAATTAACTGCCACCAGTCCTTGCAGAAAACTAAGCTCATCAATCTATAGCTTCTCGTCATAATTAGAATAACGGCTTCGAAAATTTGGGCTGATGTTGACTCAGTCTTATGCCACAAAGACCGCTGATTAAAATCTTGGTGTGAAAGTTAATGATAAGTGCTGGTGGCGTTGTCGTGGCGACGGGGACAAACAATTCCCCTGCCGTGACATTTTCAATGTCCTGCAGAAGAAAAACTGTCCTCTTTAGTGTGGCACTGTATGAAGCTTATTTATGGCTACAGGGCTTGCTGGATTGATGACTGTCGTAACACACTGTCAAATCCTTTACTGACACATTCATTTTTTGAGCCCCTGGTGTGGCAGAAATAAAACACAACAAAAATACAAAAATATTATTTATCAGTTTCTGTTTGAGTAAATAGTAGATGAAATAAATTCGGTATATTCTTGTACACGGATGTACACACACCTCCCCATATTTATTGAACCCACTGGAAACAAGAAGCATTTAATGCACTTGCACTGAAGCTTCCCCAAACACTTTTTGGCCCAATTTTGCAGTGGACTTTTAACACACCATACCCTAAAACAGCTACCGCAGGCAACGAGGCTTTACATAAGCACATGACTTTGCTCACAGCGTGTTCCTAGCTAAATCAGGGCCTACACTTGGCAAAATGTAGTATATGGCACACTTGGCATTAAAGACTGGGTCAACATATTTAGTAAAAGCTGCAGAAAATCTCATAAGCTTTTTTTTTTTTTTATTACTACTTCAGATTTTAGGCTTTATAAGGCTGAAAGGGATAACATCTCTACTTTAACCTCTCTACTATCTGTTAAATATGAATTATCAGTGCTCAGATAAAAGTCCCCTCTGTAAGCCACATTTTGGTGGACCAAGTGCTATTTTCTCTTTGTTTGCACCATTGTTCATATATAATTAACTGGACGTTATGTTGCATCTCCCATAAAATAAAAATTAGCTAAAACATCTAAAGGAAAGAACTGGCCTACTAGGAAAAGACTAGACCTTAGACCATGGATGAACGATGGTCAGACCCATCTAATTTCTAATTGAAAAGAGTTGTAACTGAACAACACTGGTTGAGATGTAGACATTTTCTCAACTGTTTCGAAGACAAACTTCCACAGTGAGAGCTAGAGATGTTGGGTGTAAGTCTCTGTGATGTCAGAAACGGGTCTCTCTCCACTGATTTCCGACAGCTTTAAGTAGCATCCATACTGCATTGACAGTGATGTTTTGAAATGCCCACTCAACTTCTTCAAAGCAGAATAGCAGCCACTTGTCTTGACTTAACTAGGAACAGGTATTTGTCTAAGTCCCAAATTATCGTTTATAGACAATAACCAATTGTCTGATGTCACAGGAAACCATTAAACAGTTAAAATACAAATCACATGTCTACATCCCCGTCTTCAAAATGCACAATTCATTCTTCTGTTCCATTTTGTATCCTAAAAAATAAGTTCTGAAGTTGGCACTCTGGCTCAGCCTTGGGTGTCACTGTGCCAAGTGAGTGGACGTGTGATCACATCCCTGCAAGCCACCTGCACTGGCTCTGCAAGTTACAACTCATTACTGTTCTCTAATTGCAAAGCAAAATAGTAATACAAGCTAAAATTAATTTCTTATTTGTCGATTCTGTAAATAATACAGAGATTCCAGGTCAATGTATCTAGCAAACACTGCAGAAAATTATTTAAAAAAAAATTGTAACAAAATGTCAGCCATTAATTTTCTTTGCTTTTGTCTATTCACAACTTAACCCAATTCGGCAGAAGTATATTTGGAAAAAGGAAAGTGTGGTTTACTAACATGCACACTCTATACCTTTCTAACGCCTGATGGAAAAAGCTGAGCGTGCCACATGAAAACTCTGGGTGACAAAACAGATTGTCAAATATTAAAAAAAAAAAAAATTAAAAAAGGAAACTCTAGCCGTCAGTTTTAATTTCTTCATGGCCATCAGCTTTTCTTGTCCTATTAGTTACCATAACAGCAACACAGTGCTGAGCAAAATACCAGAAGCTTTCATTAGAACCATTAACATAATTTGATAACTGATGATATTTGATTTCTGACTTTTGAACTTTGACTTAAAGCTTGGTGTAAGATGTAATCTCACTGATTGGGTGTCTTTTAAAACATGAGCGCTTCGTGTTACATTGCTTTGTTAACTGTAATTAATGTTCACATTTGTCACAAATCGTATTATTTAAGAAAGAAGCAACAATGACAAAAGATGTGACAATGCTATACCCATGTCTTCCCCAAAATGATTAAGTCCTAATTTAAGGATTGAAGTCATGCATGTGGTACTGAATATATACAAATAAAGCTTTGTATATAGGCCACTAACATATTAATGTTTTTCTAAAGAAAAACATAAGAATTGTTACTAAATCCATCTACGTCAAAATTACAGAGCCACCTTCGAGATGTTCAGTTTACAGATACAGCATTCATTTGTGCATTTTTCCCTAATCTTTAAATACAGAGGCAAAGAGGTAAGGAGAGGGCTGCCCATTCCCACCTCCAGGCCTGTGACCACGGACTCGGGGACAGACGGACATCTCCTCTCTCACAGCTGGGAGCTGCCTCTACTCCCTTGGCTGTGGCCACCAGGGCCAGAGCCAGCACGACACTACCTGCAGGGTCCGTGGGATTTGTATGAAGTTGCTTCATCCTTAGGATGGCAGGGAGAAGAACACAATGTAAATAAAAACAGGATGGCTATACTTGCAAAAACTACTTCTAGTATTACAAATAACCTGACTGCTGTAAATAGTTTGTGAAAGCTTAACCATACTTACTCAGAAAGTAAGGTCTTGCAAAAATACTTTCTAGTTAGAAACGATCAGTTAGGAGTTTCGCTGACCTGACAAAGTAACAACTTCTGTGCAAAGTGTCCTCTGTGCACACAGTGCAGGCGCCTGATTCATCAATCACACAATCAAGTGCGTATCTCATATCCATGAGCCTCTCTGCACACTGTTTACAAGCCTACAGAAGCTTTTGGATGTATTCCTACAGGATCTTTATTATTAATATAAACACTGTGTTTCTACAGCTACATTAGGACAAATGCAAAGAAATAGACACTACCTCCTCAAAAGATTCAATATGAAAACTAAAACAAACAAACAAAAAAACGCACGCAACTTCACAGATTTGCATAAACATGGTCATGTGATAAGAACTTGTAATCCTAACACACAGTTTGAAAGATATCAAAAAGTATTTGTTATTCATGTGCTTCTTAAAAGAACTGAATTATAACAAATGCTTGGAATTAGAATTAATATTAGAGTTGCTTTTAAAGCAACTCCTGAATACTCTAAGCAAACTCTCCAACTAAAAAGGAAGAGTTCATAATCTATTGCAACACATAAGCCACGATTCTTAGACCAGAGCTATATGTTTAAAGAGGAAAAGGAAGGCATGGACTTTTTTCTAATTTTCAGAGCTTGCATTCTCAGCACATTTTGAAAAATACATATTGGGAAAAAAATTGATATGGATGCATCATTATTCCTTCAAAAGTGAAGAAGGCCTTATAGTTTAAGTAATATTTCTACGCTTTTATCTCATCCTGATTAAATACACTAAACAAACACTATATCAAAATAAGAATCTTTACTTAAAAAAATTCCAAAAATTAACATATTTAAAACTAGTCTGCTATTATTACTCTAGCAAATAGAAATATAATCATATACAATGTTTATGCAAATTAAGAGAGAGAACAAGAGAGAGCAATGTCAAGAAACATTTATCTTATCTTCCAGGTTTGATAACAATTTGCATAGTGTTCCCATAAGAACACTTGTTTAAAAAAAAAAAAAAAGTCTATTATCTTTTTTGCAGAAGCACAGTATATCTTTTCTCATGTACATTGTTTTTAGATTGAATTCTGGCTATTTAAAAACATCCATATTTTTCCTGCTGTGAATCTATGAATCCAGTTTAAACTTCTTTATTTTACCACAAGCACTGACACACTGATGTTCCCAGTAGCAGAGCCAGGTGAGACCAGAAGGGAAAGGTTGCATGATGCTTATATATGAGCATAAACTTATATTGATTTAAATAATTATCACTTCTGTAACTAATTTGGCAATACTATGAACTTTTAGGTTATTACAGTGGAAGGAAAAAAAGGGTTGGACTATCCTGTTTGCTCAGGCTCTCCAGAAAAGGGCATAACATGTGACCATACATGCCATTATTCAGAAATGATTCATGCGTAGGATGAATTCACTGCAAAAGAGAAAAAAAATGTATAGATGGATCCCCTTTAGTAAGATAGATATATTCTGTTTAAAGTTCTTTCAATTTCCTAACATAATCAACTTCCGTAGGTCTCCGTAGATTATTAACCCTGATAAAGTTTTCCTTGCATTTACTGTAACACTGTTCAGTTTGCCACAGGCTGAATACATTTCAAATTTTCTATTGTAAGGCTTTAATTTCAAGTATTTATAACACATGTAAACCTGCCACGGAACTCAAACTTTGCGTCAAGTGTTCCTTTGCCATTTCGTTTTTCTTTCCCACAAACACACTTGAGAAAGAAAGGGAAGAGGCATTAAAGCTGTATAAGACCCCAGAAGAGAACTCCTAACACAAAGCAAATGGGTCAAGAGGTTTATCGGAAACCATGGTCCAAACCCTTAAGCATTTGTTTTTGTCTCGGCACACCAAGAAAACCATGGAACATATTCCCCCAAATTAATCAGGCAAGTTTAGAAACCAAGTACAAGCAAACACTAAGGAGAAGGGTTGGCTATTATAAGGTACAATTGCAATGTCATTGTAAAGGACAATTTAGTAAATTCACTATGGGAACATACACAATGTGCACCGATACGTTGTTTTGCCAAGACTCTATTCAGCACAGAAGAGAAGTTTGGTTCAAGTACCTCAGTGGTACTTGACTACCTTAGGATTCACAGATTGCCTGTACCTTTAAAACACACAATCAAGTCTGATTATCTTAGTTTTCTGCTTCACTGCAACACCAAAATAGCACTGAACATCTAGGGCACTGGCATATCTGCTCCTGCATTTATTTGCTGCTCCCTTGAGTCACTACTGGATTTTCGGGTCAAGGGAATAATTTCTAGTACAGCATTAAGATAGGAACAATATTTGCTGTTGGACCACTAAGTTATCAGATCTTCAACAAAAACCTATTGTGAAAGTTTTATCTCAAAGAGGTTCTCAAGGAACCCCCTGTTACAGGAAACAAGGATCCTGAAAGAAAGTTGTGCTATTAAAATACTATTTTTGACATTTCAAACAAAATACACTAAGTTTTCAGGAAAAAAAAAAAAAAAGAGTGATACTTCAGCACACATACTTCCATGCGTTCAAAGAGGTTGGTTACACAATGCGCCTCCCAAGCATCTATAAACCTAGATTAATACTATTGCAAAGTTTTACAAAATTAGCACTGCACTAGGTTAGTTATCAGTTGAGTAGATGTGCAGAAAAAGAAATTACTCGAAACTAAAGACATATTTTGTCTCTAAGTGATAAAAGACACTATCACTATCCTACCATACCAAAGAAAAAAAAAAGGCTGTTAAGTGAAATGCATAACATTTAGTAAAGAAATCAGGATAATTACTCGGCAAAAAAAGGCCATTCAGTCAGGTTCTAAACCGTTGCTCTGAATTAAGAATATTCCTTATGTCCAGGTTAAATCAAGTAAAACTTCCTAAGCACTCCCACGAAGAATACCTGAAAATAATAGAAGGAGCTGCTTATTTCATCATGCTTTCTTCAAAAAGCTTCTGAAATTCACTCTTTTTAGGTGTTTAGATCAATACAGTTCTATACAAGCTCTGAAAAGTTTCAAGTTAGCCTATGTACGTCAAACCAGAAATTGGTATAACCAAGGAACAGAAAAAATGCTGCACACTACGTAAACACAGGAGAGAAACAAGGGCTGCTAAAGGATTTTCAGTGTCACAGTTCACAATATGGAAATCCTAATGGCATGAAGTGTCTTTCTATAACATATTTAAATCAGAGAAATGACTGACAGTTGAGATACTAAGAAAGGTCAGAACAAAACCCAAAAACTTCACAGAGAGACAGTATGGCATTGCTAGGAAGGGACATATACAGAGACACACTATCCTCTCTAAATTGTTGCATTAAAATGCTAGTTAACCTACATTTAAATACTGGTTACTAGACGCTATATGAATTGTTCTCCACCACTTCATAGACCCAACATAGATAATGAATTTCTGCATCTTGCATTGCAAAAATTATTTTGCAAAAGAAAGAAGCAAGTCTGAAAGCTGTTGCTTTTGTGACACCTTAAGTAGCAGCACGGTATCATAACGTGAAGCTGCTAGACAGGCACGGATTCCTACATGCTATGTTTCTAAGTGTCCCATTCAGGCAAGATGATGCTATCCACATTGGCCAGGTGGCATAATAGAAATAAAAGTAAATTGTAATAAAAGACTGTCACAGGATCAATGTCTCATACTTTACAATTGAGCATTTTGGCTCTGCTTCAGCATTCATCAGCCAAAACCTATTATCTTATGACAATACTCCATTTCACTGATATCTGTTCATTATAAAATATATATATTTACAGTATTTGGAAGGTGATTTTTAATGCTGTGCATGCCCTTTAAAAGGAGACTATTTCAACATTATAGATTCCAAATGACTAGTCAAGATATTCAATTCCCTATTTAAATCTTTAAATATACTTAGGAATTCCTTGTTTCAATAGACATTCTAATGCCTGTTCCTTTACTGTTTAAATATATATTACAATGTAAAATGAGAAAGGTCTTCATTAACTCATTGCACTTGGGGAATTCACCTTTTTATGGTATTAGTTTCAGTCATTTATCACAGTGCATTATCAGTAACCACGAAAATTGACAGGAGCATTTACGTACGTATATTTGAACTCTTTCAGGTTGGAATTTTCAAAGGAACCTCATGGAGTTAGGTACCCAAACACATGAAACAAAATCCTGTCTTGAATTTTCTTCTGGCACTGGAATAACAAACACTTTGCTTTTGACTGCAACTACCTAAGCTGAGACTCAGCTACGTTGCAAAAAGCGCTTTACAAAAAATTATTAATGTCACATATCACTAAGATCTTTATTATCCTGAAAAAAAAAAATCATAGGAAAAACGTAGGGTTTGAAGTTTCCTTATCTTAAGAACAAAATAGCTTTTGTTTGTTTGTTTATATATTTAGGCTCTGTATTTAAGGAGAAATTTAGGAAGCAACAATAAGAGTCTAAAAACTGCACAGAGGAAATACCTAGTAGCATCTGAGACTGAGCAAGGTATTATCAGTGTCAGCATATTGATGACCCAGATGGTATTTGTATGTTTGAAGTATGACATCTTTACTCCTCTGTCATCTAATACAAGTAATTAACAATAATCAAGTGGGTGTTAATTGGATATAATGGAACAATCTCCAGTCAGCCTGAGCCTACTATTTGCCTCTTACTAGTAATTATGAACACTAAGTACTCATGCTAATCTCCTTCTTCTCACTGAAGCCAAACAGAGGTGCAGTATTTACTCAGCTGATAGCTTGTTTTGTCTGCAGTTTAGTCTGTTTTAAGCCAAGAAACTCATAATTTGCAGAGCCGTCACCAGCTGCCAGGATCACACAAAGGGATGCAAGGCCCCAGATGACAGCAATTCAGTATATATCATCCCACAGAAAAGGACAATTATTAATTAAACTGACCTGATACAACCCAGTAGCCACAATACCTCAATGTGAAAATCCTCAAGACTCTCCCTTTGCATTATTACAGATATTCACATACCAAAGCCATATTTCTCATCCAGAAATATGTTTAATCAGAGGACTACAACACCCTTTGTTGTTTGGAAAATGGTGAACAATCTTAGTCACATCACTGTAGAATGCACTTGCCTGTTTGATTACTATTACTGCAGCAAATTGGAAGTATCTTATCAAGAGTGACCATTAGAAACATATTATCAGCCATTAAGCAGATGGTTAGATGTTTTAAAATAGCTTTTACATAGTAATAGAATCCAGAGTAGTCAACCTTATTTATGATTCT